>MU624278.1:0-286199 GCA_025201745.1 Xylariaceae sp. FL1651
TTTCTTTAACCTTTTAATTTACCTTTTTTTTTTTTAACTTTAACCGTCACTTTATTTTTTTTTATTTTCATTTTTTTTATACAATTATTAATATTTTTACCTTTTTTACTTATTTTCCTTTTTAACTTATTTTTTTTTATTAATATTTTTACCTTTTTTACTTATTTTCCTTTTTAACTTATTTTTTTTTATTAATCTTTTTATTTATTTTTCTTTTCTTTTTCTTTTTCTTTTTTTCCTTTTTATTTAACATTTACTTTAACTTTATAACTAACTTTATTAAAACTAACTTTAATTTTTAAATAATTTTTTTTTTATAAAATTAACATTTACCTTTATTTTTAAATTTAAATAATTTTACATTTTTTTTTTTTCTCTTTTTTTTTTCTTTAATCTTTTTATAAAAACTAACTTTAATTCTTTTAATTTTATTCTTACTTTTATTTTACCTTTAATTTCCCCTTTTTTTTTTTATACCTTTTTTTTTTTTTTTTTTTTTTTTTTTATATATACTTTATTATTTCTTTTTTTTTTTTACTTATATTCGCTTTATTTAATTTATTATTTTATAATTTTATTTTTTTTTTTAATATATTTATATTTTTTATATTATTTTTTATTTATTTATTTATTTTATATTACTTTAATTATATATTAAAATAATAATTTCTTTTTTTAATCTTTTTATATTTATATTTTTTAATTTATTTTCTTTTTCTTTTTTTTTTAATTTAATATAAACTTTAAATTTAAAATTTTAACCTTAAACTTAAAACTAAAAATCTAACCCTAACCTTAAATCTAAAAATTTAACCCTAACTTTAAATTTAAAAATCTAACCTTAACCTTAAACTTAAAAAAAAACTATTCTTTTTTTAAATCCTCCTTTTTTTTATTTTTTATTAAACTATCAATATTTTTTCCTTTTTCCCTTTACTTTTTTTTTAACTTATTTCCGTTAATTATTACTTTTTTAATTTCCTTTTACTTTCTTTTTTATTTTCTTTTTATTTTTTTTTTTCCTTTTTATTTAATATATACTTTAACTTTTAACCTTTACTTTATTTTTTATTTTTACTTACTTTTATTATTACTTTTACTTTTACTTTTTCTTTTACTTTAATTTTTTTTTTAATAATCTTTTAACCATTTTTTTCTTAACCCCCCCCCCCCTTTTTTTTTTTTTTACCATTTTACCATTTTACCATTTCAATTTTTTTTTTTCTTTTATTTTTCTTTTTATTTTTTCTTATCTTCTTTTATTTTTCTTTTTTTTTTCTTTTTTTTTTACTTTCTTTTATTCTTTTTTATTTTCCTTTATTTTCTTTTATTTTCCCTTATTTTTTCCTATATTTTATCCTTTTATTTACTTTTACATTTTTATTTCTTTTTTAATTTTATTTTTTTATTTTCTATTATTTTAAATCTACTTTTCCTTTTTTTCTTTTCTTTTATTTTTCCCTTTATTATTCTTCCCTTTTTTTTCTTTAATTATTTAATTATTTAATTTTTATTATTATTCTCTTTTTCTTTTTTATTTAAACCTACTTTAACTTTTAAACTTACCTTTATTATAAAAACTATCTTTTTTTTTTATATTTTTATTTTTAACTTTATATTTTATATTTTATATTTTACTTTATTCTTTTTTTAACTTTTTTTTTTATTTTTACTTTACTTTACTTTTTATATTCCTCTTTTTTTTTTTTTTTTTTTTTTTTAACCTTTCCTTTTTTTATTTTAACTTTTTTAACTTATTTTTAATTTTTTTTTTACTTTTTATATTTTATTAAATTTAACCCTTTTTTTTCCCTTTTTTTATTTTTTTATTTTTTTATTTTTTTTTATTTTTTATTTAACCTTTTAATTTACCTTTTTTTTTAACTTTAACTTTTCTTTTTTTTTTTTTTTTTTTTTTTTTTTTTTTTTTTTTTTTTTTTTAATAAAATTTTTAATATTCTCACCTTTTTTTACATATTTCGCCTTTTAAACGATTTTTTTTAATTAATCTTTTAATTTATTTTTTTTTCTTTTTCCTTTTTATTTAACATTTACTTTAACTTTTAAACTAACTTTAATTTTTAAATTAACGTTAACTTTTACACTAACTTTAATTTTATAATTAACTTTAACTATTAAAAAATCTTTTTTTATAAAACTAACCTTAACTTTTAAACAATTTTTTTTTATAAAACTAACGTTTACTTTTATTTTTAAATTTAATTAATATTACTTTTTATTTTTTATTTTTTTTATTTTTTTATTAAAACTAACTTTAATTTTTTTATTTTTATTTTTATTTTTATTTTTTTTTACCTTTTATTTTATATTTATTTATAATTTAAATTTTTCATTTTACCCTTTTTTTATATTTTATTTTTTAATTTTTCCTTTTTTTTAAAAAAAAAAAAACTTAAATACTTTTACTATTTACTTTTACTTTTTTTTTACATTATTTAATTTATTATTATATATTTTTATTATTTTTTTTAATATATTTATATTATTCTTTTATTTATTTTTTATTTATTTTTATTAATTTTATATTATTTTAATTATATATTATAATAAAAAAATTTTCTTAAATTTTTTTATATTTATATTTTTTACCTTATATTATTTTTTTTTTTTTAATTTAACATAACCTTTAAAATTAAAAACTTAATTTTTACTTTAAACTTAAAAAAACTATTTTTTTTAAAATTTTTTTTATTTTTTAAACCCTTTTTTTTTTTTAATTTTTTACAATTTATATTTTATATCTTTTTTTTTCTCTTTTTTTTTTTTTTTTTACTTTTATTATTTAAATTTTATATATTTAAATTTTATTTAATTTATTTTATTTATTAATTTTAACCTTTTTTTTTTTTTTTTATATTTACTTTACTTTTATTTTATAATTACTTTATTTTTTTTATTTATTTATTATATATTTCCTTTATTACTTTTTTTTTATTTTTAAACATTAAATTCTTTTTATTATAATTTATATAATTTTTTTTTATTTTTTTTTTATTAATTTAATATTATTTTTCTTTTTTTTATATTTATTTTTTTTTTTAACTTTATATTTTTACCATTTTTTTTTATTTTTTATTAACATTTTAATAATTTTTTCTTTTTTATACTTTTTAAATTTTCTTTTTATTTACTTTTATTTTATAATAATTTTCGTTTTTTTTTTTACTACTTTATTATAATATTTATATATATATATTTAATTACCTTATTTTTTACATTATTTTTTTTATTTTATTTACTTTTATTTTATAATAAATTTTACTTTTTTTATTTTATTATTTTTTAAAAATTTATTTATTTTAACTTTTTTTTTAAATTTAAATTATTTTTAATATTTTTTTTACTTTTTCTTTTTATATTATTTATTTAATTATTATACATTTTTATTTTTTATTATTTTATTATTACTTTTTACTTTAATATATATATTTAAATTATTATTTTTTTACTTATTTATTTTTTTATTTATTTTTTTTATTATCTTTTTTTTTATTTTTATTATTATTTTTATTAATTTAATATTATATTAATTATATTTTAATATAATAATTTTTTTTTTAATCTTTTTATATTTATATTTTTTAACTTATTTTCTCTTTTTTTTTTTTTTTTTTTTTAAATTTAACTTAAACTTTAAAACTAAAATCTAACTTTAACTTTAACCTTTAAATTAACTTTACTTTTAATTTTAAAAAACTTTTATTTTTTAAAAACCTACTTTTTTTTATAAACTTTTCAAATTTTTTTTTTTATATTTACTTTTATTTTATATTATATTTTAATTTTTATTATTTTTTTTTTTACTTTTATTTTTTTTTTATTTTTTTATTTTTATATATTTTATTTATTAAACTTTTTTTTAAAATTTCCTTTTATATATAATTTATTATTATTTTTATTATTTTTTTAACTTATTTTTATATTTTATAAACTTTTTTTTTTTTTTTTTTTTAACTTTTTTTTTTTTTATATTTTATAACGTATTATTTTTTTTTTTTTTTTTTTTTTTTTTCCTTTTTTTTTTTTTTTCTTTTTATTTTCTTTTTTTATATTTATTTCTTTTTTTTATAATTTATTATTTATATCTTTTTTTCTTTTTTTCTTTTTTTTTAAATTTACTTTTATTATTTTAATTTTATATATTTTAACTTTAATTTATTTATTTTATTTTTTAATTTTATCATTTTTTTTTTTTTTTTTTTATATTTACTTTACTTTTATTTTATAATAACTTTTTTTTTTACCTTTTTTTTTATCTAATTTATTTTTCTTTTACTACTTTTTATTTTACTTTTTTTAACTTTTTTTCCTTTTTTTTTTTATTTTATTATTATTTTTAATTTTCTTTTTTTTTTTTTTTTTCCTTTTTCCTTTTTTTTTTTTCCTTTTTTTTTTATTTCATTATATTTAACTTTAATTTTTATATTTTAACTTTTATTTTAATTTAATTTTTTTACTTTTACTTTTATTTCTTTTTTTAACGTTTTTTTTTATTAATATATATTATTATATATTTAAACTTTATTTTATCTTTTTTTTTTTTTTCTTCTTTTTTTCTTACCGGGCCGTTTTACTTTAAACCGGGTATTTTTATTTTTAACTTTTATTATTTTCGCCGCACCGCGTTATATTAAACCGGGTACTTTAATTTTTTTTTTCTTTTTTTATACTTTTTAAATTTTTTTTTATTTTCTTTTATTTTATAATAATTTTTTTTTTATTACTTTAATATAATATTTATATATATATATATTTAATTAAATTATTATAATTTTTTATTAAACTTTTTAATATTTTTTTATCTTTTTTTTATATTTATATTTTTTATTTTATTTTATTTTTTCCTTTTTATTTTTCTTTTTTTTTTTACGTTATTTTTCCTTCTTTTTTTTTTTTTTTATTTTTTTTTATTTTATTTTTTTATTTTTAAACTTTATGTTATTTTTTTTTTTTTTTTTCCTTTTTTTTTTTTTTTACAGGCCGCTTTACTTTTAACCGGGTGTTTTTATTTTTACCTTTTATTAATCTTACCGGGCCGCATTATATTAAACCGGGTATTTTTTATTTTTATTTTTACTATTTAATATAAATTATATTTAATAAGCTGTTTATAACTATTATTTTTTATATAACTCTATATATCGTATTATAATTAATTCCTATACTGCTATTACATTCGTTATATCTTTTTCGTACATTTGCCTTATACAGCTTAACCATTAAATATACTCCGTTTCTTTTTCCACTTTTACCCTAAACTCTTTTTCTACCATCTGCCTTATCGTACAACTACGCTTTGCCAGCATTACAACATATAATATTTAATCAGCCTATACACACCTCGTCTTGCCGCCCTTTCTTTCGCCTTTTTCTTGCTCCCGGCCTTCCTCTTTATATCCGGCCTCTTGCCTTTCGCTTTACTTTTTACACTATCCTTACAACAGTCCGCACCACCAACAGCAGCTAAACTTAGCAAACTAAAGCTACTTCCGCTACAAGATATAGTTTACTATTCGTATTATTATACAATCCGCCGGCTTATGTTTAAATTGCCTTTTTATACCCTTTTTTTATCTAGTATAGCACTATTAAATATAATATACGCCACACCTACCTTTTACCGCTCGTAACCACGCATACAAAGCGTTAACCCGCTTTTACTATTTTTTTACGTACTCCTTAAGCCGATTTGCTTTTAGCCCCGCCTTTACTCCCGGCTTTTCCCTTTTTATTACTTGCCTTTATTACGTTATCCTCAACTATAACGGCTGTTAGCTTTAGCTCTGGCTCCGGCACTAGTTATATCGCTCGTTACGCATTTTATCGCAATCTAAACCTATGCTGCCGTTTATAAATATCCTTAATACGACCTAGTAACAGTTAACCGTTTGCAAAAACTATACCATTACTTGCTAATTTAACTGCTTTACGTTACTGCCTGGCTTTATATACCGTACCGGTCTGCTGTCGGTTATTACCACCAACTTTACTACTTCCCCTTTTTACCGGCCCTTTCGCCTTATCTATTAAACAAAATCCACTAAACCGTACAATATATCTACATATAATACCGCTATAATCCCTTAAATATTAATTTCAATGCCCAGCCCGGTTATCGCCACGATTTACTACATACCTTTTTCCCTCCTCCTTTTTTTTTCCCTTTCCCCTTTTCTTTCCCTTTCCCTTTCCCCGTTACTATCACTATTCCTATTATTATTATTATTATTATAATTATAATTCTCGTCCTCGTCCTCGTTTTTATCCTCGCTTTTATCGTTTTTATCCGCCTAGCGCTAAAGCCAGTCCTGCCGTAACTTTTCCGTTACAGCGCTATAATAAAAATCACAGCCCAACTTCGCTACTAACGTCTTGCACGCCTTTTTTAAACAATAATATACCACGCTTTTTTATATCTTTTGCATACTTTTCTTAAACATTAACGCTATCTAAACTGCCTCGTTTTTAACCGCCTTTTTACCCAGCTTTATTATTATAACAATATACCAAATATTACGCTTTACTATCGCCGCCCGCACTATTTCCGCATTTTCGGCAATTATAACTTACCAAAACTAACGCTCCAGCTAAACCAGCAGTATTACCGTAAATAATACAACCAGGCAGTCAAACTAATATAGCCCGTTTAACGCCGCTAACCAAACGCAATACCCCAAATCTATAATAATAATATAGCATTTATTTACAAAAATCCGCTACAGCAAGCCCCACGCCCGCAGCCCATTTATATATAACATAAATTCGGCGCATAACGCAACATTAACGCTAACAATAACCAACCGCGCCAACCTATACAGCTCGTCCTACCCTGCTTATACTGCCAGCACTTACCGCAAACAATCTACGCTAAAATCGCGCGCCCGTACTATAAAATTATTTATAAACGCCACAAACAGCACCACCACCACCGTTATACCTGCTGTTTCCGCTACAGCCAAAAACATAAACAAAATACTTTTACCGCTACTTATTAAAAACACAATAATTAACACCTCCCCGTTTTTTATTACCATCACTTTAACTATTGCGTCCCGTTATTCCGGTAGCTTTTAGCGGGCATTAAGCCTTAATAATTTACGTAAGCTAATAATAGCTAACTCCGCAGCTTATTTTTTAATTATTCGAGCTAAAACTAAAGCTAAAACTAAAGCTAAAGCTAGAGCTGCTAATATTAATATTAACGTCGGCGTTAATATTAGCGTATATTTCTCCCGCTTATTATTACTATAACTGCTATATATATTAATATTTACTTTTCGCTTATATCGCAAACCTTTAGCAAAATCATTATCCGCTTCCTTATTATAACAAACGCTAATATATTTATGCTATAGCCGGCTAATTTTTTAATATAACGCAATTATAGCCAGCTATAATTGCCCGGAAAACTAGATATTAAGCGCATAATACTACTATACAATCGCGCTGCTATACATAGCTTATAAATCCTAAATATAGTCTAGCCGCTTTAAATTATATACTTCGCCCATTACTACGTCCGCCTTACTATTACTGCTATTTTTATACTAATCGTCGTTTACCCCAATATTTACTTTAAGCTACTAAACCATAAGCCCATAAATCCGTCGCCTTAGCTTAATCACCACATGCCAGTAATTTGCTATAATAAACGATACGCCTATATACCGTCCCGTTAACTACCTAAACTATTCGCTAAACTCTATCGTCTCCTACCAGCCTTTACCGCTATCTTTCCAAAGCTATTCGTCTAGCCTAATACGCAATAGCCAAAACTACAACCCCTTTACCAAAGCGTACAACAGCCTTTCGAACAACAATACCTACGCAATATACGCCACTATTATCAGCCCTACCCGCGCCAACAAAAACCGCGCCACTTTACAACTAATCCCTTAAATCGCCTTATTTTTATCCTAGTCCGTAACAAACAGCACCTTGCCGTCGTACACAAAAACGTTACATACCAGCTATTACATATTACAATACCACATTATTATCACTTTAAGCCCACGCCCGGGCTGCCCGCCCCAAACGTACATATTTACTAAATACAGCTGCTAAAACCTTTATAACAACGCCGCATAATTAGCCACCCGCTACTACCGCTACCGCTACGCCCGATCGTCCTATAACGCGCCGGTCTCGTATACAAACGCAACCAGCCGCCCGTGCCCCAAAAACAGCCACCCGTTCTAACGCAACGTCGCAAACGACTGCCCCGGCCCTTCGTATACCATACTATCGCTAATCCGCCTCGTATTAATAAATACCCGCGCTTCGGCCCACTGCCCAAAAAAAAGCGCATTTAATACCGCCTCGGCCTCGTTTACGCCTACTCCCGCCGCCTTGCAAAACTCTATTACCATAAGCCGCTGCCCTAAATAGCGCAGCGCCTCGCCATTTTCTTCCTACATTACCCGCGCCATACCCCCTTCCTTCCGCCAGTACCTTTTACCATACAACATTTACCAAATCATCGTACTAAACGGGCTATACAACCCGTCCGCAAACCACGTACAATATACAGCCCTAAACAGCTCCTCCACCACCTCCGGTCCTATCTCGCTCAAGTCGTCCGGCTAGTCTTTAAATACACGCTCTAACATAAACAGCCGCGCACACCACAAAATCTCCGCCAGCTAGCCCGTATAATCCTTTGCCTACTTCCACCCGCCCCGCTGCCCGTCAATACCCAGCACAACGGCAAAATAAAACAGCAAGTTTATATATACATTAAACACCACTTTATACTTAAACAACTTAACATAAAACAAAAACACAACACGGTCTAATACTTAAGCCTACTCCTTTACCTCGGCCTTGTCCGGCTTTATACTATTACTATTCCCATCATTTGCTATCCTTATATTTAATTTAATATCTAATAAACGAACAACAGCCTTTAATCAAACCCATTGCTTGTTTATAAACCGTATACCATACTACGTCTTTCCTTCATCTCGCCCTAACCAGTACGTACATACGCAAAAACAAAAATAGCGCTTTTAATACCCCCGGTACCGCTCTATTAAACTTTTATACTTTTTAACGCCAAACGGTCAGCTCGCCGGTTTATTTAAGTCGATATTCGCTAGCTAGCGCAACGTCTTATATAGCACGCGCCCTAACCGGCTAACGCAACGTGCGACCTCTTGGTCAAAGCTGCCCTTAAACAGTCGAAAATAATATAACTGCTCGTGCCGTACTATACAATCCTATAGCTTCGCTACCGCCGCCGCCGACAACAAGCCTGCGCTTGCCTTATACAACATTTTTATATCCTTCCCCGCTAAATATATCGCCTAGCCTATTTTCCGTATTTACGTTAAATCTTTATTAATACCGGCGCTACTATTAATAATCTATCGCCGGTTTTTATTTTCGGTCGTAAGCTAACTTTTATACATATTTAACATCTTTAACCAGCCGTTTATTATACGCCTATTATTATTATTATCGTTATTATTATTATTATCGTCGCTATCGCCGTTTTTAATATTATTATTACTATCGTTAATAACTATTATTATTATAACCGCCGTTATAGCGGCAAAAATATTACTGCCTTTTTTTACTTTAAACTAGCAACTTGCCGCCTAAGTTTAAAAAAACCGCTAACATTTTACCCCTGTCCGCTACAGCAACTTTTTTCTTACTTTTACTATTACTACTCCTCCTCCTGCTAAAACCCGCCTTCGTTTACGCAAATTTACCTAGCTATATTTTTTTTAACAGTATTTTTATATCCCTTAAACTTAGCAGCTTATATATAAATACTACCGGCACGCAAGCCCATTTGTTTCTAACGCCTTTAATAACAAGTTAACTACGCAATATAAGTCAAAAAAATAAAAGCCGCTAAGCTACGCTTAGTTCAAAAAAACACCCAGTATTTACTATACCGCTTACGCAATCGCACAACATTCGATAAACGCTTTCGCCGCATAACCGGCCGCTTTTAAATATACTTTAACCTCGTTTATTACGTATATAAACCAACATTCTTTACAAACCACCGTATTATACACTAATATATATATAAACAGCTTTATTTTAGCTAATAATATAATAAATAAATATATAAACAAACCAAAAAAAATCGAATCGAATATAACTAAATAATATAAATCTTTCCTTTTCTTTTTTTTCCTTTTTACTTTTTTATAACGTAAAATAGTTTTTTTTTTTTTTTTTTTTTTTTTTTCCGTCCGATTTATTCTACATTAACCAGCAATTTCCCCTTTCCTTTTTTCCCCCCCTTGCTAGTTTTTTTTTACCCTAGCCTAGCTAAAAACAACCCTAACATACAAAAACATTAACCTTACCTTAACCTTACCTTAACTGCTTTTAAACGCAACCTTCCCGTCGTCCTACGGCATCGCCGATAACACCGTTTGATTTGCCGTCGCCGTCTTCCTAATTACCCCTTCCACGCGCCTGGTTACAAGCCCCGTATCCAAATCGATTTTACCCCGGTCTTTTTAAACCGATTTTACCCCCCAGCCCTATTATCCGGTCCGTGCGCTCTTATACAACCGTAAACGAATTCTACTAAAATCCGTTTAAAAATAATAGTTAGGGTGCATAAATACTTTAAATATTCCATTCACCAGGTAATTATCCCACCATTCACTAAGACAATAAACAATAGCCTAACGGCTGGTCAATCTGTTTAACAGCTGCAAATAAGACACCAGCCTTCACACCTTATAAAAGCGGGTAAAAAAAAACCTAAAATGCGTTAATTATAAAAAACGGTATAAAAAAACCAACGGGTTAAAATAGCTTACATGGTTTATTTAAAGTGATTATAAAACACTAAAAAAGCTTATAATATAATAAAAAAGAAATTGTTAAAATACCGGTATTAAGACCAGCTAATTTATCTTTTTTAAAACCAAATGAAAATAAAAATAAATCGCAGGTTAAAAAAAGCCCGTTAATAAAGTTCTATAAACTTCCTAACGTTTTTATTATAATTAAAATATTACATTAAAATATAGAAAAAGAAAATTTAAAAATAATACAAAAAAAATGTTAAAAAAACAAAATATAATTTTATACCTATTTAAAAGCTTAGTATTATTTTAAATTAAAAAAGAAGATTTTTATTGCTTTTAAAATAGCTATTATACTATTTAAAAATAAAAAAAACAGTTTTTTTAAAAAATAAATAAATAGTTTAAAAAAGAATTAGCAATAAAAAAGCGGTAAAAACTAAGCAAAGATTAAAATAAAAACGGCAAAAATACTATAATAATATGGTCGATTTATTTATTAAATTTTACAAACAGTATTTTAAAAAAGCTTTTATTAAATAAATATAAATTTATTAACCGTTTTAACATTTATTATAAATTATAAATTTTTTTAAAAGATATATTATATAATAATAAGAGATTTTAAAATTTGTAGCATAATAAAATTTATTATTAATTATAAGTGTAAAAGAGTTATAAAAATTAAAAAAAAGTATAATAAGCCGGAAAAAATACAATACGTATAGTAATAAAAACAAAAATATTAATGAAATTGAAAAAGATTTTATAACGGAAAAACACCAAATTATAATATTTAATAAATTTAGTTATATTTTTAAAAAACTTAAGTTAAATATTTAAATAGTTTTATAAATAACTTTATTATTTGTAAAAAAGACAAAAATTTAAACAATTTAGAAATTTTTTAATAAACTTAGTTAAAAAGCTTATAAATTAATTTTACAAAATTTTATATAGTTTTATAAGGTAAAACTTTAAAAAGTGTTAGAAAGTTTTACAAAATAAACAAAGTTTTTTAAAAAAACTTTACTAAATTGACTTTTTATATCACTATTAAAAAATAATTTAAAAAGCTTACGAATAACGGTTATTTTCTAAAGATTCTTTTAAAGGTTTAAAAAAACGTTTTTATTTAACGTTTTTAGCAAATTTAAGCAATGTTTAAAATTAGTTTATAGAATGTAATAATTATTAAAAATTTAAAAAATCTTAGCATGTTATCAGCAAAAAAATAGCAAAGCTAATAAAAAAACTTTTCTTTTTTAAAAAGCTTTAAATAGCGACTTATTTTAAAATACTTTTTTTTTTTTTTTTTTTTTACATTATACATTATTTAAACATTATTAAAAAAGTTTATATAACCTAAATTATAATAATTTTTAAATGTAAAAGGATTTTTAAAATGAAAGCTATAGTAAATAGCTAGCGGCCGATTTTGCTAGTTTATGCGGTAAAAGAATCTTTAAAAAATATACCGGAAGTTTATAAAAACTATTTAATTTTTCGGTTTATTGCAGAAAAATTAAATAAATAATAAAAAACAACAGTTTGCTAGAATAGCTATAAAAGTATTTATTAAAAAAGCTCAAATATTTTTAATATAAAAAATAGCTTTTTTATTACTATTAAATATAATAAAAATTTCTAAAATTATTAATTATAAAGGTTTAATTTATATTTTATAAATTAAAGGCTTTTTATTATAAAAAACTTCGTAAGTAAAAAGGTTTATATTAAAACGCATGTTTTTTTAATTTAACAAAAAAATAAACTTTATTTATTACTTTAAAACTTAAAATAACCCCTTTTTTACGTAAATAAGCTAATTTTTTTAAACTTTTATACGTATATAACCCAATTTTTAATTTTTTTTATTTATAATAATAATTAAGTTTTATAAAAAAGTCGATATATATTTTATTTTATAAATTTATAAAAACAATTTTCGTTTATTTATTTAACGCGCTATTAATTTATATAACGTATTTTATATTATTTATTATAAAACGTATTATAGTGATTACTATTATATACACTTTTATAATATCACAGATTATAAATGTTTAAAATATACGTTAAATATAATATTATAAACAATAAAATAATACTATGAAATTAACTGTTTTATAAAAAAAGTTTTTTACAGTTATTTATAAAAAATAACCATAAATATAAATTAAATAGTACTAAACAAATAAGTAGTTATATAAAAAAACTTTTGTTTTTATATTTTTATTGTTATAATGTTTTAAATTTTTAAAGTGTTTCATTTTTAAAATCTATTTTTAGATTTTTTAAATCTTTTACTTTTAGAACTTATTTTTAGACTTTTTAATTTTTTAATTTTTAAAATTTATATTACGTAATTTAACTTTTTATATTTTAGCTAATTTTTATCGCGTTGCGTTTTAAGCGGTTTGCCTTTTGCTTTTTTTATTAGTTTGTAATATTATTTTTCTTTTTTAAATTATTAAGTTAACAATTATATTTATAAATCTATAATAACGCGCAATTAGTTTAATTAATATATTAACCGCAAATCTTATATTAAATTTATTTTTTAAACGGAATTAATTTTTTTTTTGTTTTTATCTTAACTAGATTTTTAATTATTAATATTATATTGGTTTTAAAGTTATTATAACGTTATTAAAATTTAAAATTTCTTTTGCTTATATAATCATAAATAAACGCGCTTGTTTATTTTTTCATTATAAATAATAAAAAACAAATTTTTAAACCCTTAAAAAAACTAATATTTAAGCTTTAAAAAGTTTTTAACTGTTTATATACTGTTTAGCAGTTTTTTAAAAAAAAATACGTTTTAAAAAGCGAAAAATAAAGATTTTAGTAAAAAAAAAGCGATTATATATAAAAAAACCTAAAAATAAAAGTTTATTGCTATTAATTCTTTTTTTTTAATTTTGATTAAAAAATTTTAATGCTTTTACAGTCGAATTTATTTCTTTTAGCTTTCCCTGATTTAAATATTATTACTAAAGATTATTTATTATAATAAATACTTTATTTAGATATTTTTTAAGCTTTTATATTTTTTTTCGTAAATAAATTTCCTTTATTTAATTAATTATTCTAGCTATCAATTTTGCTTATTTTATTATAAATTTTAAATTCATTTTTTATATTATAAATAAACTTTGTTTTTTTAATTTTAAATTTAGTTTTAAGCAAAATAATAAAGGTATTAATTATAATATAAATATATAATAAATTAAAAAAGTTTTCTTATTTTAAAATAGTTTTAATTTATAATTTATTAAAAAATTTTGGTTTTTATTTATTTTTATAAAAATATTAAATGGATTTATAATTATTTTTACCCTTTTAATAATTTTTTTATTTTAAATTTTATTATTAATATTATAATATCGTTTATAAATAATTGTATTATTCTTATATTATAGTTATAATCTGCTTTAAATAATAATATTCTTATATGTTTATTCATTAAAGTTAATTCTTTAGTTTCAATTTGTATAATGCTATACATATTATTTTAAAGTGTAATTTTATTTTTTTGTTTATTTATTTATTTATAAATAATACATTATTAATATTTTATGTTTAATTTTTAATATTTTTAATAATAAACTACTATAATTTCAAAATTGTTATTCGATTTTTGTTATTAATTATTTTTTAAACATTTTATATTTGTTAAAAATACATTTCATTAATAGGTATTTTAACTTTTATACTAGGCTTGCTTTATACATAATATAATATTGTCATATTTTATTTTTATTGTAAGTTTTTTTAATTTTAATAATTTTATAGTAAAATTAAATAATATTACTTTTAATGCACGATTTAATATTTTAATATGTTATATATTATTTTTTTGTTTTTAAAAAATTAAGTTTTGCTATAATTAGCTTAAAGCTTTAAAGAAATTTTAATATTTTGAAAATAAAGAGTTAAATATATTTTTTACCTAAATTTTGTTATAATTATTTAAATATGCAAAACTTAATATTATAATATTATTTTTAATATTTTTTAAATTTTCGTTGTTTTTATTAAATACGTTAATTTGATTTTATTGTCGATTATTATAAATAAAATAAATAAAATAAATAAAATAAATAAAATAAATAAAATAAATAAAATAAATAAAATAAATAAAATAAATAAAATAAATAAAATAAATAAAATAAATAAAATAAATAAAATAAATAAAATAAATAAAATAAATAAAATTTTATTTTTATTTTAGTAATAAAATATTTAATTTTTATCAATATATTTTATTTATAATTATTCTTTTGGCTAAAAACGTTTATTTTATTATTATTCTTGCTTTTAACGTAAATCATTTCAAAATTAAATTATGTTAAAGATTTTGCTTATTAATTTATTGTTTATATAATGTTTTTATAAATATAAAAAAATAAAACTTTTATTAATATAATAACATTATTTAAAAAGCATTTGTTTTTTTTTAAATATATTTTTTATTATAATTAGTTTTTCATTATAAATTTAATTACTTAGTTTTAGTTTTAAAAAAATAACACCGAATATTGATTAAAGGATTTTATAGATCAGGCTAGATTATGTAAATAAATAATGGGCAGCCCTATTTAAAAAGTTATCGGAAACAGCCTTTAAAACTATTCACTAGCTTATTTATTAATAAAACTAATTCTATTAATAAATATAAATAAACAATAGCCAGTTATAGCTATAGCTAAATCATAAGCTATATAGAGGAATATTTTGTTTTAAAAAATTCTAACCTTATTTTTAACAATAACTTATTACTTTTTTATACTTTTAAATATAAACATTTATTTTAAACAATATATACGCAGAAATAATTATTTAATATTAATTAATATTATATTGTTATTTAGTAGCATTAATTAGCAAAGAAATGACTATTATTTTAAAATGCTTTTTAAAAATCTACTTTAAGCATTTAAATAACAATCGTGCTATAAAAAAATAACTTCCCTTTTTCTGCCATTAGTTATTTAATTTGCTTTAATTTTTTAAATTATAGTAAAAGCAGACTTTTGCAGCGTTTATTCGATTATCAATTTGTTTTAATTACCAAATTTTTTTTAATAAATAAATACAGCTTATTGTTTATTTCGCGTTATATTAAGCTTTTAACAATTCTTTACAATTAAAAAGCATAAATAAACTTTAAAAGCTTTTTTTTAAAATAACTACTTACATTTGCTATGATAATAAATTAAGCATAGTCTTTTTTTATAGCTCGGTATTAAGTAAAATGTTTAAAATACTTTGAACTATTATAAAAGCTAATTAAAAATTAAAAGTTAGTTACAATATTATTTTTTTTATTAACTGTAATAAATTTTACAAAAATATTTACGATTGTTTTAATGGTTCTTTTTTAAGAAAAAAAAAAAAAAAAACGTACTTTATTTATAAGCGGAAAAATTTTTAAATGTATAATAAAAAACTAGTATACCGATGAATTTGTAAAGAAATTTCGTTATAATTTCGAAAAATGGAAAAAAACAGACGTTAAACGCTTTTACGATAAAGCCAGCGCACTAAAACTATATTTTAAACGTCGAAAAGTTTTTATAAATAAAAATCTTTTTTATTTAAAAGCGTTTGTAAAAATTATCATTTACAAATGACTTAATTTTTAAAGTAATAATTTTATTAAATAAAAAGCAAATTAATAAAATAAACTAGCATTTGTAAATTTTTTTTAGTTAATTTATTTATTATAAAAAAGAAAGATAAATTATTAATAAACTATTTTATTTAACGGTTTTAAAATAATAAATATAGCTTTTATAGTTTAAATACTAGCAAAGTCGATCGAAAAAACTTTTTTTGTAAATAACTTTTTAAAAAGTCTCCCGACTAGTAATATTATTTTATTTTAAAGAAAAAACGATTTATAATTCGCTAATTTTTATAAAAAAAAATATTTTTTAATATATTATTAATTTTAAACTTTATAACTTTATTATTTATAATAAAAGTACAAAAGTTTATTTTATTAAAGAAATAATAATATTTTTACTAATAATAAACTTGCTATAAAAATATACTTTAAACGTTAGTTATAATAATATTATATATATAAAAACTTTTTAAATATTTTTCACGTTAATACTTTTCTACTTAGCTAAATAATTAATAAGTAAAATAGCTATTTTAATAAAACTTATGGGAAATTGTTATTAAAAGATATAGTAAATACAAGAATAAACAGCGATTTATTAACTAAAGTTATAAAATACTAAAAACTAATTAACTATATATAAAAATGTATATAATATAATAAAAAATAAAATATGAGCTAGATTTGTAATTTATTGTTTTTTTAATTTTATACAGTTTTGATTTTATGCCGTTTTCTTTTTTTTTTTAAAAAAAAAAAGCTTAAATATATCATTTTTATAATACGTAACGGACTTAGCAATTAAAATCAATATATAATATTATAATAAATATTTTAATATAAAGTTAATTAAAGCTATTATTTAAATAATTAAATTTTAATAATTTATATTAAAATAGTTAAGGATAATTTTAAGAAAGATAATATAGAAATATTAGAATAAATATTTAATAAATTATATTTATATTAAAAAATATTTAGTTATAGCTGTTATTAAAAAGTTACGTTATGTAATAGTATTATACGCGTATATGTTAATAAACTAAAGTTAGTTTATATTTTATAAGTTTTACTTAAAAAGTAAAAAGTTTATTACTTAAAATTTAATTATTTTTACAATTATATTTTAATTTGTAAATAAATTAATGCTTGTTATTCATATTTATAATGTTTATAATACTAAAAAAATATTAACGTATATTATAATAATTAGAAATATAACTTTTATTGCAAAGGCTGTAAAAAAAATAATCGAGGAGAATTTTAAATATAAAGCATTCTGTTTAACCGTTAATTGCGAAAAAGTTATAGTAATATTAAATAAAAAAGCTATCTTTTTTTAAAAAGCTCTGGCAATAATTTTTATAATTAAAAATATATTATATATATAAAAAACTTAATTTTTGATTATACTATTACAATATAAACGATTAACGCTGCTATTTTTAATAATAGTAAATATTTGCTAAAAATAGCTAAAATAATAAAAACTAATATTTAAGGTTTTTTAACGATTTTAAGCTTAATTTTAAAATAGCGTATTTAATATATAAAAGCTGCAATAAACTTTTTTATACCGAAAAATAACGAAAAATACGATTATTAAGCTTATATTTATATAGTTTAATAAACCCGTTAATATGTATTTATATGTAAAACCCGATATAAACATAACAATTAGCTATTTTTTATGCAATTTTTACATTAAACCGTTACGGTATTAATCAATATTAAAATATTATAATAAATATTAAAATATTAATATATTTTATAGTTAACGAAATATAAGCTTAAACATTACTAAAAATTGATTTAACGGCGCGATTAAAATGATTAATAGCTAAAAAAAATTTAATATACCTTTTAATAATAATAAAGCAATTATTTTAGCTAAAACGTTTAATATTTAAATATTTAAAAATATAAACTTTAAAATAGGTTTCGTTAATATATTATTTTTATTATGTTTAGCTGATGTAAATAGATATAAAATCGAGCTTAAAAATATTATTAACAAGATTTATTAACTAAGCACCGGTCTAATTATAAAAATATTACGGAAATCAAGATATTTTTAGTTTTTTTTAAATAACGCCGAAAAAGTTTAAATTAATATAAAGGAAAAAAAAACTGCAATTATTTTACCGCCGGTTTAAATATTTATTAAGTAAACGGCTATATTGTTTATTAATTAACTCTATTTATAATAATGTTAATATATAAACTGTTAAATAAATTAATAAAATGTACGCTGGCTATTAATTTAATATATTACCGTTAAAGAAATTAAGTTTATTTTATAAAATAACGTCGATTTTAATTATAAAGTTTTATTTAATATTATATATTTAAATAATAAACCTATATTATATATTATCGACATGATTATATTTTCTTTTACAATACCGCTTTTTAAAATTATTAACAGCGAAATGAGCATAAAAGTTATTTAGCAAAATTTAAATCGACATATTTATCAGACTATTAAACGTTATTATATATAATATTAATATAAACTTTTTATTACCAAAATTTCACTTTAAATTATATATTATAAGCGTATTAATTAAAAGAAAATTTATAAAAGTTCACTAAAATATTAATAAATTAAAATAAGCGTATAAACCGCGTTGCTGTGTATAAAATATATTAAATATAAAATTAAAAAACACTATTTTATAAAAAACGATTAAAGTACTAAATGGTATTATAAAATTTAAAAGCTTAATGGTTATATTATTTATGTTTAAAACATACTTATAAATTAATAAAAATTTACCGCTATTTTTTACTGTGCTATAAAAGTAATAAGCCATTGCAAAAGCTATAAAAATATTATATAACGTAAAAATAAACCGATAAATTAATAATACGTTTCATATTTAAAATAGATTAAACGTATTAAATATTTTAACACTATTAATAAGCCATAAAATAAAAATATATTACAAAAATAAATAATATATTAAACAGTATAAAGTCTTATATATTCGAAATTATAACACTATTATAAATATAAATAAATCCACTAAATTTATGTTAATAATTATTAAATTTTGTATTGCAACGATATAAACAAAAAAATACTTAATTTGTTAAAGAATTAACGAATTTCTTTAAATAATAATAATGATACCGATTTTTTTATTTTTTAAAAAACGATACGCTAAATCCTTATTATATACTAGCTAAACAAATTCGCAAAAAACCAAAAAGTAGTAAAAATAAACCAAAGAATTTCGTTTATAATAACGATATATTTTTAATATAAAATTTAAATAATTAATTTATTAAAATTATGCTTTTCGCGACAAAAAAAAAAAACAGGTTTTGAAATACCGCAGCGTTTTCGGAAAAAAAATTTATTAACTTTAACGAATTTTGAAAGTACATAATAATAAAAATTTAATAAACTGCTTTAAAACGGCGTATTAAAAATTGTTTTGTTTAATTAAAAACTATATAATTTAATACAAATTTTTAAATTATATATAATATAACAGTTAAAAGTAATAAAAATAATTAGCTATATAAAAAAAGTAATCTCTTGTCTAAAAATATAACGATAAAAACAAACTAAATATATTTACGTAATTTTTAATAATATAAGGATCATTATAACGATTTAAATTAAATAATTAATTATAATAATTTTGCTAAAAAACATTATATAAACGTATATATAAATATTAAAAGTTTTAATTTACTATATTATTGCTAAATTGCTAATTAAATTATAAAAATACTATTTTAAAACTATATTATATAAAAAAATTAAACCGTTATATAAAATCGCTAAAATAAGATTGTAATAGTATATTATATATTAACAATATTATTTTAACGTTTTAAAAATAAATATATTTTTTTATAAATGTTATATATTAATAACTAATTTTTTTAAAAAAAAAAAAACAAAAAAAAGGATTTTACTATTATATTTATATAAATTAATAATACGCTATAATTAAAAATATATTGTTTTAATTAAATAAAAACTAAAAGCGCTATATTTTACAGCAAAATAAACTAAATTTAATAAAAAACTGGCTTTTTAATTTTAATAAATTATATATAATTATTTAAAAAAGTTAAAAACGAT
Source organism: Xylariaceae sp. FL1651 (assembly GCA_025201745.1). Lineage (NCBI taxonomy): Eukaryota > Fungi > Ascomycota > Sordariomycetes > Xylariales > Xylariaceae > Xylariaceae sp. FL1651. Next base: position 20,543 of record MU624278.1, read on the forward strand.
AAATAAAGCTTATTACTTTTATTAATTTTAATAATTAATAGGAAGCTAATTATAATTTAGCTAAAACTATTTAAATCATTAATCTTAATAAATTCAATTATAAAAACTTTAATAAAAGGTTTAAATAATAATAAAACTACTTTAATTAAAACTCGATTTATATTATTTTCTAATTATATTTGTTTAAATTATACACTTTTATTAACGTATTATTTATAAATAATAAAAATTTTAACATTTAAATAAAATTTATTATTATTTTAGCGATCAAAACAAACGTTAATTATTATACAGATTATTCCGTATTTAAAATTAAGGAAAATATTGTTTATTAGTTTTATGTAAATATAAATAAGTTGTAAGTTTAATATTAGCTTAAAAAAATATAAAACAATATATGGTTATAAAATAAATTGTTATTTAATATATATACTTAATTAAATTATAAAGTTTATTAATTATTATTAAAATGAATAAGTTATAATTAAAAAAATCTTTATTCTTTTATATATTAATTTTTATTTACTAGACGGAATAATTATTAAACTAAAAATCATAGCAAAAAGGCAATTTATAATTAGTATTACGTCATTGCAAAAATAATATAAACGTAAAAGAATTTATAAAATATAATAATTTTACAAGCGCTATAACTAAATTATTATGAAACAAAACTTTTAAACGTTTTATTAATGGCAATAAAACTATCGTTTAAATTAAAAGTAATGTAAAAAAGAAAAAAAGGAATATATTTCTCAGCGTAAAAAACGTTTAAAAGTTTTTATTTCTTTTTAATTATTAAAAAAAGGTATGAATAATTTCTTTAAAATAAGCTAGCGGTTAAAAATATTATATATATATTAATTAAAACATTTTATAAATGTAGCTAAATTATATAAATAGCTAATAAGCAGGTTTATTTAAAAGGCTATTAAAAACAGGTTTTAAACCTATTTACTAGCTTATTTATTAATAAGGTTAAAACTATTAATAAATATAAATGAACAATAGCTAATTATGGCTAGAATTAAATTATAGGCTATATAAAAAGAATTTCCATTTAAGGAGATTTTCATTTTATACTTAATAACAACTTGATATTTTCCATGTTTTTAAATAAAAACATTTACTGTAAACTATATATATGCATAAATAACCATTTAACACCAAATAGAATTTTTTATTTTTATTTTGTTAAATTGATTATTTTTTATAACATAATTATTTATATTAATTTTAATTTCGTATTTTTTTATTTAAATTTAATAATTTTAATATTAAGTTATTAAAAAAGTTTATTTCTTTTATTAAGTCTATAAATAATACAATATATTATTAAAAAGTTTTAATAAATAAACTGATATAATTTGTCAATTTTATAAATGTTTTTACGTTTTTAATATTTTTTTAATATAATTATGAATTTTAAAAAATTTACTTTTTTTTAATATTTTTATTTTTATTTTTTAGAAAGCTTTTAATATGTATTGTACGTGCTTTTATTTTTATTTTTTTAATATTTTCAAATAAATTAAAATACCGTTGAAATAAATAATTACAAATTTATCAATAAATTTTTATAATATTTTAGAAATTATTATTTAAAATTTATATAATTTATAGTTTATAATAAATTTTTTTTCTTGAATTATTTTATTTTCATTAATTAATTTTTTAAAATACTCATTGAAAATATAAATTTTTTTTAATAATAATAAAAGTTAAATATTAATAGTTTTTGCAATTTTTTATAGTCGTTTTTTTTAGTTTTTTTCCAGTTTTTTTAATATTTATAACATTAATATTATTATTAAAAACTTAGAATATTATGTAAAAAATTTTCAAATTTTTATTTAAATATCTTTCGATTTTTATTAGTTGTTTTTTATCAAATTAATAAAGTTTAAAAGTTTTAAAATATTTTTTTAAGTTTATTATACAATTTTATTTACTATATTTTAATAATTTTGCTTTTTTTTTATTATTTTTAATAAATAAGCATTTTAATTTATTATATTTAATTAATATATAATATTTTAATTAGCTACTTAAATTTATAAATTGTTTATTTTTAAACCGTTATAAAAACCGAATTTATTTTTATTTTAATTTATGTTAAAAAAGATTTTATTAAAAACAATTATTTTTTTATAACTAAAATAATGTTAAAATTATTTATAATATAATATTTTTGTAATATTAAAAGTAAAGCGTTTTAACTAATTTTAAATAATTAATCAAAGTTTTATAATTTTCCGCTTAACTTGTTTCTTATTATAATTTATAATTTTTTTTGGTAAAAGCCGTAAATAAATAAATAAAAAAAATTAATTAATATTTAAATTGCTAATTATATTAAAAGAATATATATAAATAATATAAATTTTTATATTTAATAAAGTCTTTAATATTTTGCTTTTATAAATTATTTTTATATAAAATCGTTTATTTTTATATTTTGTTTTTGTTTTAAATAAAAACTTAAAAATATTGTAAACTAATCGTTAGTTTTATTTTACAATTATTCTTCGCCGTTTTTGTTTTTTAATAATATTAACGCTTGTTTTATTTAAAAGTTTTAATAAAAATGATATTTTTTTATAACGCTTAAATTAATTATCGTCGTTTGTTAAATTTTAAATTATATTTATGATATTATCGAATTTTATATTATATATTAATATATCTCTTACTTAAATGGGCTACCTAATTAAATGGGCTATTTTTTAGACCTTCGTACGTATATTTGCAAATAATCTAATAATAATATATCCGATTAATTTAAACTAGTTAAATTTTTATTCGCTAAACCTGTTTATATTGTTTTAACAAGTTCGCATATTATAGTTACGTTTGCTGTAAGTCTTATAGCACCCGACGCAAGTCTTTTTTTTTTTGTACAACGAACAAACCAACAAATAACTTGACGAACGAGCCGACGAACGAACCGATAAACTTATATAAAACGAATAATTGTTTATTATATAAAAAGCAAAGAATTTACGAGCTTTACGGGGTTTGTTAGCGTTAGAGGGCGTAGTTATATAGGTTTATCGGCTCGTTCGTCGGTTTGTTTATTGTATAAAAACTCGCGTTAAGACTTGCGTCGAAACTTGCGTCGAAATTTGCGTCGAAACTTGCGTCGGGTGCTATAAAACTTGCAACAAACGTAGCTATAATACGTAAACTTGTCGGAATAGTATAAACAGGTCTAGCGAATAAAAATTTAATTAATTCGAATTAATTGTTTATATTTTCGGTTCGTTCGTCGGTTCGTTCGTCGTACGAAAAGAAAAAGGACTCGCGTCGGGTGCTATAAGACCTGCAGCAAACGTAGCTATAATGCGCGAACTTATCGGAATAGTATAAACAGGTCTAGCGAACAAGAATTTAACTAGTTTAAATTAATCGGATATGTTGTGATTAGATTATTTGCGAATGTATATACGAAGGTCTAGAAAGTGGCCCATTTAATAAGGTGGCCCATTTAAGTAAGAGATGGGTTATAATATATATATTTAAGCGTAAATGTTTTTTAAAGTTTTTTAAAACAATTAAAATTTTATTACAAAACAGCGTGTTTAAAAAATATTTAATTTATAATAATTAGCTTATTATTACATTATTTTATGTAAATTTTATTTATTTTTATTTTATTAAAGCTTTTAAAAACTACTAGTTTTTTTTTAATCTTTTAATTAAATATATTTTATATTTATATATAACGTAATTTCCTTATAAAGTCTTATCGGATTTTTTATCTTTAAATATTAGTCTTTAATTATTATTATTATATATTATAATATTATATACATAATTAAATGTTATAAATTTAATAAGTGTTAATAATTTGTTTATTTATTATATATTTATTTTAATTTTTGTTTTAATATTTATAATAATTTAATATTATTTAAGCTATAATTCTTTTGCATAATTGAATTTTTTTTGTAGCTTATTTTTAAATATTTTTATTATTTTTAATTATATTTAAAAAAAAAATTCGGTTAATATTTAAATAGTTTTTTGTTAAATATTTTAATCAACATATTTTTTAGTTACTTTTTACGCGTTTAATAATTATATTATTCGTAAATATAATTTGTATTTTATTTTAAATATTTCTTGTTTTTAAACTAGTTTTTATATTTTTAAACTTTATGTTTTTTAAACATATGTATTTTATCGTGTGTTTTTATTTTTTAATTGTATTTTTTATTAGTACATTTAGTAATATTCAGTTTTATATAGTTTACTATTTTGTAACATTTTACGTTATTATTAAATATATTAAAGTTTTTTTCCGATTTTGGTTTTTATTTTAAAACTAACCCATCTCCCACTTAAATAAAACACTTAATTAAATGGAACACTTTCTATTAGATTTAGTGGTTTACTAATGTATTTCTTTAAAGTATTAAATAGCTATTCTGCAGTGGTTTACAAGGTAGTGTGTGCGGTGGAGCTCCCTAGCCACGGTAGCCTAAGCTACTTAAAAAAGCGCTATAAGTATAGTTAAATTTATATATATAACCTTATTAACTGACTTTTACAAGTTTTTATTAAATGCTTTTAATCTAATATACCTTTTTAAAATAGGCTATTATAAGGGGTTATTTTATACTTTTTTATAAATATTATAAAAGCTTTTTAACTTATAGCATTTTTTAGTATATATAGTTTAATAAATTGCTGTTGTAAAGCTTTTATAAATTAATAAAATAAAATTTATAATATATATATATAGTAGAAATCTAATAATTAATAAACGTAAGCCGTTTTGTGTTATTAAAAAGCCTATAATTATAGTATTATTAAATATTTATATTATAAAATAGGTAAGTTTTTAATTAACGAGCTTTTTTAATAATTTTTTTATATAACTTTTCGATTTTTGTATAAATTTTTAAAATTAGCTTTTTAGCGATTTTTTATTTTAGTCTGTAAAAATTTAGGCTAATATTTAAGTAATATTTATAATATAATTTTTTATTTTTTTCGGTAAATTTTTTTAATCAATAAATGCTATATAATATATATATCGAGTTTTAAGTTATTATATAAAAAGCTTATTAATTATATAAATAAATATTATTATATACGCTTTTAAGTTTACTTTTTGTTATAATAGCGTTAAAAAGCGCGCTAATTTATAAATATTATATATACGTTTTAATAGCTTTATATTAACAAGTTTTTATAGTAAAGATTTTTTCGGCTTTTTTTTTTTTCGAGCAGCTTGTTTTCGTTTTTCGACGGAACGTACGATATTTTTTCTTACCGCAAGCCTAAAACTTTTTACTAAATAATTTATTTATCGGCAGTTAGTATTATTAAGTTAACGCTTTAAATAGCTTTTTTTTCGCTTTTTTCGGAAAAGACTTATTAACTTGCCGAAAAACGAGTTATTTAAATTACGCTTGTTTTTTTTTTTAATTTTTTTAAGCCGAAGAGTTTTTATTATTACTGCTACCGCATTTTCGCCGTTTTTTGCTACTAGTTTTTATAGTTATAGTTATAATCGTAACTGTAGTATTTTTTTTTTACAAAAGCGCTAAACCCGCCGTTAACCGAATTTTTCGGGTATATTTCATAAAACTTTGTATTTTTAATGCATTTATAGCGTTTTTAAAAGTTGTTTAAATAGTAATTATTTAAAAGTAATAAAAAACGGTATATATTATTAGCGCTATACTTTTAAACATAAATATAAATTTTTATAAATAGCTTTTTATTAATTATAGTATTTAATTACTAACGTTTTTTTAACCCGATAAACTGTTAAAAAGCTGCTTGCGTTTTATAAAACGCTTTTATAGCTAATATTTCGAAAATAAGGATAACCGTTTTACGTACTATAATACGTACTATATTAAAGCTTGCCGGTTTAAAAAGCTATAAAAAAAATAATAATAAAAAAAAAAAAGCTTTTTAATAAAAAAGCTAAAAAACTTTTAAAAAAAGCGGAAAAAAAAAAAAAAAAACTTAAAAAAATAAAATAGCTTTAATAATAAAGCTAATAATAAAAAATAAAAAGGTTTTTTATAAACTTATATTACGTAATAGTTAAATCTTTTGCTTTTAAAGCATTATTTTTATTTTTTCGTTTAAATATTTTCGGGCTAAAGCTTTTAAGCTATTAAATAAAGTTTTTTAATTTTTTTAATAATATGTTATAAGCTTATTTTTTATAATTTAATTTTTAAATTTTTTTTTTATAAATTGCTTTTCGAGTTTTTCAATTATTAATAATTAGGTTAATATTTCTTTTTAATTTAAAAGTTTACAAAGTTTTAACTAGTTTAAAAACTTTTTTTATTTTTATATTAATCAAGCTTTAATGAAACTATTTGCGATTATTTTCAAAATAAGTATATAAATTATTTAAAAAGTTTTATTTTCGATTTTTTGCCGTAATTAATAATTATATATATTAATATATTATAATTTAATATATAATGAAGCTATTTTTTTTATAATTAGTTTTATAATTTATTAATTATTATATTAAATAATAATATATTAATTATTAATCTTAATTTTAAACTTTTTTCTTAATTTATTAATAAATATAGCTTTTTTTATAATTTAAACCAAAGCAAAAAGCTTAGCTTTAATAATAAAAATAATAACGGTATTTTATTTATTAATTTTTTATTTTATTATTTTTTTTAAAAAGTCTTTATAACGTAAGCTTAAAAACGTTTTTAATTAGTATTATTATTAATAAATAAAGCATTATTTATTATTATAAAATCTTTTTTATTATTAAATTATAAAATAAAAAATTAAATAGTTAAAAAATATAAAAAAAGCCTGTTAGCTATTTTATAATATTTAAAAAAAAAGTTTTAATTAAACCGTATTAATTTTAATATAATAAATATTATATTAAGCATAATAATTACTATAACGTATAATATAAACTTAACTTTTTATTAATAGCGCTAAATATTTTATTTTAAAACGATCTTTTTATAAAAAAAAAGCTTATTAACTTTTATTAAAATATTTACGTAAATTATAAAAAAGTTATTTTTTAATTTAGCGATTTTAATAATATATAACGTTTATAATAGTTAAAAAAACTTTTTTTATTTATTTTAAATTATTTTAATATTTAAAAACTATTATAAATCGCTTTTTTTAATAAAGTTATATTTAATTTTTAATGCTATAATTATTTTATTAGCGGTTATTTAGCTTTTGTATTTATAAAATATTATTATATTATTAATATAAACGAATAAAAATACTTTATTTTTTAAAAAACAATAAAGTTTATAAAAAATAATTTTGCAGCTTATTTTTTTTAACGTTTTAATAAGCTTTTTTTACTAAAGGAAAAAAAATTTTCACAAACTATATAAAGCTTGTAAAAACTTTAGTTTAATATTTAACTTTTTATAACCTAATAATATACGTATATATATATATTTTTAATTAATTTAACGTTAATAAAAACGTTTATAACGTCGTATTATTTAAATTTTAAATGATTTTTTCGCTAAAGTATTTATATAAGTATTTTCTTTATTAACATTAAACTGTTAATTTTTTCGTACTATTAGGCGAATTTTATATTTAAAATAATATTTATATTTATTAAATTTATATATATAAATTTATATATAGTTTAAAATAAAGTTTTTTTTAATAAAACCTTTCGGGACTTTACGCTAAGTTTTTATTTTTTTATAAGTTTATAAATGTGTTTGTTTTGTTTTTTAAAAATAATTTTTAATAGGTATATATTAAGCTTTTTATATTATTTTAGTAGAAAAAGTAGACTTTGCCGGTGGATTTTTTAACGTTTAGCTAGTAAAGTTAATAAACAAGTTTTAAAATAATTAGTAGTTTATTTAAAAATTTTAAGTAGTATAAAGCTGTTAATAGGATTTAATAGCTGTAATTAAATATATTAGCTTTATAAAAAAAGAGTTTTTACATAATAATTAGTTAGTTTAAAAGCTTTTTTTTTTTTATATATGCTTTTAATAAGATTTAATAATTATAATAGTATATTATAGTTTAATATATAAGTTTTTAAATAATAATTAATTAATTTAAAGGCTTTTTTTTTTTTTTATTTACTTTCGACGGGATTTAATAATTGTGATATTATAGTGTAAAAAGCGTTTTTTTTAAAGCTTTTTGTAAGATTTAATAGCTAGAATTGGTTAAGTAATAGTTAATAAGTTTTTTTAAAGTTTTTTATAAGATTTAATAATTGTAATTAGTTAAAAAGTTGTAAATAATTTTTTTAAAGATTTTTTTTTTTTAGCAGTAAAGCTTTTATTTTAAGGTTTAATGTTATATAATTTTTTAAAGCTTTTTAATAGTTTAACTTTTTAAGTTTTAATAACTGTTTTTTTATTTATAAATGTAAATTTATATAATTTTATTATATTAAAAGCAGTTATTGATAAGTATATAAAGTATTTAGCTAAATTTACGTTCGGACAATTTTTTCGATCGTTTTCGGCATTTTTTTTTTTTAAATTAAGCTTTAAAAAATTTAGTTTAATAAATAGTAAGTTTAATAAGGCTGTTTTTAGCAATTTTAATAGAATAAAAAAGCTTAGTTTAAATTTTAAATTAGTATATAAATAATTTTTTTTGCTTGGATTTTTTAAGGTATTTTTTATAAGCTCGTTTAAATTTCCGGCTTTTAAATTATTTACATTTTTTAAATATTTTTTTCAAGATATAGCAGGCAAGTTTATAATGTTTTTATTTATAAAATATATTTTTATTTGTTTTAAAAGCTTTTTAGTAAACGATATTATTAAATAGTTTTTCGTATTTTTTTAACGTTATTTTAAAAAAATTATTTTTAAATTCGTTTTTGTTATTATTAAAAAGTTTATTTTTATTAAACCGTATATTTTTAGTAATTATAATTTTATTTTTTTTACAAAATTAAATATAATAAATATTTAAAAACTAATAGTTTATTAAATAACTTATTTAAATTTTAAAATTTAGCTTTCGGCGCTTTTTTTTTTTTAACTTAGCTATAATAGTTATAATAAAAACTATACATTTATATACTTTTAAATATACTATTAAAAAGATTTTTTTATATTTAACGACTTTTTTAAAATTATCGAAATAGCTATAGAATTATTTATAAAATATTCGTTAACGGTTATTATATTGCAAAGTTTAGTTATATAAATAAATAGTAATATATATTATTTTAAGCTATAAAAAAGTAAAAAGCTTGCAACTATTACGTAAAGCGTTCGCTTTTTTTTTAATAATACTTTTTAATTTTTCGGCTGCTTCGTTAAAATTTTAAGTTTTTATTAAAAAGCTTTTAAACTAAATGTTTAAAAAATAAGCTTTAATACCGTTAATTAGCTTGCCAATTTTTTTTCTAATATTTATAAGTTTATTATTATATTTTATAATTTATATTTAAATTTTATGTTTTAATAAAATATATTATATATAATTTTCGACAGTTAATTATATAATAATAGCTAGTTTATTATTAATATAATAATTTTAAATATAGCCAAAATATCGGTTTATAACTAGCATAACTTTTTAAATCCTGCCGTCTCTTGCAGTAAAATCGTTATATTTGTAAAAATTAATTATAAACTTTATTTCCGTTTTTAACATTTTTTATTTTAACTTTTAAAAAATTCGGCGTTTAGCTTTTACTTTTATATATATAACATAGTCTATTATACAAATTTTATTATTAACCCGTAAAATAATCGCTATTCCTTTTATACAATTTAATAATCGTTTTAAAAGTTTAAATCTTAAATAACCTAACCGTTAATACCACTTATATAAACTAATTCGTAATTAAAAAAACTTTATATAGTTATTTAATAAATGCTATTATATATAAAAAATATAGTTTATTAACCGTAAAAAAATATATTTTAATATATATTAATTATATATTTACTATTTATAATATAAAAGCTTTTTTTAACTATATTTAAAAAAATCGGATTTAAATTTATTATTTTAATAAACTTTTATTAAATTTAAAACTTATAAAAATATTAAATTTATAACTATATTTAAGCAAAAAGTTACGTTAAATAGTTTATATATCTATAAACTTTTAAAACTTTTTACTTTAAAATCGATTTTTTCGTAATTATATATTTTAATCGTACTATTACTTATTAATATTTTATCTTTTAAATTAATATTTTTTTTATTAATAAACCTATTAGCTTTATTAAAAATGTAAATATCAAAGCTAAAATTTAATATAATATAATTACGTAATATATATGCTTTAAAAAGCGTTTAATTTTTACTATAACGGGCTTTAATAATTAATCTTAGTTTTTTTTTTTTAAATAAATAAACTTAACCTTTTTTTTTGTTTTTTCTTTTGTTACGCTTTTTTTATTTATTTTTTAAAGCTTTTATTGATTTTTAATTTATTCTTAATAATATATTTTATCGATTTATTAAATCGTTATTTATCGGGTACAAGTTTTAAAAATATATAATAATAGTTTATTATAAAATGTTTTTTATAATAAACTATACAATTTGTTATATTCGGATTTTGTTTTTTATTTTTCGTTTAAATGTTTGCTTTAAAGCACTTTATAAAAATATTTTTAAAGCTTTTTTAAAAGTTTTATCGGTTATTTAGCTTTTATTAACAAGATTATCGGTTATTTTTATCCTGGTTTTTTTAGCGGTTTTAGCGATTTTGTAAATTTCTATTTCGTTAATTTTGTTTAAAATGATTTTTTTTTGCTTCGCTAATAAGATTATTTAAGTTAGAAAGTTCGAAAGTAGCAAAAATTGCATTTTTAATAAGTTTTTTAATAAATTTTATAGCGTTTAATATAAAAGCTTTTTAACGTAATGCTATAATAATCAGTAAATAAATAAAAATATTATTTGTTATAGTTTTATTATATTGGTTTTAATAAACGGTAATTTAAATTAAATAAATTTATTGGAAATTTTTTTTAAATTAGTAATAAAATCAAAAAAGTCGGTTACGTTAGTTTTTTTTTTTTGCGGTTTAAAAAAATTTATTTCGCAAATAATCTAACAACAACATATCCGATCAATTTAAACTAGTTAAATTTTTATTCGCTAAACCTGTTTATACTATTTTAATAAGTTTGCGCATTATAATTACGTTTGCTGCAAGTTTTATAGCACCTAACGCGAGTTTTTTTTCTTTTCGTATAACAAACGAACCGACGAATAACCCGATAAACCATCTGAAAATATAAACAATTAATTAAAATAAATTATATTCTTATTTTTTAAACCTTTTTATACTATTTTAACAAATTGGCGTATTATAGCTACGTTTATTGCAAGTTTTATAGCATTTAACGCAAATTTTAACGCAAATTTTAACGCAAGTTTTACCGCAAGTTTTAACGCAAGTCCCGACGCGAGTTTTTTTCTTTTTCGTACAATAAACAAACCGACGAATAAGCCGACAAACCTATATAACTACGTTTTTCGAAGCCCGTAAATCTTTTGCTTTTTATATAATAAACAATTATTCGTTTTATAATTGCGTTTATTTTATTATCGGTTCGTTCGTCGGTTTGTTCGTTGCGTTATTCGTCGGTTCGTTCGTCGTACAAAAAGAAAAAAAACTTGCGTTAAGTGCTATAAAATTTACAGCAAACGTAGCTATAATACGTAAACTTGTTAAAATAGTATAAACAGGTTTAGCAAATAAAAATTTAACTAGTTTAAATTAATCGAATATGTTGTTGTTGGATTATTTGCAAATGTACGTACAAAGGTCTGGAAAGTGTTCCATTTAATTAAGTGTTTTATCTAAGTAGGAGATGGGTTATATATTCGCTATATCTTTTATAATTTTATCGGGTCTTTTACTAAACCTTTCCCTTTTTCCAATTTTAACAATTTTTAGCATTTGTTTAAAAATTTATATTAATTTTTATTAAACACTGCTTAGTTTTCATAAGTTCATTTTTTTTGTTTTTCTATTTTTCTATTTAAATTATTATTATATTAATTTATTAACTATTCTTTTATTTTTTCAAACTTATGCGTTTAATATTTTTAATTTTTTAAATGTTGTCTTTTTGCAATCTTTAATGATATACTTAAATTTATTATAATTATAATATTAAATCGTTTTTTTTGTAGCATACTTTTTTATTGTTATATAATATTAATCTTTATAAAGTTTACGTAAATATTATAAGCCGTAAATTATTATTTTTTGTTTATATTAAATTTTAACCTTTTTTAATTATTATGATTTTAATTTTTTTTTGTTAATAAAATTAAATATCCGTTTTAAAGAAAGTCATAATATAATTTATAAGTTTATCGAGTTATTTTAATTTATTAATTTTGTTTTTTTCTAAATTTTTAAATTTTTTGTAAAATGTTATCGTTTTAAACTTATCATTAAAATTTAATTATATTTACCAATATAAATTTTATCTATTGTAAATGTCGTAATTTATTTTAAGCTTATTATTTTTTTTAATGTTAAAAAAATAGTTTTTAAGTTTATTTTCAAATAATTCATAGCTTGTAAAAATCTTTTTTATAATTTCTGGCTATTAATTTTAATTTTTAGTCGTTGCTTTAAACAAATATAGTTTAAACTAAGTTCCGGTTTTTTTTATTTAATAAAAACACGCCGTAAGAAAAATGTTTTTATCGTTATTATTAAAAATATTTCAGTACTAATATTAATACGTTTTTACTTATATTAAAAAGATTTTTGGCTTATTAAATATTTTATTAATTTTAATAGTTTCGTTATTTTTAAGTTTCGTTTTATATTTATATATATTATTAAAGTTACGGTCATAGTTTCTATTTATGAAATTTGATTTTTTAATTGTTTGTTTTTTCTGCTAGTCTTCTAATAGTTTTGATATATATATTATTAGCTTTATAATATCTGTTTTTACACTATTTAAACCGTGTTTATAACAAAATAGATTTTTGTTATAATTAAACGACTATATTTTACTATTTACCCTTTTATTAAATAAATATAGTTTAATATTATTATAATTAATCGTTTAACGTAGAATAAAACTATTTAAAATATTACGAAGTATATTATAGTGCTTATTATTATATATGTTTTTATAATATCGAAATTTATAAATGTTTGAAATATACGTTAAATATAGTTGTTACAAAGCGTACTCTTAGCGACGAACGCACTTGGTACTATTTGTAAATACGGGTAATTAAAAATATTTAAAGCTTAATTAAAAGCTATCCTTTATGGTTTATGTTTAGAATATAGTCAAATATAATTAAAGCAATAGTATTAGTATAAACGTTAATTTTGTAAAAATTGACTTTTATAGTTATTTTTAAAAAGTAACTATAAACATAAATTAAATATTAATAAATAAATAAATAATTATATGAAAAAAACTTTTTTTATTTTTATTTTTTTATTTTTAAATTACGTTTATTTTAGTAACTTTTACGATTATTATATTTTTTTTTATTTTTAAAATCGTAAAGCTTACGACTTTGTTATCGCAAATTACGTTTGTATAAATAATTTAACAATGTATTACGTGTTTTTTTAGTCCGTGCTTTTTTTTGCCTACTGTTAAGCCTGTTAACGGGCTTTTATTTATTTGTTTATAATAATATTTTTTTTTTTTCTTTTAGTTTTTTTTTTTTTTTAGTAAGTTTGTTTATTATATTTTCTTTTTATTTTTTCGAAGTTTTATTAAGCCTAACTGTATATAAAAATTGCGTACTTCGAAAACCTAATAACCAGTTTGCTTTTTTTTTTTAAATCTAGCGAACGGGTTGCATTATATTTTTACGCTGTTTTTTTACAAAATATTAATAAATATACTTTGCTTTTTTTGTTTTAAAATAATCCTTTTTTTCATATTTAATTTTTAAAGACTTAAATAAATATAAAACGTATATTCGTCGTAATCGTTTATATAATAATATTTAAATAGCGTTGTTGTTTATTAAAATTTTAAATTAATAGCGTAAATTAAATTTTAAAAAAAACGAAGCTAACGAAAAATCTGTTAACCTTTATAAATAAATAACTAAAATTTAACTAAAACTAACTGCTGCCGCCGATTGTTTAACGTAAATACGGCGTATTTATAATAAGATAAAAAAGCGTAAAATTTAAATTATTTTCGCAACGTTTAATTAAATTAAACCAAAAAAAGGTATTTTTTTTAACGTTAAATAGGTATAAAAACTTTTTTTTATAAACTTTTAGTTTATAAAAGTTTTTTTTAATATTAACTAATTAAATTTTAATTTAAGTATTGTTAATTTTTTTTAAACTACTTTAAGTTTTCGATTTTAATTAATTAAAATACTAGCTGTAAAAATTTTTAAAATGGTTTTTTATATTAACAAAAAAAAACTTTTAAATTTTTATATTATTTTAACGTAAATATTTTTTTTTACTTAACAAAATATTCGAATTCTTTTTGCTTTATTATAAATTTAAAATTTTTTCGATTTTATAAATATTTTTGTTTTCTTTTATTTTTAAATAAATTTCAAGTATAGCGTTTAAATACGTTTTAATTAATATTAATATATAAAAAATTAGTTAAATAATTATAATATTTAATAATTTTAACTTATATATTACCGGTAAAAATGCTTTTTTTATTTTAAAAAGTTTAATATTTTTAAAATCGAGTTTTTTATTACTTTACTTCGTTTAAATGTTCTGTTTTAAAAAGAAAATTAGCTTCGACTATTTATTTCTATTATAATATTTTTTTATTTTTTATTAAATAAATATAAATGTTTTTTGTAATTATTTTTTTAGTTTTAACAAATTTTTTGCTTAAATTTTTGCTATTAATATAATAATACCGTCAATATAATTTTGTTATATATTTACATCATATTTATAGCTTATTTTAAGTAATAATACTTTTATTGTTTTGTTTATCGAACTATTATATATCAATTTCATTTTTAAATATTATAATAACGTAAATATTATTTTATTGTTTAATTTAATTCTTTTATTTAACTATTTATTTATAAATTATAATTATTTTATATTAAATTTTAATAGTTTTAATAAATAATTGCTTAAACGTAAGTACTATTGTTTTATTTTTGTTAATAATAATTATTTTTAAATATTTATATTTATTAAAAATATATTTTATTAAATTATATACTAATTTTCTTACTAAGCTTAGTTATTAATATATAATAAAATAAACGTATGTTATAAATTTATTTATTATAACTATAATAAAATCTTATTTTATTTTTATTGAAATTGTTTTAACTATAATAATTTGATTATGAAATTAAATGCTATTATTTTTTAAGCATAATTTAATATCGATATTAATTTAAAATCCTTATATAGCTTATGTTTTATAGCTTTAAACTTTTTATATAAATTATATTATTTTATAACGTTTTTTACTATTTTTTAAGCGTTTAAGAAATCGTAATTTGTTGTATTTTGCTTAAAATTTTAAAAAGAATTTAATATGTTTTAAAAAAAAGCTTATAAATTGTTTTAATTAATTTATATTAAAATTTTTTTAATATATATAGTTTGTTGTTCTATTAAGCCAAATTTTTTTTTTTTTTTTCGTTTTACTAAAATAAAACGTTAATTTTACTATTAATAATTAATTATTATAAATTTAAATAATAAGCTATTATTTAAATCAGCATATAATAATATTTTGCTTTTAAATAATCTTTTTTATTTATATATATTTTTTCGGCTATAAATATCGGTTTTATTGTTTTTCTTTACTTTTAACGTAAATAATTTTAAAGTTAAATTATAGTAAAAATTTTGCTTATTTTATTTATTGTTTATTAAACGTTTTAGTTATTTAAAAATATATATAATTTTTATAATTTAAATAAACTTTCATAAATATAATAATATTATCCTTTATTTAAAGAAGCTTTTAAAGAAGCAAATTCCTCCAAAAAATTCTTATTTAAATAATATTTTTATTTTTTAAATGCTTTAATTATTACTATAAGTTTTTTATTACAAAGTTAATAGTTTGATATAAGTTTTGAAAACTTTTTTTTAAAAAAATGCTATTAAATATTAGTTTACTATTTTCGTTTTGTTAAATTAATTATTTTCTATAATGTAATTATTTACGTCAACTTTTATGTTGTATTTTTGGTTTACATCGGGTAATTTAAATATCAAATTATTTAAAATTAACTTTTTAAATTTATTGAACGTTTTTTGTTTTTTTTTGTTTCTTTTTTTTTATAAAATTTATAAAAAATGCCGCTTATTTATTAAAATTTTTAATAAACGTACTTTTATAGTTTGCAAATTTTACGAACAATTATACGTTTTTAATATTTTTTAACATTAATTAGTTTTTTATTATTTTTTAATTTAAACTTTTAAATTTAAACTTTTTTTTATAAAATTATAAATTTTAAAAAATTTATTTACTATTTATAAAATTTTCTTTTGTTAAAATATCTTTTTAACTTACCTTTTTTTAAAGCTAATCGAATTTATTATACGTATTCTTTATATTTCTTTTAGCGTTTTTAAATAAATTAAAATATTATTAAAATATATCATTATAAAATTATTAATAAACCTTTGTAATATATTTATAATTATTAATTAAAATACTATTAATACGTTAATAAGTTCAAAATTTATTTTTAAAAACGTGTATAATTTATAATTTATAATAAATGCTATTTCTTTTCATTATTTTTTTAATTTTATCGTAATAATAAATTTTTAAAATATCGAATATTATAAACTATTTAACTTTTATTAAACGGGTTTTTAGATTATTTATATATAATATAAGTTTTTTATTTTTGATAATAATAAGGTTGAAATATTTATAATTCTTGCCATTTCTTTAATATTTTTTATTATTTCTTTTAGTTTTTTCGGTCTTTATAACATTATTATTATTACTAATAATATCGAATATAGTATAAACTTTTTTTTGAGTTTTTTTATAAATATTTTTATAATTTTATTAACTGTTTTTTATTAAATTTATATAATTTACAAGCTTTAAAATCTTTTTTTAAATTAATAATGCAATTTTATCTATTACATTTTAATACTTTTAATTTTTCGTTACCTTTTTTTATAAATAAGCTTTTAAATTTATCGTATTTCCTTAATATCTTAACTGTAAACTTTTTTTTAATTAGTTATAGTATTTTTTATAATATTTTTATTAATTATTTCAATTTACGTATAATTTATATTTAAAGTTTTGCAAACGTTAAGTTTTTTTTTAATTTAATTATACTAAGTAAATTTTATTAAAAACGGCCACTTTTTTAGTGTATTTTAAAATTATTTTTTTAGCTTAAAAAAAATTTAAATATTGTATTTTAATACGCTATTTTTATAATATTAAGTGTAAAGCGTTTTAAATAATTTGAAATTATTATTAAAAGTTTTACAGTTTTTTATATAATTTTTCCATTATTATAATTTATAAACTTTTTATCGAAAGTTGTAAATAAATAATGTTTTTATTTATTTATTTATGCAATATTCAATTTATTAACTAAATTTAAATAAATAAAACTTCTATAAATAATTATATTTAATAAAATTTTTAGTTTTTTTTTTATATTCAAATTACGTTTATTTTTATTTATATTGTTTTAAACAATTATTTTATTTTATATAAAAATTTATAAAATATATAAACTATATATTAATTACAATAAAATCGTTTTTAAGTTGTAAATTTATTTTTAGTATTTTTAAAATATCTTAAATTTTATTTTAATATAATATATTTATAAAATATTTAATATATTATTGTTAATCTTTTAACTTTATATTTTTTATAAAAAATATTTAATTTTTATTTTAATTATTTATGTTAAAAACTAAAGATTTTTATTTTTTTTGTTATATATTTTTTTTATTTATATATTATATAATTTATTTATAATATTTTTTAATATTCTTTATAACGTAGCTAGAATTATACTTTATTTTTTTCGAACCTAGTTTTGTTATTTAATCGATTAATAAAAATAAAAATATTATACTTTTATATTTTTAAAATATTTATACCGGCTTTAATTATTATATTTTTGCTTTTTTATAATATCGTAAAAATTATTGTTTAAATTTAAAATTAGGCTTATTTTATATTTTAGCTTTAATTAAAGCTATTATTTTTGCTTTAGCCAAAATTTACTTTTTTAAATATAAAACATAGCTTTTTTTTAAATTATTACGGCATATATTATCCGGTTCAGCTATTTTATATTAATTAAATAATTATATATATTATAAAAACATTTTCAGTTTTTATTTAAACATTTTTCGCTTTTAAAATAGTTTTGCTTAAATATTATTATATTTTTGCGTTTACTAATATTTTATCGACTAAAAAATAAATATAAATTTTAAAATACTTTTTATCGTTTTTTTAAATATATAGTTTTTTAATTAAACTATTATTTTTTAAATTAAAGTTTTTTTTGTTTTTTTTGCTTAGTTTAATTTTAAATATTTATTTAAATTTAAGCGTTGTTCTTCTTGTTTAAAACAATTATTATTTATATTATAACTTTTGCTAAATTTGTTTTATATTTACTTTTTTAACGATAAACTTTTATTTTAAAACTTGTATTATTTTCGCTAAATTTTGTGTTAAACGTATTTATCATTAGGTTATTTTTTTTAAGCTTTTAATAATAAATCTTTATTATTATGTATTTTAAATATAATTTTATAAATAGCCGATTTATTATTTTACGTATTTTTTTTTTAGACTTTTTAGTTTTTCATTATTTTATTATTTTGCTTAATATTTAAACTTTTTTCGTCTTAATAAGCTTTTATTATATTAATTTATTAGCTTTTTTTAGTTTTTTTTTTTTTTTTTTTTTTAAAAAAAAAAAAATTTTAACTTTTAATATTTATAAATTTTTGTCTAATTTTTTATCGCAATTTGTAGTATAATGTCCAGATTTATTATAATTATAGCATTTAATAGTTTTTCTTTTAAATTTTTCTAACTTTTTTTACTTTTCTATATTACGTTAAATTTTATAAATCTTGCATATATTTTATATACCGTAAACTAGTATGTTTTTTTATAATTATTAGCTTTGTTTTAATTTTCTTTTTAATTATTAGTTTTATAAATGTTACGAAGCGTACACTAGTGTCTAACACTATGTATGCTCTCGTGGTATCGGGGTTATAAATACTTAAAGTATAACCAAAGATACTCTTGTGTTTATGTTTAAAATATATGTTAAAAATAGTATTACGGGCAATAAAAACAATAGTATCTCAGATTAACTGCTTCGTAAAGAATATTCTCCTATAGTTATTTCCAAAAACTAACTATAGACATAAATTAAATAGTAATAAATAAACAACTAGCTATATAAAAAATCCCTTCTTTTTTATACTATTCCCTTATCCCTATATTTTTTTAAATTTATTAAATCTTAAATCCTTTAGATTACTACATTAAATCTATTAGATCTTAAATCCTTTAAATTACTACACTAGATCTGTTAAATCTTAAATCTCTTAAATCCTTTATTACGTAACTTAACCTACCCCTTTTTATCTACGCTTCGAGCGGCCTAGCCTTTTTTTTTATTAGTTCATAACATTATCCCCCTTTTTTTAGGTTTATTGTCCTAACAAATACATTTATAGTTTTAGTGCCTTTTTTTTTTAAGTAAATATGTTTTCTTTTCTTTTTTACTTCATTATATCTAATCGTATACGTAAAATTTCTAGTTCTCGTCATCGGCTTAATTAACGCGTTAATCGTAAGCTTCGTACTAAGTTTATTTTTTAAAACTGTTTCGAAATCTCCTTTTATATTTACTATTTAACCATCGGGGTTTTTTGTTTTCGAATTAACAAAATTTTTAGCTACTACCTTTTTATTAAATATTAGCATAACTATAACGCTATTAAAATCCCGATATTTTTTTTAAAGCTATTATAAACAAATATAAACGCTTTTCTAAACGTCGTCGTACGCTAAAAAACAGTTTCCTAAAACGTTAAAAAAAACTTACAGCTAAGCAAAAAAAAATATCCGACAAATTATACACCGTTTTCCGTTTTCGTTAACAAAAAAAGTTTTTAAAAAAACGTAAAACTGCAATTTTAGTAAAAAAAAAACAATTAAACATTAAAAAGCGGAAAAAAAAAAAAACCAACACCAAAGCTTCCTTTTTTTTTAATTAGCACAACTTTAATATTTTTGCAGTCGACCCCGCTTTTTTAGTTTCGGTCGATTAAAATATTATCGGTAAAAGTTTTTAATAAAATTTTTTACGTTCGTAAAATGTTTTTTTAATTTTTATATAATTTTAGCGTATATATAACCTTCTTATTTAATAAAATATTTAAACTTTTTTTTATTTTGCCGTAAATTTAAAATTTTTTTTATTTTGTAAATGTTTTTATTTTCGTTTACTTTTAGCTAAATTTTAAACGCAGCGTTTAAATACGTTTTAATTAATAATAATATATAAAAAATTAGTTAAATAACTATAATATTTAATAACTTTAATTTATATATTACTAATAACATAACTTTTTTAATTTTAAAAAGTTTAATATTTTTAAAATCGAGTTTTTCGTTATTACGTTTTATTTAAATATTGCGTTTTAAAAAATAAACTTTATCTTTTTTTTTTTAAAATTAGCTTTAATAATCTATTTTTATCGTAATATTCTTTTATTTTTTATTAAACGAATATAAATTTTTTTATAACTATTTTTATAGTTTTAACAATTTTTTTATTTAAATTTTTACTACTAACGCAATAATACTATCGATATAATATCGTTATATATTTATATCGTATCCGTAATTTGCTTTAAATAATAACATTTTTATTGTTTTATTTATTAAACTATTATATACTAGTTGTTACGAACTAACAAGAAAGAGGGCTAGGCCGCCCGAGACGCAGATAAAGAGGGGCAGGTCAAGTTACGTGATATGGATCTAAGGGATTTAAGATCTAACAGATCTAGTGCGATGGATTTAAGGGATTTAAGATTTAATAGATTTAGTGATAGATCTAGGGGATCTAAGATCTAACAGATCTAAAGAAAATATAGGGATGAGGGAACGGTATAAGAAGGAAGGATTTTTTTATGTAGCTAGTCGTTTATTTATTATTATTTAATTTATGTTTATAGTTAGTTTTTGGAAATAATTATAGGAGAAATATTTTTTACGAAGTAGTTAATTTAAGATATTATTGTTTTATTGCTCGTAATATTATTTTTTAACGTATATTTTAAATATAAATATAAGAGTATTTTTAGTTATATTTTAAGTATTTATAACCCTGATATTACGAAAGTATATATAGTATTAAATATTAGTATACGTTTTATAACATTTTGAATAGTTTTGTTTTACGTTAAGCGGTTAACTAGGGCAATATTTGAACTATGTTGGTATTAGTAATATAGGAGTATGCGGGACTATTGCAGGCCGTAGCATTATTTTTAAAACTATTAACGAGCTTAGATTATTTTATAGAAACCGAAAAAAAAGATAATAAGTTTAAAGTTACTAAAGAATAGTACGATTATTTAGTAAACTTAGTTAAAGAATTTCGAAAAAAGCTGAACGCTAAGAATAATAAACGATAAATATTAAAAAAAAACTTAAAAATCGCTAAACTATTTAAATTCGACGGAACTTTTAGTAAGTTAAAAAAATTTTTAACATAAGTTTAAATATATTAGTATTATTATAACGATGTTTTTAAAAACGATAAAAAACGAATTTTTTATACGGCATTATTGTTAAAAAAAAAAGCTTTAACCTAGTTTAAACTGCATTTGTTTAAAGTAACGAATAAATTTAAAAATAGTTAGCCCGAAAATACGCAAAAGATTTTTTTAAGTCGAGATTTTTTCGAAACTAAGCTTAAAAGTCTATTTTTTAATTTTAAAAAGAAACGATAGGCTTAAAATAAATTACAAAAGTTACGATAAACTAAATTAGCATTAATTTATGCAACTAAATTTTAAAAAATTTCCGCTATATTTAATATTAACGACTAAGCTAAAATTATAATGTTTTATAGTAGCTTAAAAAATAAAGTTAAAAACGAAATTATTAAGCTATTATAACTTAATAAATTCGTAAAATATATCTTAGCAGTTATTTAAATCGATATTTAATTGTTTAAACGATATTAAAAAAGAAAACAAAGTTTTTTTAAAAACAAAAATTAAAGAAAAAATTAGAACAAAGCTAACGATTTTAAAAAACGACAATATTTTACGGCATACGGTATATATATAAAACTAATAGAACTCGATAAAATGCGATAAAGCAAAAGAAGATAATAAAAGATAAAGAAAATTGTTAAATGTTATAATTACGATAGACTAAGATATTACGCTAGAAATTGTAATAAAAAGCTACGTAAGAATTTACGAATACTAGAAGCTAAGATATTTAAAGCTAGAGAAAGTAGTTAATAAATTAATATAATGCAAGCCTATTACGACGATAAAGTTTTAGACGTAGAGCAAAGTAGTGAGGCATTAACCGGAGATTTAATAGCATAGGGGGAAGTACGTGTATTAATAAATTAACTAATTATACGACTATACTTAAGACGAACAGCAAAAAAGATTTATAAATAAGCTGTTTACGACGAAGAATAGTTTACCGATAGTTTAGAAAAAAAAGTACGATTTAACGAAGCAGTACGTTTAGAATGTGGCCTGGCAAAAGTAATATAGATTTTAGAATAAGAACTTAAAGCTATAAAAGTAATTATAAAATAAATTTAACAAGAGTTATAGCATTGAGTAACTATTGCGCTAAATGAATAAGAGAACGCGCAGATTTAAAACGAATGGCTAGAACCCGATTGGGAAGACGAAAGGCAGGAAGACCTTAATTTAACCGAAAAAAATTAAAGTGACGAGCTTTATAAATTAGAAAATGATAAAGAATATTTTTAAAATTACGTATATTTTTTAGTCGAAAAAGTAGTAATAATATTAAATATATAATAGATAAAAGTAAACCGATATATATACTAAGATATTAAAGATAAAATAATACGTAAAAGGAATTAGTTTAAAAGAAAAGAATGTTTAGACGATAACTTAGAATGTTTTTACGAAATTTGCAATTGTTAGATAGAAGATAAATAGCTGAATTAAACGGTATATATAGCGATAGTTTAAAAAGAGGTTGTATTATATACGTAAGAAAATAAATTTTGCTTAGAATAAAAAATGATAATTTTAACTAAAGAAAAAATAAAACAGAAGCTTAATACCGAGTTAAAGCGATAGTTTTTACAATATTATAAAAAATACTAAAATATAATAATTAAAGTAAGCATAAATGTTTTAAAAACGAAAAAGTTCGATATTTTTATTTTAGTTAGTCGTATATATAACGGTATTATGTTTAAAAACGATAATAAACGATTGCGACTACGTTATAAAAAATATTACGAAATATTATAAACAAGCTATATAGTATATAAATGCGAAAAATATATAGCAAAAAAAATTAAAAATTTTTAATTTCTAGCTTGTATAGCTAAAATAAAGATATAATACCTTTATAAAAAAAGCAAAATTAAAAAACTAATAATAACATACCGAATAGCCTACGAATATGCTATATTCGAATAAAATCTATAATATTCCGAAAATTGTAAAAAAAAGTTTACGACTTAAAAACGATGCTAATATACTTAATGCAAAATTTATATATTTTATAAAGTTTTTTAATACAAAAACATAAGAAAAAAGATTGAAAAAAAAAATCAACGAAAATTAACCTTTATTCGTAATCGTCGAAAAAATAATAAAGCAGCAAAATCTACGAAAAAACAAAACTAACGATAAATTTATCAATAAACAAAAAACAACAAAAAGCAACTGTAAAACGAAACCAACAGCTAGCTTACGAAAATTTTAAATTTTTATATAAAATAAAAACGCAACTTAAAAAAACATAAATATTAATAAACGTAATTTATAATAAAAAAAAACTAAAAGCCTTACTCGATACCGGCGCTTATAAAAGTTTTATTTCCCTAAATTTAATTAACAAATTAAACTTAGCATAAACTAAAAAAAAAAGACCCTATACATTTACAACTTTCGATAAAAAAACTATAAATTACGACAACGGAAAAGTTACACAAAAAACTACAAAACTCTTAATAATTATCTAAAGTTATCTAAAACGCCTTAAGCTCGATATCGTAAAAATATTACACAACATAATATTAAAGTTAACCTAATTACGAAAAAATAATCCTAAAATAAACTAGAAAACTAGCCGTCTTCAATAAGATCCGCCCGAAATAATTAAACCAAAAAAAAACTCAGCTTTTGCAAAACTCTAAATACAAGTTACATACAAGCCTAAACAGCTAAACGAAATACAAAACAAAATATAATAGCAAATCAACGAATTCACGATCAAAGTACCAGAAAAATACGTTAAATTCAAAAGCCTGTTTACAAAAAAACATAGTAAAGAAATAAAACTACCAAAGCACAATAAATATAATTACGCGATTAATCTAAAAAAAAAAACGCACCCCAAAGCTTTCAAACCATATAAATCAAACAAAAAACAACTTAATAAATTACGAAAATATCTTAACAAAAACCTAAAAAAAAAGTTTATACAATATTCTAAATTATCGGCAGCAGCACCGATACTATAAATACTAAAAAAACCAAAAAAAAATGGCAAACGAAAATAAAAAAATTGCAAAAATTGGCGACATTTTAACTCTATTACTATTAAAAATAGTAGACCTATACCCAAAATAAACGATTTAAAAAACCGTCTAATAAAAGCACAATAGTTTTCGACGCTCAATATTCTAAAAGCCTACCACTACATTAAAATTAAAAAAAGCGACAAATAAAAAACAGCATTTATTACAAAATATAAATTATACAAGTCTTTAATAATAAATTTCGGCCTTACTAATACACTAGCGACATTTTAGTTAATAATTACGGATATACTACGCAAATTTGTTAATAAATTCGTAATAGTATATTTAAATAATATCTTGATCTATTCGAAAATATTCGAAAAATATAGAAAATATATACGACAAGTGCTTTAAACGTTACAAAAAGCAAAGTTAAAAATACATCTAAAAAAAAACAAGTTCTACAAATAGCAAATAGATTTTTTAAAATATATAATATTTCCAAAAAAGGTATAAATCTAACAGTTTAAACTAAAAGCAGTAAAAAACTAGCCCGTACTAAAAAATGTTAAAAATGTACGATCGTTTATAAAATTTACGAACTACGTACGTATATTTATTAAAGATTTTAAAAAAATCGCGGCACTTTTTACGGACTTTACTAAAAAAAACAAACTTTTTTAGTAAATAAAAAAAAAACAAAAAGCGTTTAATATATTTAAAAATGCGATT
Source organism: Xylariaceae sp. FL1651 (assembly GCA_025201745.1). Classification (NCBI taxonomy): domain Eukaryota; kingdom Fungi; phylum Ascomycota; class Sordariomycetes; order Xylariales; family Xylariaceae; species Xylariaceae sp. FL1651. The sequence goes on from MU624278.1 coordinate 45,983, forward strand.
TTAAACGATTTAATATTTAAACTACTTAATTTTAATAAAAAATATAAAATAAAAATTAACGTAAATAATTACGCCATAGAAAAACAGTTGATTTAACGAAATAAAAACGGCAAATTATACTTAATAGCATTTTTTTCGAAAAAGTTTTTAAGACTTAAATTAAATTATTAAATCTACAATAAAAAACTTATAGCGATAATCGAAATATTTAAGTAATAAGAACATTATTTAAGTAGTATTATTGTATTAATAAAAGTTTATTTAAACTATAAAAATTTTATAACGTTTATAATAATTAAAATATTAAACAAGCGATAAATATAATAAGCAAAATTTTTATTACAGTTTAATTTTAAAATTATTTATATTAAAAGCAAAAAAAACGATAGAGCAGATATTTTTAGCCGAAAAAGCGACTATAAATAAAAAATACTACTAGAAAACCAGGTATTACTATATAAAAATACGGATGGAAGCTTATTTATAAACTTTATGTAAATAAAATACGAAAAATAGGACAAAAAAATTTAAAAAACATTACGAAGATTAAATGAACTAATTAGTTAGTATTATAATAATAAACTATACGTATTAAAAGTATATTAGTACGAATTAGTTAAAAAAGTATATAAATATCTATTTTTTAGACATTAAGGAGTGTTTAAAACATTTAGCAAATTACGAAGAAATTACGATTTTTTAAAAATATTAACAATAGTAAAAAAAGTTATTGTAAAATGTAATTTATGCAAAAAATTTAAAGCAATTAAGTATAAACTATATAAAAATTTAATATTAGTACTAATATTAAACCGAGCTTAAAAAATAATAGCATTTGATTATATAGTTAAACTATTAAAGTTAAAAAAATCTATAATAAAAGTAAAATTCGATTTTATTATAGTTATAGCAGATAAATTTACGAAGTACGCTTATTTTATACTATATAAAAAGGCGAGCTTAGCAAAAGACTTAGCTTACGCAATAATAAAATATATTTTTAGCAAATATGGATATTTAAAAACGATTATTACCGATAAAAGCAGAATAATAGCATCTAAGTTTTGGCAGTTATTTACTAAAACTTTAAAAATTAAGCACAAAATGTTTACAATATATTATTTATAAATAAATAGTTAAATAAAAAAACTAAATTAGACGCTAGAACAATATTTACGTTATTATATTAATTAAAATTAAAATAATTAGGTAAAATTGTTATTAAACGCAAAATTAGTATATAATAGCTTAATAAACGAGATAATAGGAATATTACTATTTAAAGCAAACTACGGATACGATATAGATATATAATAATATTATATCGACAGTATTATTGCACTAGCAGCAGAGATTTAAGCAAAAGAGTTGTTAGGACTATAGAAATAGTTACAAAAAGAACTTACATTCGTTTAACAAAAAATAAAAGAATATTACGATAAAAATAGATTATCGGAGCTAATTTTAAAAAAAGGGGATAAAGTTTATTTTTTAAAACGCAATATTTGAATAAAACGTAGTAACGAAAAACTCGATTTTAAAAATATCGGACTTTTTAAAATTAAAAAAATTATATTACTAATAATATATAAATTAAAGTTATTAAATATTATAGTTATCCGACCAATTTTTTATATATTATTATTAATTAAAGCGTATTTAAACGCTGCGTTTAAAATTTAGTTAAAAGTAGATAAAAATAAAAATATTTACGAAGTAAAAAAAATCTTAAATTTACGACAAGGTAAGAAAAGATTTGAATATTTTATTAAATAAAAAGGCTATACGCACGCTAAAACCACGTGGGAACTAGGAAAATATTTTACGAACGTAAAAAACTTTGTCGAGGACTTTTACCGATAATATTTTAACCGACCGAAATTAAAAAGGCGGGGTCGACCGTAAAAGTATTGAAACTGCTTTAATTAAAAGAAAAAGAAGCTTCGGAGTTAGCCTTTTTTTTTTCCTGTTTTTCGACGTTTAACTGTTTTTTTTTTACTAAGATTATAGTTTTACGCTTTTTTAAGAACTCTTTTTATTAACAAAAACGGAAAACGGTATATAATTTGTCGGACTTTTTTTTTTGCTTAGCCGTAAGTTTCTTTTAACGCTTTAAAAAATTGTCTTTTAGCGCGCGACGACGTTCGGAGAGACGTTTATACTTATTTATAATAGCTTTAAAAGAAAATATCAGGATTTTAATAGCGTTATAGTTACGCTAGTATCGAATATAAAAATAGCAGCTAGGAATTTCGTTAATTTAAAAATAAAAAACCCCGATAGATAAATAATAGGTATAAGGAGGAATTTCGAAGCCGTTTTAAAAGATAAACTTAGCACAAAACTTACGGTTAATACGCTAATTGGGCCGATAACGGGGATTAGAAGTTTTACGTACGCGACTAAACATAATAAAATAAAAAAAAGAAAAAACTTTATACTTATTTAAAAAAAAAAAGTACTAAAATTATAAATGTATTTATTAAAATAATAAATTTAGAAAGAAGGGAATAATGTTACGAATTAACAAAAAAAAAAGCTAAACCGCCCGAGACGTAGATAAAAAAGGGCAGGTTAAGTTACGTAATATAGATCTAAAAGATTTAAAATTTAACAGATTTAATGCGATAGATTTAAAAGATTTAAAATCTAACAAATCTAGTAATAGATCTAAAAGATCTAAAATCTAACAAATTTAAAAAAAACATAAAAATAAAGGAACGGTATAAAAAAAAAAGATTTTTTTATATAGCTAATCGTTTACTTATTATTATTTAATTTATGTCTATAGTTAGTTTTTAGAAATAATTATAAAAGAAATATTTTTTACAAAACAATTAATTTAAAATACTATTGTTTTATTGCCCGCAATACTATTTTTTAACGTATACTCTAAATATAAACATAAGAGTATCCTTAGTTATACTTTAAGCATTTATAACCCCGATACCACGAGAGCATATATAGTGTTGGACACTAGTGTACGTTTCGTAACACTAGTTTTACGTTTAATAATAATTTTATTTAATTATTTTAATTTTAATTAATATAATAACGTAAATATTATTTTAATATTTAATTTAATTTTTCTACTTGTTTATTTATTTATAAATAATATACTATAAACATTTTATGCTTAATTTTTAAAATTTTAATAAATAACTATTAAAATTTAAATACTATTATTCTATTTTTATCGGTAATAATTATTTTTAAATAACTATATTTATTAAAAACATATTTTATTATTATATAAGCTAAATTTTTTACTAAATTTGCTTTTTTATATAATATAAAATAAATATATTTCGTAAATTTATTTACTATAACTATAATAAAATTAAACTTTATTTTTATTATAAATTTTTTTAATTTTAATAACTTAATTATATAATTAAATACTATCGTTTTTTATGCTCGGTTTAAAATTAATATTAATATTAAATTTTTATATAGTTTATATTTTATTGTTTTAAATTTTTTGCACAAATTACATTTTGCGATAACTTTTTTTACTATTATTAATGCTTTTAAAAAATCGTAATTTTTTCGTAATCTGCTAAACGTTTTAAATATTTTTTAATATTTTAAAAATAAATATTTATATATTTTTTTAACTAATTTATACTAATATGTTTTTAATATATATAATTTATCGTTATAATATTAACTAATTAATTCGCTCGATTTTCGTAATGTTTTTTAAATTTTTTTATTTTATTTTTCGTATTTTATTTATATAAAGTTTATAAATAAGCTTTTATTAATATTTTTATATAATAATACTTAATTTTTTAGTAATATTTTTTATTTATAATCGCTTTTTTAGCTAAAAATATTTGCTTTGTCGTTTTTTTTGCCTTTAATATAAATAATTCGAAAATTAAACTATAATAAAAATTCTGCTTATCGTATTTATCGTTTATTTAAAATTTTAATAGTTATAAACGTCGTAAAATTTTTATAGTTTAAATAAACTTTTATTAATACTATAATATTATTTAAATAGTACCTTTATTATTTAAATATTTCGATTATTGCTATAAATTTTTTATCGTAGATCTAATAATTCAGCTCAAGTTTTAAAAACTTTTTCGAAAAAAATACCATTAAGTATAATTTGCCGTTTTCGTCTCGCTAAATTAATTATTTTTTTATAGCGTAATTACTTACGTTAACTTTTACTTCGTATTTTTTGTTTAAATTAAATAATTTAAATACTAAATCGCTTAAAATTACACTTTTAAATATATTAAACGCTTTTTGCTTTTTTTCCGTTTATTAAAAAAGTTTATCTTTTTTAATAAAATCCGTAAAAAACGCCGCGATTTTTTTTCAAATTTTTAATAAATATATATATATAGTTTATAAATCTTATAAACGATCGTATATTTTTAACAATTTTTAATACGGGCTAGTTTTTTACTATTTTTAATTTAAACTATTAAATTCGTACTTTTTTTTAAAAATATTATATATTTTAAAAAATCCACTTATTATTTATAAAACTTACTTTTTTTTAAATATATTTTTAATTTTACTTTTTATAACGCTTAAAACATTTATCGTATATATTTTTTATGCTTTTTAAATATTTTTAAATAAATTAAAATATCGTTTAAATATATTATTACAAATTTGTCGATAAATTTACATAATATATTTATAATTATTAACTAAAATATTGCTAATACGTTAATAAAACTAAAATCTATTACCAAAAACTTATATAATTTATATTTTATAATAAATACTATTTTTTATTCGTCTTTTTCTTTAATTTTAATATAATAATAAGCTTTTAAAATATTAAATATTATAAACTAATATGCTTTTTTAAAACGATTTTTTAAATCGTTTATTTAAAATATAAATCCTTTATTTTTAATAATAATAAAATTAAAATATCGCCAATCTTTACAATTTCTCTATTTTCGCTTCTTATTTTTTCTTAGTTTTTTTAATACCTATAATATCGGTGCTGCTGCCGATAATTTAAAATATCGTATAAACCTTTTCTTTAAATTTTTGTCAAAATACTTTCGTAATTTTTTAAATTATTTTTTATTCGACCTATATAGTTTAAAAGCTTTAAAATACGTTTTTTCTTTTAAATTAATTACGTAATCGTATTTACTATGCTTTAATAACCTTATTTTTTTACTATATTCTTTTATAAACAAGCTTTTAAATTTAGCGTACTCTTTTAGTACCTTAATCGTAAATTTTTTAACTTGCTATTATATTTTGTCTCGTACTTTATTTAACTATTTAAACTCGTATATAGCTCGTAACTAAAGTCCTATAAAAGCTAAATCTTTTTTTAGTTTAATTATTTTAAGCAAATCTTACTAAAAACGGCTAGTTCTCCAATTTACTTTAAAATTACTTTTTCGTAACTAAATTAACTTTAATATTATATTATATAATATTTTTGTAATATTAAGCTTAAAGCGTTTTAAATAACTTTAAATAATTACTAAAAATTCTGCAATTTTCCGTATAACTTTTTCGTTATTATAACTTATAGTTCTTTTATCGAAAGTCGTAAATATATAAAGTTTTTTTTTTTAATTTATACTAAGTTTAATTCGTTAACTAAATTCAAAAAAATAAAACTTTTATAAACGCCCGTATTAAATAAAACTTTTAGTTTCTTTTTATTATAAATTACGTTTATTAATATTTATATTTTTTTAAACTATATTTTTATTTTATATAAAAACTTAAAAATACCGTAAACTAATTATTAATTTCGTTTTATAACTGCTTTTTGTCGTTTTTTGCTTATTAATAAACTTATCGTTAATTTTGTTTTTTCGTAAATTTTACCGCTTTATTATTTTTTTAACAATTTCGGATAAAAAATAATCTTCGTTAATTTCTTTCTTTAATCTTTTTTTTTATTTCTTCGTATTAAAAAACTTTATAAAATATATAAACTTTGCATTAAATATATTAGCATCGTTTTTAAATCGTAAACCTTTTTTTGCAATTTTCGAAATATTATAAATCTTGTTTAAATATAGCATATTCGTAAACTACTTAATATATTACTACTAGTTTTTTAACTTTATTTTTTTTATAAAAATATCGTATTTTTGTTTTAGCTATATAAACTAAAAACCAAAAATTTTCGATTTTTTCTACTATATATTTTTTATATTTATATACTATATAATTTATTTATAATATTTCGTAATATTTTTTATAACGTAATTATAACCGTTCGTTATCGTTTTTAAATATAATATTATTATATAAATAACTAACTAAAATAAAAATATTAAACTTTTTCGTTTTTAAAACATTTATACTTATTCCGATTATTATATTTCGGCATTTTTCGTAATACCGTAAAAACTTTTACTTTAATTTAGTGTTAAGCTTTTATTTTATTTCTTTTTTAGTTAAAATTATCGTTTTTTATTTTAAGCAAAATTCGTTTTTTTACGTACGTAAATAAATTTATCCTTAAACTATCTTTTTTCGTACTAATTAGTTTAACTATTTGTTTTTAATTTAATAATCGCAAGTTTCGTAAAAACATTTCGGGTTATCGTTTAAACATTTTTCTTTTTTAAGCTAATTTTTTTTATATATTATTTTATTTTTTATATTTCGATATATATATCGGTTTATTTTAATTTTTCGTATATTTAATATTAATATTGCTTTATTAACTAAAAAATATACGTAATTTTATAAATATTTCTTATTATTTTTTAATTCGTAAAATTCGTTATTTTAATTTTTTCGGCCAGGTTAAAACTTTTTTATTTTTCGTTTTCTTAATTGGGTTTTAGCTATTCGTTTTAAGTTTATACACTTTTTTATTTATTTAGCGCAATAATTACTCGGTACTATAACTTTTATTAAATTTATTTTATAATTATTTTTATAATGTTACGAACTAACAAGAAAGAGGGCTAGGCCGCCCGAGACGCAGATAAAGAGGGGCAGGTCAAGTTACGTGACATGGATCTAAGGGATTTAAGATCTAATAGATCTAGTGTAATGGATTTAAGGGATTTAAGATCTAACAGATCTAGTGTAATAGATTTAAAGGATCTAAGATTTAACAGATCTAAGGAAATATAAGGATAAAGGAATAATATAAAAAAGAAGGATTTTTTTATATAACTAGTCGTTTATTTATTATTATTTAACTTATGTTTATAGTTAGTTTTTAAAAATAACTATAAGAAAACATTTTTTACGAAGCAGTTAATTTAAAATACTATTATTTTTATTGCCTATAATACTATTTTTTAACGTATACTTTAAATATAAACTTAAAAGTATTTTTGGTTATATTTTAAGCATTTATAACCCCGATATTACAAAAGTATATATAATGTTAAACATTAGTATACGTTTTGTAATATTTTAAATAGTTTTGTTTTACGTTAAACGGTTAATTAGGGCAATATTTAAACTATATTAGTATTAGTAATTTAAGAATATACGGGATTATTGCAAGTCGTAGCACTATTTTTAAAGCTATTAATGAGCTTTAACTATTTTATAAAGACCGAAAAAGAAAATAATAAATTTAAAGTTACCGAAAAATAGTACGATTATTTAGTAAACGTAGTTAAAAACTTTTGAAAAAAATTAAATGCTAAAAGCAACGAATAATAAATATTAAAAAAAAACCTAAAAATCGCTAAATTATTTAAGTTTAACGGAACTTTTAATAAGCTTAAAAAATTTTTAGCTTAAGTTTAAGTATATTAATATTATTATAACGACGCTTTTAAAAACGATAAAAAACGAATTTTTTATGCGGCATTATTATTAAAAAAAAAAGCTTTAACTTAGTTTAAACTGCATTTGTTTAAAGCAACGAATAAATTTAGAAACAATTAGCCCGAAAACATTTAAAAGATTTTTTTAAGTCGAGATTTTTTTAAAACTAAGCTTAAAAATCTATTTTTTAACTTTAAAGAAAAACGACAAGTTTAAAATAAATTATAAAAGCTACAATAAATTAAATTAGTATTAATTTATGCAATTAAGTTTTAGAAAATTTCCGCTATATTTAATATTAACGATTAAGCTAAGATTATAATATTTTATAATAAATTAAAGGATAAGGTTAAAAATAAGATTATTAAGCTATTATAATTTAATAAATTTGTAAAATATATTTTAACGGCTATTTAAATTAATATTCGACTATTTAAACGATATTAAAAAAAAAGACAGAATTTTTTTAAAAACAAAAACTAAAAAAAAAGCTAAAATAAGGCTAATAATTTTAAAAAGCGATAACATTTTACGGTATATAATATATATATAAAATTTATAAAATTTAATAAAATGCGACAAAGTAAAAAAAGATAACAAAAAACAAAAAAAACTGTTAAATATTATAATTGCGATAAGCTAAAATATTATGTTAAGAATTGTAATAAAAAATTACGTAAAAACCTACGAGTATTAAAAGTTAAGATATTCGAAGCTAAAAAAGGCAGTTAATAAATTAATATAATACGAGCTTATTATAATAATAAAGTATTAAACGTAGAACAAAGTAGTAAAGTATTAACTAAAGACCTAATAGTATAGGAAAAAATACGTGTATTAGCCGATTAACTAATTATATAACTATACTTAAGACGAATAGTAAAAGAGATTTATAAATAAGCTGTTTACGACGAAAAATAGTTTACCGATAGTTTAGAAAAAGGAGTACGATTTAATAGAATAGTATACTTAAAACGCGGTTTAGCGAAAGTTGTATAGATTTTAAAATAAGAACTTAAAGCTATAAGGGTAATTATAAAATAAATTTAGCAAAAATTATAACACCGAGTAACTATTACGCTAAACGAATAAAAAAGCGCATAAACTTAAAACGAATAGCCGAAACTTAATTAAAAAAACGAAAAATAGGAAAATTTTAATTTAGTCGAAAAAAATTAAAATAATAAATTTTATAAGCTAAAAAATAATAAAAAATATTTTTAAAACTACGTATATTTTTTAATTAATAAAGTAGTATTAGTATTAAATATACGATAAATTAAAGTAGATCGATATGTATATCGAAATATTAAAAATAAAATAATATATAAAAAAAATTAGCTTAAAAAAAAAATATTTAGACGATAATTTAAAATGTTTTTACGAAATTTGCGATTATTAAACTAAAAATAAATAAATAGATTAATTAGTATAAAAAAAGATAGTTAGAAAATTAATTTATTTACGAACGTAAAAAAACGAATTTTGCTTAAAACAAAAAATAATAACTTTAATTAAAAAAAAATAAAATAAAAGCTTAATATCGAGTTAAAATAATAGTTTTTACGGTATTACGAAAAATATTAAAATATAATAATCGGAGTAGGCATAAATGTTTTAAAAACGAAAAAGTTTAATATTTTTATTTTAATTAGTTATTTATATAATAGTATTATATTTAAAAACGATAACGAACGATTACGATTATATTATAAAAAATATTATAAGATATTATAAGTAAGCTGTGGGGTATATAAATACAAAAAATATATAGTAGAAAAAATTGAAAATTTTTGGTTTTTAGCCCGAATGGCTAAGATAGGGATTAAATATTTTTATAAAAAAAGCAAAGTTAAAAAACTTGTAATAATATATCGAGTAGTTTATAAATACGTTATATTTAAATAAGATTTATAATATTTTGAAAATTGCAGGAAAAAGTTTACGATTTAAAAACGATGTTAATATATTTAATATAAAATTTATATATTTTATAAAGTTTTTTAATACGAAAAGATAAAAAAAAAAATTAAAAAAAAAAATTAACGAAAATTGCTTTTTATTTAAGATCGTCGAAAAAATAATAAAGTAATAAAATTTATAAAAAAGCAAAACTAACGATAAGTTTATTAATAAATAAAAAACGACGAAAAATAATTATAAAACGAAATTAATAGCTAGTTTACGAGATTTTTAAGTTTTTGTATAAAATAAAAATATAATTTAAAAAAATATAAATATTAATAAACGTAATTTATAATAAAAAAAAATTAAAAGCTTTATTTAATATAAGCGTTTACGAAAGTTTTATTTTTTTAAATTTAGTTAACGAATTAAATATAATATAAACTAAAAAAAAAAAATTTTATATATTTACGATTTTTAATAAAAGAACTATAAATTACGACAAAAAAAAGGTTATACGAGAAATTGCAGAACTTTTAATAATTATTTAAAATTATTTAAAATGTTTTAAGCTCGATATCGTAAAAATATTATACGATATAATATTAAAGTTAACTTAGTTATAAAAAAGTAATTTTAAAGTAAACTGGAAAATTAGCCGTTTTTAATAAAATTTGCCCGAAGTAATTAAACTAAAAAAAGATTTAGCTTTTGCAAAACTTTAAATACGAGCTGTATATAAGTTTAAATAGCTAAACGAAGTATAAAATAAAATATAATAGCAAGTTAAAAAATTTACGATCAAAGTATTAAAAAAGTACGCTAAATTTAAAAACCTGTTTATAAAAAAACATAATAAAAAAACAAAGCTATTAAAGTATAATAAATATAATTACGCGATTAATTTAAAAAAAAAACGCACGTTAAAGTTTTTAAACCGTATAAGTCGAATAAAAAACAATTTAACAAATTACGGAAATATTTTAACAAAAATTTAAAAAGAAGGTTTATATAATATTTTAAATTATCAGCAATAATACCGATATTATAAATATTAAAAAAACTAGGAAAAAACGGAAAATAAAAATAAAAAAATTGCAAAAATTAACGACATTTTAACTTTATTATTATTAAAAATAAAAAACTTATATTATAAATAAACGATTTAAAAAACCGTTTAAAAAAAGTATAATAGTTTATAACGTTTAATATTTTAAAAGCTTACTATTATATTAAAATTAAAAAAAACGACGAGTAAAAAATAGTATTTTGTTACAAACCAACAGGTGGTCCAGGATTGGGCCGCAAGACAAGACTGAAGGTCTTGGGGAAGACGCCCGGACCAACTGGTGGTCACGTGACATTGGAGCGATGGGATCGCAATGACGCTCCAGGCGCTCCAGAGCGATGGGATCGCAATGACGCTCCAGGCGCTCCAGAGCGATGGGATCGCAGTGACGCTCCAGGCGCTCCAGAGCGATGGGATCGCAGTGACGCTCCAGGCGCTCCAGCTTGTATAGGGATAAAGGAACAAGGATATAAAAAAAGGAGTTTTCCTATGTAGCTAATCGTTCACTTATCACTATTTAACTCATGTCTATAGTTAGTTCTTAGAAATAACTATAAGAAAACATTCTCTACGAAGCAGTCAATCTAAGATACTATTGTTCTTATTGCCCGCAATACTATCCTTTGACGTATACTCTAAACATAAACAAGAGAGTATCCTTGGTTATACTTCAAGCATCTATAACCCCGATACTACGAAAGCATACATAGTGTTGGACACTAGTGTACGCTTCGTAACATATTTATTATAAAATATAAACTATATAAATTTTTAATAATAGATTTTAGCTTTATTAATATATTAGCGACATTTTAGTTAATAATTATAAATATATTACGCGAATTTGTCGATAAATTTGTGATAGTATATTTAAACGATATTTTAATTTATTCGAAAATATTTAAAAAATATAAAAAGCATATATAATAAATGTTTTAAGCGTTATAAAAAGCTAAGTTAAAAGTATATTTAAAAAAAAATAAGTTTTATTAATAACAAATAGATTTTTTAAAATATATAATATTTTTAAAAAAAGTACGAATTTAACAGTTTAAACTAAAAATAATAAAAAACTGGCCTGTACTAAAAAATGTTAAAAATATACGATTATTTATAAAATTTACGAATTATATATATACGTTTATTAAAGATTTTAAAAAAATTGCGGCACTTTTTACAAATTTTACTAAAAAAAATAAACCTTTTTAATAAACGGAAAAAAAGCAGAAAACGTTCGATATATTTAAAAATGCAATTTTAAATAACCTAATATTTAAACTATTTAATTTAAACAAAAAATATAAAATAAAAGTCGACGCAAACGATTACGCTATAAAAAAATAGTTAATTTAACGAAACGAAAACAATAAACCACATTTAATGGCATTTTTTTCGAAGAAATTTTTAGGACTAAAACTAAATTATTAAATTTATAATAAAAAACTTATAGCAATAATCGAAGCATTTAAATAATAAAAGCACTATTTAAATGGCATTATAACACTAGTAAAAGTTTACTTAGATTATAAAAACTTTACGATATTTATAACTACTAAAGTATTAAATAAACGATAAATACGATAAGCAGAATTTTTATTATAATTTAATTTTAGAATTATTTATATTAAAAATAAGGAAAACGATAAAGCCGATATTCTTAGCCGTAAAAGCGATTATAAATAAAAAGTACTATTAAAAAGTCAGGTACTATTATATAAGGATATAAACGGAAGCCTATTTATAAACTTTATGTAAATAAACTATGAAAAATAGGATTAAAAAATACGAAACGCGCTACGAAGAACAAATAAACCGACCAGTTAGTATTATAATAATAAACTATACGTATTAAAAGCATACTAGTACTAATTTTAAACCGAGCATGGAAAACAATAGCGTTCGACTATATAGTTAAGCTATTAAAATTAAAAGAACTTATAACAAAAGTAAAGTTTAACTTTATTATAGTTATAGTAAATAAACTTACGAAATACGTTTATTTTATATTATATAAAGAAGTAAGCTTAGCAAAAAATTTGGCTTACGTAATAATAAAACATGTTTTTAGTAAATATAGTTATTTAAAAACAATTATTACCGATAAAAAAAGAATAATAGTATTTAAGTTTTGGCAGTTATTTACTAAAATTTTAAAAATTAAGTATAAAATGTTTATAATATATTATTTATAAACCGATAGTTAAGTAAAAAGATTAAATTAAATATTGGAATAATATTTATATTGTTATATTAATTAAAATTAAAATAATTAAGTAAAATTGTTGTTAAACGTAAAACTAATATAAAATAGTTTAATAAACGAGATAATAAAAATATTACTATTTAAAGTAAATTACAGATATAATATAGATATATAACGATATTATATCGATAGTATTATTGCATTAATAGCAGAAATTTAAGCAAAAGAATTGCTAAGACTATAAAAATAGCTATAAAAAAATTTATATTTATTTAACAAAAAATAAAAAAATATTACGACAAAAGCAGATTATTAAAGTTAATTTTGAAAAAAAGGGATAAAGTTTATTTTTTAAAACGCAATATTTAAATAAAACGCAGTAGCGAAAAACTTGACTTTAAAAACATTAGACTTTTTAAAATTAAAAAAATAATGTTATTAGTAATATATAAACTAAAACTATTAAATATTATAGTTATTTGATTAATTTTTTATGTATTATTATTAATTAAAGCGTATTTAGACGTTATGTTTAAAACTTAACTAAAAGTAGACGAAGATAAAGATATTTACAAAGTAAAAGAGATTTTAAATTTACGACAGGGTAAGAAGGAGTTTAAATATTTTATTAAATAAAAAGGCTATACGTACGCTAAGATTACGTAGGAATTAAAAAAGCATTTTACGAACGTAAGGAACTTTGTTAAAAATTTTTACCGATAATACCCTGACCGACCGAAACTAAAAGGGCGGGGTCGACTATAAAAGTATTAAAACAGCTTTAATTAAAAGAAAGGGAAGTTTTAGTGTTAGCTTTTTTTTTTTCTTGCTTTTTGACGTTTAATTGTTTTTTTTTTATTAAAATTATAGTTTTACGCTTTTTTAAGAATTTTTTTTGCTAACGAAAACGAAAAACGGTATATAATTTGTTAGACATTTTTTTTTGCTTAGCCGTAAATTTTTTTTAACGTTTTAAAAAACTGTTTTTTAGTACGCGACGACGTTTAAAAAAACGTTTACATTTATTTATAATAACTTTAAAAGAAAATATCGAGATTTTAATAGCGTTATAATTACGTTAATATCGAATACAAAAGTGGCAGCTAGGAATTTCGTTAATTCGAAAATAAAGAACTCTAATGGTTAAATAATAAGTACAAAAAGGAATTTTAAAGCCGTTTTAAAAAATAAATTTAGCATAAAACTTACCATTAACGCGCTAATTAAGCCGATAACGGGGACTAAAAGTTTTACGTACGCGACTAGATATAATAAAATAAAAAAAAAAAAAAATATATTTACCCGAGAAAAAAAAAGTATTAAAATTATAAATATATTTATTGGGACAATAAACTTAGAAAAAAGGGAATAATGTTACGAACTAATAAAAAAAAAGGCTAAGCCGCCCGAAACGCAAATAAAAAAAGGCAGGTTAAGTTACGTAATATAGATTTAAAAGATTTAAAATCTAACAGATCTAGTATAATGGATTTAAAGGATTTAAAATTTAACAGATTTAGTATAATAGATTTAAAAGATTTAAAATCTAACAAATTTAAAAAAATATAAAAATAAAAAAATAATATAAAAAAGAAGGATTTTCTTATATAGCTAATCGTTTATTTATTACTATTTAACTTATGTCTATAGTTAGTTTTTAAAAATAACTATAGGAGAACATTTTTTACGAAGCAGTTAATCTAAAATACTATTGTTTTTATTGCCTGCAATACTATCTTTTGACGTATACTTTAAACATAAACTTAAGAGTATCTTTAGTTATACTTTAAGCATTTATAACCCCGATACCACGAGAGCATACATAGTGTTAGACACTAGTGTACGCTTCGTAATATATAATTTTAAATTCTTGTTTTAAAATTTATACTACTTTAACTAAACCGCGTTTTAAACGTATTATTTTACTAAATCGTACTTTTTTTTTTAAACTGTCGGTAAACTATTTTTCGTTATAAACAGCTTGCTTATAAATCTTTTTTACTATTTATTTTAAATATAGCCGTATAATTAATTAATCGGTTAATATATATATTTCTTTTTATACTATTAAATCTCCGGTTAATATTTTGCTATTTTATTTTATATTTAAAGCCTCGTTATTATAACGGGTTTATATTATATTAATTTGTTAATTACTTTTTTTAGCTTCGGATATTTTAACTTTTAATACTTGTAAATTTTTACGTAGCTTTTTTTCGCAATTTTTAGCGTAATGTCCTAGTTTATTATAATTATAGCATTTAAAATCTTTAAACTTTTTTTTTTAACTTTTTTATTTTTATTATATTGCTTTAAATTTTATTAGTTTTACGTATATATTATATATTATAAACTATTAACGCTTTTTTTTTTAGTTAAATTTATTATTATTATTATTATTCTTTTTATTAAAAAATTCCCGTCGTTTTTTATATAATTTTATATTAACTTTAATTACGTTATTAACGTATTTACTAAAATCGTTAAGCTATAATAGTTTGCTAATTTTATTTTTAACTATATTTTTTAACTTTTTATAAAACATTATTATTTTAATTTAATCGTTTAAATTAAAAATAGCTGCAATTTTTTAAAATTTTATCGCGTATATTAATGCCGATTTTATTTATTTTAGTTTTCGTAAATCGTTTTAAGCTTATCGTTTTTTTTCGAAATTAATAAATAAATATTTAAGCTCGTTTTTAAACAATTTATAACTTTAAAAAATCTTTTATATATTTTCCGAACAATTTTTTATCGGCAAAATCGTTGTTTTAAATAAATACGGTTTAAACTATAACAATACTTGTTTTTTAAACAATTTAACTGTTGTATAAATTTTTCCGACCTCGTTATTTTTTTAAAACGAATTTGTATAAAAATATAAATACGCTTTAGCTTATATTAAAAATCTTTTTAATTTTTTTAACGTATTATTAAATTTTGCTAAATTTAAAAATTTAAAGTTTTTTGCAAGTTTTTTTTTTATTTGTATAATTGCTAGTCGATTATTTATTTTATCGACTTTTTTTTTAAAAAGTTAGTTCTGCTTTTTTATATTTAAAACATTATTTCATAGTTTTTAATTTTGCACTTCGAATCTATCAGCTTTTTTTTCGAGTTTATCGGTTTAGTCTGCAGTTTTGTTAAAAATATTAACTTGTTCGTTTAACTTTTATTTTAACTTTCGGATTTAGTTATATATTGCTATAATTTTTGCGCAAAATGCAATAACAATATTTTAAAAATTAAATAATATAGTTAGCGCTATAATTTAAATATTGCTTTAGTTAACCGTTTAACGTAAAACAAAACTATTTAAAATATTACAAAACGTACATTAATGTTTAATATTATATATATTTTCGTAATATCGGGGTTATAAATATTTAAAATATAACCAAAAATACTTTTATATTTATATTTAAAATATATATTAAAAATAATATTATAAGTAATAAAAATAATAATATTTTAGATTAATTGCTTCGTAAAAAATGTTTTTTTATAATTATTTTTAAAAACTAACTATAAATATAAGTTAAATAGTAATAAATAAACGACTAGCTACATAAAAAATCTTTTCTTTTTTATACTATTCCCTTATCTTTATATTTCCTTAGATCTGTTAGATCTTAGATCCTTTAAATCACTATATTGGATCTATTGGATTTTAGATCCCTTAGATTACTACACTAGATCTGTTGGATCTTAGATCCATTAGATCCTTTATCACGTGACTTGACCTGCCCCTTTTTGTCTACGCCTCGGGCGGCCTAGCCCTCTTTCTTGTTGGTTCGTAACAATAAAGATCTTGCCTTTTTTTTATTATCGTTTATAAAATCAAATATCAATTTAAATAGCCCAAAAAATATAGTTTATAAATTTATTAAACTCTAGCTGTTTAATAATTTTATTTTTAACTCCCATTTTTTATTTTATTATAGTATATTATAATTTTAGCTTAATAGTTAATATTTAATATAATTAAAACTTTTGAAAATTTAATAGCATAAATCGAAGCGGGTTTTTTTTATCATAACTTTTACGGTTCGTTTTGCGTTTGCCTTTTTTTAAAAAAATTAAAAAATAAAATTTTAAATTCATTTGTAAGCAAATCTTAACTTAAAAAAATCTTTTTGATATTTTAGGCTATTTATTTTAGTTTTTAATAATAACTTTCGATAAATATAGTCTAAATTAAATTAAAGCTTTCTTTCTTAACAAAAATATAGCGTAAAAAATCCATTTTTTATTATGTTTAAATATATCGTTATAATAATATTAGTAAATTTAAATTTAAGTTAAAAACTTTAACAGCTTATTCAAAGTTTCGTTAAATTTAAATAGTTTAACGATTTTTAAGTTTTATTTTAATAACTATTGGTTTTTATTGTTTTTTGTGTTTAGTTTCTTGCGAAAATTTTAAACTACGTTTATAAAATAATCATATTATTTTTTAGTAATTTAAAAATTGTTTACTTTTTTTTTTAATTTTTATAAGTTAATTAAAAATGTTTTTTTTTATAACGAAAAAAGTTTTATAACCGTTTATTATTTTTTATACTTTTACTATTTTGCCGCTAATATAATCTAATATTATTTTAAATTAATTATTTAATTAAAACAAAACTATTTAAAATATTACAAAATATAT
Organism: Xylariaceae sp. FL1651; assembly: GCA_025201745.1. Classification (NCBI taxonomy): domain Eukaryota; kingdom Fungi; phylum Ascomycota; class Sordariomycetes; order Xylariales; family Xylariaceae; species Xylariaceae sp. FL1651. The sequence goes on from MU624278.1 coordinate 63,569, forward strand.
TTTTAGCAATAAATGTATTTAATACTATTTATAAATATAAATAACTAAACTATTTAAAACTTAATTAAAAAATATTTTTTATAGTTTATATTTAAATTATAGCTAAATAAAATAAAAATAATAATTTTAATATAAACGTTAATTTTGTAAAAATTAACGTTTATAATTATTGTTAAAAAATAACTATAGATATAAATTAAATAATAATAAATAAATAATTAATTATAAAAAAAACTTTTTTTTTTCATTTATTTCTTTTTTTTTTAGATTACGTTTACTTTAATAATTTTTACGCTTATTATGTCGCTTTTTACTCCTAAGATCGTAAGGCTTACAATTCTGTTATCGCGGATTACGCCTGTATAAATAATCCAATAGCGTGTCACGTGTTCTTTTGGTCCGTGCTCCTTCCTGCCCACCGTTAGGCCTGTCAATAGGCCTCTACTTATTGGTTTGTAACAATAGTGTAAAGTTAAATGCTGTGTAAAAAATGTTTTTATAGATATTGTTAAAAAATAGCTCTAAATACAAATTAAATATTATTAAATAAATAATTAGTTAACGCATCTCTTACTTAAATAGGCCACTTAATTAAATGGGCCACTTTCTAGACCTTTGTACGTATATTCGGAAATAATTTAACAATAATATATTCGATTAATTCGAACTAGTTAAATTCTTATTCGCTAGACCTATTTATACTATTTTGACAAGTTTGCGCATTATAGCTACGTTTGCTGCAAGTTTTATAGCACCCTACGCGAGTTTTTTTCCTTTTCGTACGTCGAACGAACCGAAAATATAAACAATTAATTCGAATTAATTAAATTTTTATTCCCTAAACTTATTTACATTATTTCGATAAATTTACGCATTATAGCTACGTTTGCTATAAGTTTTATAGCCTTAACGTAAGTTTTAACGCAAATTTTAACGCGAGTTTTAACGCGAATTTTTTTCCTTTTCGTACGATAAACAAACAGACAAACGAGCCGATAAACTTATAAACTTATACAACGACGTTTTTTAAAGCCTGTAATTTTTTTGCCCTTTATATAATAAACAATTATTCGTTTTATAATCGCGTTTATTTTATTATCGGTTCGTTCGTCGGTTTGTTCGTCGGTTTGTTTACTGGTTTATTCGTTGTATAAAAAAAAAAAAAAACTCGTATTAAATGCTATAAAACTTGCAGCAAACGTAACTACAATACGTAAACTTGTTGGAATAGTATAAATAGGTTTAGCGAATAGGAATTTAATTAGTTCGAATTAATCAGATATATTGTTGTTAAATTATTTGCGAATATACGTACAAAGGTCTAGGAAGTGGCCCTTTTAATTAGGTGGCCTATCAAAGTGGGAGATGCGTTATGTAAAAAACTGTTCTCTTTATATTTTTATTTTTGTTATTATTATAATATTTTAGATTTTTTAGATCTTTTATTTTTAAAATTTATATTATGTAATTAAAGCATTTGTACTTTAGCTATCCCTTTATCCGGCTGTGCTTTAGGCGGCTTAGCTTTTTTTTTTATTGTTGGTTTGTAATATTATGTATTAAAATATAATTATTAAAATTTAAATTAATTTAATTAATTGATCGTTTTTTTTTTAAAATATATTATTATTAAAAATATAATTAAGCGGCTACTTAAATTCCGCGAAAAACATCTTGTAAAAACAATAAAACTTTAAAAGTGAAATTAATTTTTAAATTAATTATAAACGACATTTAAATAAAAGTTTAATTAAATATTACGTTTAATTCGATTTTATAATAAACGTAATTATAAAGAATAAAAATAAAAAAAATAAAAATTTATAACTTTAATAAAATTAAATTTGCAAAAAATAAAATCATAACCGATTTTATTATAACTATATTTAATTACGTATAAAAGTTAAAAGTCTTATAATGAAATGATTTAAATTATATCATTATATTATTAACCTATCTCCTACTTAAATAAGACACCTAATTAAATAGGATACTTTCTAGACCTTCGTACGTACATTTGCAAATAATTTAACAATAACATATCCGATTAATTTAAATTAATCAGATTTTAATTTACTAAACGTTTTTATATTATTTTAATAAATTCGCGTATTATAGCCGGGTTTGCCGCAAATTTTATAACGCTAAGCGCAAGTTTTTTTTTTTTTTTTATATAACGACTACTTTAACGATTTTCTAGGTTTTTTTATTAACCACGTTTTTAAATGCCCGTAAATTTTTTACTTTTTGTATAATAAAAAATCTTTTATTTTATAATTAAGTTCGTTTTATATAACGACGTTAACTAAGTTTATAATTTATTTCGCAAAATATTACGACTTTTTTTTTTAATAACACAAAACAATATATAACGTTAATCGTATTACGCGTTATTTAATTTATAGCTTTTATAATAAATGTTAAAAAGCTGCTTTCGTGTCGTATAATCTTTTTTTTAATGTATTAAAATAGCAAATTAGCTTTAGTTAAATTATTCGAAATAGTTTATTATCAAATAAAAAATAAAAATTCGATTTGCGAAATATTTAAACGATAATTTAATTAAAAAATTATATATTCTAAATTATATAATATTAATCCTGCTTTTTAAAAACTTCTTCGTACGTTATTAAAAGTTATTAACGGGTTAAACGCGTAAAAAAAACGTAATTAAAAAAAAATTTTTTTAATGTATATAATATACGTTTATATTAAATATTCGATATATTTATTATATAACCGTTTTAAAATATCAAAATATTTAATATTAAAAAAGTAAAGTTTATAAAAAAAATGCAAAAATATACAAAAAACAACAATATTATAGCTTTTATAACATAGCTTAAATTTAGTTAAATAATAATTTTTACAACTATTAAAAATAAATAAGCGATATTTTTTTTATACAACGTTTTATATATTTGTCGAAATGTTTAATTTAATTTAAACTTCGTTTATTTATCGTTTAACTATTTTTTATAATTTTAACTTTTTAATTACCGAATAATTCGGTATTTTCGTATTAAAATAATAAACAATTTCGTTTTGCTAAAATAATATAAAATAAAATAATATAACTATATAACAATATATTTTAAATAACTATAAACTAATTTAAATTATTTAATTATAAAGCTTTTAATTTTTATACGCAATTAAATATAATTATAATAAAATCGGACGTAATTTTATTTATTATAAATCTAGTTTTATCGAAATTATAAAATTTTTTTTTTTTTAAAATTTTATTATTTATAATTATTTTTTGTATAAAAACGAAATAAACGCGATATTTAATCAGATTTTTGTTTAAAATTTATTAACAATCGATTTAGCAATTAAATTAAATTTTAAAGTTTAATTATTTATATATAAAATTTAAAGTTTAATTTTTTTTATAAAACGTTTTTTGCATAGTTTAAATAATTAATTAACTATATTTTTAACCGCGTTATATTTAAATAAAAACGATCGATTAACTAAGTTAATAATATATTATATAATTAAATTTTTTTTAAATTAAATTAATTTAAACTTTAATAATTATATTTCGGCAAATAATATAAAACCGTTCGTTATCGGATAAAAATTATATAAAACACGTTATATAATTTAACAACGCGTTAGAAAAATAAACAAAAGTTATTTTTACAAGCTTATAAAGCAAGCTATATATCGGCTTTTTTACAAAACTTAGCCATTATTGCGAATAAAAAAATAAGGGATTTTATTATATATATACGAAAGTTTAAAAAAGTAGCCCATTTAATTAAGTGTCCTATTTAAGTAAAAAATGGGTTAAGTTATATTATTTTACATTATTTTAATATATTAATATTAAATTGTTTAATAATTAAAAACATAAAACTATAAAAAATAATTAAATAACAAATAAATTAAACTTAAATTAAACTAAATATTTTAATAAATATATAAAATATTATACATAAAAAAATATCGCTTATTTATTTTTAATAATTATAAAAATTATAATATTATTATTTTTTATGTTTTGTTGCGTTTTTTTATATAACTTTTGATTTTTTAATATTAAATATTTAATATAAGCGTAAGTTATATATATTAAAAAAAAAATTTCGCCCCGTTTTTTTACGCGTTTAACGCGCTAGTAGTTTTTAATAACGTATAAAAAAGTTTTTAAAAAATAATATTAATATTATATATTTTAAAATATATAAATTTTTAACTAAATTATCGTTTAATTATCTTATAAGTCACAGATGGCTGGCTTGGCTGCTGGACCCACTCGCAGCACAGACCTGGTCACATGACAGGACCCACTCATCTGTGCCACAAAACCATTTTTGCTTAGCAATTCTGTAAATAAAGTTCCCTTTCTTCTTCATCTTAGTATTTTCAATACATGGTAACACTATTGAGAGCCCCGTCATTTGTGAAGATATTCTAACCGTAATATTATAAATCGATTTTTTTTTATAATATATTATTTTAAGTAATCTAATTAAAATTAATTTTCTATTTAATTTATTAAAAGAAAAAATTCGTATAATATAAATATAAGTTTTTAATATTTATTATAAAAACTATAAATTAAATAATAAATAATATAAGTAACGTTATATATTATTTTACAATATTAAAAATAGCTGTAATACTTTATAAAACAAATTATAAATTTAATTATTATCGTTTTATAAAATAAACTTCATTATAATATAATAAATCTTTTATTATAAAAAAAAAAAAGTTTATAAGCATTTAAAAATGTAATTAAATAATTATTGTATAAAAAAAAAGAATTTCGCGCTTAACGTTATAAAGCTTATAATAAACCTGGCTAGAATGCGTAAATTTATTAAAATAATATAAAAGTCTTTAATAAAGTAAAATTTAATTAGTTTTAATTAATTATATATATTATTATATTATTTATCGATTTATATATAAAGGTTTAAAAAATGGCTTATTTAAATAACAAATGCATTAATGTAAAAATTAGTCCTATTATTATTATTATAATTATTTTATTATATATATTAACGTTGTGTAAAAAATTGACTATATATTTTCAAATTATTATTATAAATTTTATTGAAAATATTGACGTTGTAAATATTAGTTAAAACATTTATAAAATATAAGCAATATATTAAAGTACAGAATTTATTTTTAGATAACATAATTTAAAATAATTTATAGCTGCTAATAAAAACGCTGTAAACAACTTTACATTTTTAAAAAATAATTTTTAAACGTTTATTTACTATATAAGCTAAAATTAAAAAGAAAAACATTTTTTGAAATTATAAAATAAGCTTTTAAAATGATAATACGTTATTATAAATAAAAACAACTCTTCATAAAGTATTAATATAATTAAAGTTTAATAAATTTATATAATAATAGTTTATAATATTTCAATATATATAATTTTAATATAATATAAACTTGTTAAAAAAATTTAAGTTTAAGAAAAAGTTTAAACCCTTTTTTTACACAATATAATAAAAAGGTATAAAATAATACCGTTAAAATATATAAAAACGAAATTAACATTTTTTTTAAACTTTTATTTAAATCTTAAAATAGCACATTTTTAAAAATCAATTAATAATATATTTAAATATTAAAACAATCATTATAACGCGTAAAAGAATTATAAATTAAATATACGCAATAAAAATATAATAATAGTAAAATTAACGTTATAAAAAGCTAAAAAAAAGCTTTAATGTATTTAAAAAGAAATTCGCAATTAATAAAATTAAAAAAAACAATAAAAAAGCACGAAAAATAGTATTATAAAATAAATATAAAGCCAAATAATGTTAATAATAGCTAATACGAATTAGCTGATTTATTGTTAAAAAAACTTTTTTTAAAAAAGAAACTTAATTAAACATTATAAAAATGGTTTAAAATATAAAGTTTTAATAATTTTATTAATATATATTAAAAAAGTAAGTTTAAAAACTCCTTTATATAAAAAAATCATTTCAAGCTATTTTTTACCGTTTTATAATTATATTAACGTATTTTTTATATAAATTAAGTATATAAATAACTAAGTTATTTTTTAAAGTGTTATATATAAATTGGCAAATTAATACTTGGTTACAAGGGTTGTCAGCTGATGGCACTTGGTTACAGGGGGTGCCTATTGTTATAGGCTGCCATTTAGCACAGCCCATGTAGATTAAATAAGGGTAGATAAAACCAAGCCCTGACCTGGGCTTGGCAATTCCCACTTACTATAAAAAACATCTACATCATCAATTTTACTACTATTTACATATATCCCTAAAGACCACCTTTCACAAATAATTTAAAAACAATATTTATAATTAATTTAAACTAATTAAATTTTTATTCTTTAATTTTGTTTATACTTTTTTAATAAGTTTATATATTATAATTATGTTTACTACAAATTTTATAATATTTAACGCAATTTTTTTTATACGATAAATAAACTGATAAATAACTTAATAAACGAACCGGTAAAGAAAGTAATAAACTTATAAAAAACGAATAATTGTTTATTATAAAAAAAGTAAAGAATTTACGGGTTTTGCAAGTTTTATAAGCTTTAAAATACGTAATTACATAAATTTATTAATTCGTTTATCGGTTTATTTATTATACAAAAGAAAAATTACGTTAAAACTTAACTTATTTTTTATATAAATAGGCTATTTTTTAAACTTTTACACGTATGTTTATTAATAATTTAATAATAATATATATAATTAATTTAAACTAATTAAATTTTTATTTGCTAAACCTGTTTGTATTATTTTAACTAGTTTGCGTATTATAGCTATAATTGTTGCAAATTTTATAGCATTTAGCGTGACCTTTTTTTTTATCCTATAATAAACGAAGCAATAAACAAGCTAATAAACTTATAATAATATATACTATTAATTTAAACTAATTAAGATTTTGGTCGCTAAACTTATTAATATTATTTCGATAAGTTTATATATTATAAATACGATTATATTAATTTTTAAAATATTTAATATAAGTTTTAACATAAATATTAACGCAAGTTTTAACGTGAAAAAAAAAATTTTTTTACGATAAACAAACCAATAAACAAGCCGATAAATTTATATAACTACGTTTTTCAAAACTTGTAAATTTTTTGCTTTATATAATTAATAATTATTCGTTTTATATAAGTTTATCGGTTTGTTTACTATATATATAAAAAACAATATTCGCGTTAAATGCTATAAAGCTTATAAAAAATGCAGCTATAATACGTAAACCTATCGAAATAATATAAACAGGTTTAATAATTAAAAATTAAAAAAAATCGAATTAATTAACGCATCTCTTACTTAGATAAAACACCTAATTAAATAGAACATTTTCTAGACCTTCGTACGTACATTCGCAAATAATTTAACAACAACATATCCGATTAATTTAAACTAGTTAAATTCCTATTCGCTAGACTTATTTATACTATTCCGATAAGTTCGCGCATTATAGCTACTTTTGCTATAAGTTTTATAGCACCCGACGCGAGTCTTTTTTCTTTTTGTACGACGAACGAACCGACGAATAGCCCGACGAACGAACCGATAAACCTATATAAAACGAATAATTGTTTATTATATAAAAAGCAAAAAATTTACGGGCTTTACGGGCTTTGTAAAGGTTAAAAGGGGTGGTTACATAGGTTTATCGGCTTGTTCGTCGGTTTGTTTATTGTACGAAAAAAAAAAACTCGCGTTAAAACTCGCGTCGAAATTTGCGTTAAATATTATAAAACTTGCAGTAAACGTAGCTATAATACGCAAATTTGTTAAAATAATATAAAGAGGTTTAAAAAATAAGAATATAATTTATTCTAATTAATTGTTTATATTTTCGGTTCGTTCGTTAGGTTATTCGTCGGTTTGTTCGTCGTACGAAAAGAAAATAAACTCGCGTCGGGTGCTATAAAACTTATAGCAAAAGTAGCTATAATGCGCGAACTTATCGGAATAGTATAAATAAGTCTAGCGAATAAGAATTTAACTAGTTTAAATTAATCGGATATATTGTTGTTAAATTATTTGCGAATGTACGTACGAAGGTCTAGAAAATGTTCTATTTAATTAAGTGTTCTATCCAAGTGGGAGATGCGTTATGGCTAGTTTAAACTAATTAAATTTTAATTTATTAAATGTTTTTGTATTATTTTAATAAATTTACGTATTATAGCTAGGCTTGCCGCAAGTTTAATAACTTTAGGCGCAAAAATTTTTTTTTTTCGTACGACGATTATTTTAACGATTGTTTAAATTTTTTTGCTTAATTAAGTTTTTAAATGCTTGTAAACTTTTTGCTTTTTATATAATAACAAATCTTTTATTTTATAATTAAATTCTTTTTATACGACAACATTACCTAAGTTTATAATTTGCTTTATAAAATATTCCAACTTTTTTTTTTTAATAACGCAAAACGAAATATAACGTTAATCGTATTACGCGTTATTTAGTTTATAGTTTTTATAATAAATGCTAAAAGGCTAATTTCGTATTGTACGATTTTTTTTAATATATTAAAATAGCAAATTAGCTTTAGTTAAATTATTATATATTTTAAGTTGTACGGTACTAATTTTGCATTTCAAAAACTCTTTCGTGCGTTATTAAAAGTTATTAACGTATTAAACGTATAATAAAACGCCGTTAAAAAAAGTTTTTAATATATATAATATATGTTTATGTTAAATATTTAATATATTTACTGTATAACCGTTTTAAAATATTAAAACATTTAATGTTAAAACACTAAAGCTTATAGAAAATGCAAAAATATATAAAAAATAATAATATTATAGTTTTTTAATATAGTTTAAATTTAATTAAATAATAGCTTTTATAGTTATTGAAAACAAATAAGCAATACTTTTTATACGATATTTTATATATTTGTTAAAATGTTTAATTTAATTTAAGTTTTATTTATTTGCCATTTAACTATTTGTTATAAGTTTAACTTTTGAATTATTAAATAATTCGGTATTTTTATATTAAAAGGATAATTGTTTTATTTTGCTAAAATAATATAAAATATTATAATATAATTTAAATTATTTAACTATTAAATTTTCGATTTCTGTATATAATTAAATATAATTATAATAAAATCAGATTTAATTTTATTTATTATAAACTTAGTTTTATTAAAATTATAAATTTTTTTTTAAAAACTTTTTCTTTTTTAATTATTCTTTGTATAAAAATAAACTAAACGCAATATTTAATTAAATCTTTGTTTAAAACTTGTTAATAATCGATTCGGCGATTAAATCGGGTTTTAAAATTTAATTTTCTTTATAAATCGTTTTTTGTATAACTTAAATAACCGGTTAGTTATATTTTCAATAACGCTATGTTTATATAAAAACTATTAATTAATTATATTAATAATATATTATACGGTTAAATCTTTTATCCATTAAAGTAATTTATCCGTTAATAGTTATATTTTAAAAAATAATATAAAAGCGTTTACTTATCGAATAAAAGTTATACAAAATATATTATATAGTTTAATAACGCGATAAAAAAATAAAGAAAGGTTATTTTTATAAGTTTATAAAGCAAGCTGTATATTAGCTTTTTAATAAAGCTTAACTGTTATATAGCGTACACTAGTGTCCGACACTATATAGGCTTTTATAGTATCGGGGTTATAAATGCTTAAAGTATAACCAAGGATACTCTTATATTTATGTTCAAAGTATACGTCAATAATAGTACTGCGGGCAATAAATCAATAGTATCTTAGGTTAACTGCTTCGTAGAGAATAATCTCTTATAGCTAATTTTAAAAACTGGCTATAAATATAAGTTAAATAGTAATAAGTAAATAACTAGTTATATAAAAAACCCTGTCTTTATATATTTATTTCTTTATTTTTATATTTCCTAGTGCTTTTTAAAGCTATAAAAGCACTTTGCTTTGTGTATTTTGTAAAGCTATAAAAGTACTTTGCTTTATATACTTTATAAAGCTATAAAAGCACTTTGCTTTTATTATATAACAAAGCAGTATCTTTGGCTTTTGATACTAGTCCATTTGCATAGCCTTTTTTCCGACCTAACCTTGTTAGTTCGTAATATTATCTCCTTTTTTTTATTATTGTTGTCTTTAACAATTTTTTAAGTAGGCTTTTTCTTTTTTCCTTTTTCTTTTTTTTTTTCTTTTAAGTGCTAATTATAGCAGGTCGAATAGTAAAAAATTCCTCGAAATCCTCTACCGACCGCCGTCGTGCGACTTTTTTAGCTATCGAAACATTTAGTTTCGAAATAATGCCTTACTTTCGGTATTTTAATAAAAAACTTATTTATTTAATATTAAACAATATTAATCGTTATAAAAACTATAACAATGCAAATTTAAAAACTTGCGATAAAATTTACGTCTTTATTTTTTTTTTATACAATATTATCTTTAAGCATTAACGTTTTTGTTAACGTAAACAAAAAGTTTTTGCTAAGCTTATTTAAATAAACGTAAAAGTTTAAAAATTGCTTTTTTGTTTTAACCGTTTAAATAAGCAGGTAAAATTTTTTTTTAAAAAAAAAAAAGTAAAAATAGCGCAGCGTAGTTTTTAAAATATAAAAAAACAAAAAAAATAAAAGCGCTTAAAAAAAAAGTAGGCAAATAGTATTCTAGCTTTTCTTTTTTTTTAATTAAAATAGCTTTAATACTTCTATAATCGACCCTGCTTTTTTAATTTTAGTTAATTAAAGTGTTGTCCGTAAAAATTTTTAATAAAATTTTTTACATTCGTAAAATGTTTTTTTAGTTTTTATATAATTTTAGCGTGCGTATAGCTTTTTTATTTAATAAAATATTCGAAGTTTCTTTTAATTTTGTCATAAGTTTAAAATTTTTTTAACTTTATAAATGTTTTTATTTTCGTTTACTTTTAATTAATTTTTAAACGCAACGTTTAAATACGTTTTTGTTAATAAAAATATATAAAATATTAATCGGATAATTATAATATTAAATAATCTTAGTTTATATATTATCGGCAAAAATATTTTTTTAATTTTAAATAGTTTAATATTTTTAAAATCGAGTTTTTTATTACTGCGTTTTGTTTAAATATTGTATTTTAAAAAATAGATCTTAATTTTTTTTTTAAATTAGCTTCGATAATTTGCTTTTGTCGTAATATTTTTTTATTTTTTATTAAACAAATATAAGTTTTTTTATAGCTATTTTTATAATTTTAGCAATTTTTTTGCTTAAATTTTTACTGCTAATGCGGTAATATTTTTAATATAATATCGTTATATATTTATATCGTATTTATAGTTTATTTTAAATACTAATATTTTTATCGTTTTATTTATTAAACTATTATATATTAGTTTTGCGTTTAATAATAATTTTATTTCGTTATTTTAATTTTAATTAATATAATATTGTAAATATTATTTTAATATTTAGTTTAATTTTTTTTATTTAATTATTTATTTATAAATAATATATTATAAACATTTTATGTTTAATTTTTAAAGTTTTAATAAATAACTGTTAAAACTTAAATATTATTATTTTGCTTTTATTAATAATAATTATTTTTAAATATTTATATTTACTAAAAACATGTTTTATTATAACGTATATTAAGTTTTCTATCAAGTTTATTTTTTTATATAAAATAAAATAAGTATACTTTATAAATTTATTTATTATAATTATAATAAAGTTAAATTTTATTTTTATTATAAGTTTTTTTAGTTTTAATAATTTAATTATATAATTAAAAGGTATTATTTTTTAAGCTCGGTTTAATATTAATATTAACATTGAATTTTTATATAGTTTATATTTTGTTATTTTAAATTTTTTGCATAAATTGCATTTTATTATAATATTTTTTACTATTTTTGGTATTTTTAAAAAGTTATAGTTTTTTTATAATTTATTAAATATTTTAAAAATAAATATTCGTATATTTTTTTAACTAATTCGTATTAATATATTTTAAATATATATAGTTTATTATTATAATATAACCTATCTCTTACTTAGATAAGACATTTAATTAAATAGGCTACTTTCCAGACCTTTGTACGTATATTCGTAAATAATTTAACAATAATATATCCGATTAATTTAAACTAATTAAATTCTTATTCGTTAAACTTGTTTATATTATTTCGACAAGTTTACGTATTATAGCTATATTTGCTACAAGTTTTATAGCACCCGACGCGAGTCTTTTTTCTTTTCGTATAACGAAAGAACCAACGAATAACTCGACGAACGAGCTGACGAACAAATCGATAATAAAATAAACGCAAATTATAAAACGAATAATTGTTTATTATATAAAAGGCAGAAGATTTACAGGCTTTAAAAGACGTGGTTATGTAGGTTTGTCGGCTTGTTCGTTGGTTTGTTTATCGTACGAAAGGGAAAAAGACTTGCGTCGGGACTTGCGTTAGGACTTGCGTCGAGACTTGCGTCGAAACTTGCGTCGGGTGCTATAAAACTTGTCGAAATAGTATAAATAAGTTTAAAAAATAAGAATTTAATTAATTCGAATTAATTATTTATGTTATTGGTTCGTTTATCGGGTTATTCATCGGTTTGTTTGTCGGTTTATTTGTCGGTTCGTTTATTGTACGAGAAAAAAAAAAACTCGCGTCAAGTGCTATAAGACTTGCAGCAAACGTAGCTATAATGCGTAAATTTGTCGAAATTGTATAAACAAGTTTAGCGAATAGGAATTTAATTAATTCGAATTAATTGTTTATATTTTCGGTTCGTTTATCGGGCTATTCGTCGGTTCGTTTATCGTATAAAAAGAAAAAAAACTTGCGTCAAGTGCTATAAAACTTATAATAAACGTAGCTATAATGCGCAAACTTGTCGAAATAATATAAACAGGTTTAGCGAATAAAAATTTAACTAGTTTAAATTAATTAGATATATTATTGTTAAATTATTTGCGAATGTACGTACAAAGGTCTGGACAGTGGCCCATTTAATTAAGTGTCTTATCTAAGTAGGAGATGCGTTAAGTTAAATAGTTTATTTAATTTTTATAATGCTTTTTAAATTTTTTTATTTTATTTTTCGTAGTTTATTTACATAAAATTTGTAAATAAGCTTTTATTTAAGTTTTCGTATAATAATATTTAGCTTTTTAGTAATATTTTTTGTTTGTAATTATTGTTTCGGCTAAAAATATCGGCTTTATCGTTTTTTTTACTTTTAACGTAAATAATTTTAAAATTAAATTATAATAAAAATTTTGTTTATTATATTTATCGTTTATTTAATATTTTTATAATTATAAACGTTGTTAAATTTTTACAATTTAAATAAATTTTTATAATTTAAATAAACTTTTAATAATATTATAATATTATTTAAATACTATTTTTATTGCTTAAATATTTCGATTATCGCTATAAATTCTTTATTATAAATTTAATAGTTTAGTTTAAGTTTTAAAAACTTTTTTTAAAAAAATATTATTAAATATAATTTACCGTTTTTATTTTATTACATTAATTATTTTTTTATAACATAATTATTTATATCGATTTTTATTTCGGATTTTTTGTTTAAATTAAGTAATTTTAATATTAAATCGGTTAAAATTGCATTTTTAAACGTATTAAACGTTTTGTGTTTTTTTTTTGTTTATTAAAAAAGTTTATTTTTTTTAGTTAAATTTATAAAAAAAGCCGCGATTTTTTTAAAATTTTTAATAAATATATGTATAAAATTCGCAAATTTTATAAACGATTATATATTATTAATATTTTTTAATATAAGCTAGTTTTTTACTATTTTTAGTTTAAATTATTAAATTTATAATTTTTTAAAAAAAATTATATATTTTAAAAAATCTATTTATTATTTATAAAACTCGCTTTTTTTAAATATATTTTTAATTTAGCTTTTCATAACGTTTAAAGTATTTATTATATATACTTTTTATTTTTTTTTAAATATTTTAACTAAATTAAAATATGATTTAAATATATAATCGTAAATTTATCGATAAATTTTCGTAATATATTTATAATTATTAATTAAAATATCGCTAACGCGTTAATAAAACTAAAATTTATATTTTATAATAAACGCTATTTTTTACTCGTTATGTTTTTTAATTTTAATATAATAGTAAATTTTTAAAATATTAAATGTTATTATTTATTACGCTTTTTTAAAACGATTTTTTAAATTATTTATATATAGTATAAGTTTATTATTTTTAATAGTAATAAATCTTAAATATTGCTAATCTTTGCAATTTTTTTATTTTTATTTGCTATTTCTTTTTAGTTTTTTTAATATTTATAATATCGGTACTATTGCCGATAATTTAAAATATTATATAAACTTTTTTTTTAAGTTTTTATTAAAATATTTTCGTAGTTTTTCGAGTTATTTTTTATTTAACCTATATAGTTTAAAAGCTTTAAAATCCTTTTTTTTTTTAAATTAATCGCGTAATTATATTTATTATATTTTAATAGCTTTGTTTTTTTGTTATATTTTTTTTACAAATAAGCTTTTAAATTTAGCGTATTTTTTTAATATTTTAATTATAATTTTTTTATTAATTTGTTATAATACGTTGTTTTATATTTTGTTTAGCTGTTTAAGTTTACGTATAATTTATATTTAAAATTTTATAAAAGCTAAGTTTTTTTTAGTTTAATTATACCGGGCAAATTTTATTAAAAATGGCTAGTTTTTTAATATATTTTAAAATTATTTTTTTATAACTAAATTAAACTTAATATTATATTATATAATATTTTAGCAATATTAAATTTAAAGCGTTTTAAATAATTTTAAATAATTATTAAAAGTTATACAATTTTTTATATAACTTTTCTGTTATTATAATTTATAGTTTTTTTATTAAAGATCTTAAATATATAAAGTTTTTTTTTTTTTTTTTAGTTTATGCTAAATTTAATTTGTTAACTAAATTTAATAAAATAAAATTTTCGTAAACGTTTATATTAAATAAAACTTTTAGCTTTTTTTTTTTTCGTAAGCTATGTTTATTATTAATTGCTTTTTTTTAAATTATATTTTATTTTATATAAAAACCGAAAAAATTAATAAATTAGCTATTAGTTTTATTTTTTATTTATTTTTTATCGTTTTTTGTTTATTAATAAATTTATCGTCGGTTTTATTTTTTCGTAAATTTTACTAAATTATTATTGTTTTAACGATTGTAAATAAAAGTTAATCGTTTTCGATTTTTTTTTTTAATTTTTTTTTTAATTTTTTCTTTATATTTTTACTTTAAAAAACTTTATAAAATATATAAATTATATATTAATTATATTAATATCGTTTTAGAATCGTATATTTATTTTTATAATTTTCGGAATATTCTAGATTTTATTTAAATATAATATATCCGTAAATTGCTCGATATATTATTATTAATTTTTTAATTTTAGCTTTTTTATAAAAATATTAAATTTTTATTTTAGCTATTTAAGCTAAAAATTAAAAACAATTAATTTTTTTTGCTATATATTTTTCGTATTTATATATTATATAGTTTATTTATAATATTTTTTAATATTTTTTATAACGTAATTATAATTACTTATCGTTATTTTTAAATATTATTTTATTATATAAACGACTAATTAAAATAAAAATATTGAATTTTTTCGTTTTTAAAACATTTATACCGGCTTTAATTATTATATTTTTATACTTTTTATAATATCGTAAAAACTATTATTTAAATTTAATATCGAGTTTTTATTACATTTTTACTTTAATTAAAACTATTATTATTTGTTTTAAGCAAAATTTGTTTTTTTAAATATATAATATAAATTTTTTTTAAACTATTGCTATATATACTATTTTATTTAGCTATTTATTTTTTAATTAATAATTGTATATATCGTAAAAATATTTTAAGTTTTTGTTTAAATATTTTTTTAAGCTAATTTCGTTTATATATTATTTTGTTTTTAATATTTTAATACGTATATTTATTAGCTTTAGTTTATTATATTTTTATATTTAATAATATTTTATCGACTAAAAAATAAATATAATTTTTAAAATACTTTTTGTCGTTTTTTAAATTAAAAAGCTTTTTAATTAACTTTTTTTTATTTAAGTTAAGATTTTTTTATTTTTATTTTTTTTAGTATAGTTTTAACTATTTATTTTAAATTTAAACATTTTTTTATTCGTTTAATATAGCGATTATTTTTTGCTATAATTTTTGATAAATTTGCTTTGTAATTATTTTTTTAGCTTTAAGTTTTTGTTTTAAAATTTATACTACTTTTGCTAAACTACCTTTTAAACGTGTTACGTTTTAAAATAATATTTTTCTTTTTAAAACTTTTAATAAACTAGTTTTTATTACGAACAGTTTGTTCGTAAATTTTTTAACTATTTGGTTTAAATATAGTTATGCTATTAATTTGTTTGCTAATTTTTAGACTTTTTTTTATATTGCTTAGTTTTCGGTAAAGTTTTATTATTTTGCTTAATATTTAAACTTTCGTCGTTATAAAAAATTTATATTATTTTAATTTATTAGCTTTTTTTTTAGCTTCGGATATTTTAGCTTTAAATATTAGTAAACTTTTACATAGTTTTTTATCGCAGTTTTTAGCGTAACGTTTAAGCTTATTGCAATTGTAATCTTTAACTGCTTTTTTTATTTTTTTTTGTTTTTTTTTGCTTTGCTATTTTACGTCGAGTTTTATTAATTTTACGTATATATTGTATACCGTAAACTGTTGTTATTTTTTAACGTCGTTAGCTTTATTTTGGTTTTTTTTTTAACTATTGTTTCGGTAAAACTTTTGTTCTTTTTTTTAATATCGTTTATATAATTAAGTATCGATTTAAATAGCTAAAAAAATATACTTTATAAACTTAGTCGGTTATAATAGCTTAATAATTTCGTTTTTAATTTTATTTTTTAATCTGCTATGAAATATTATAATTTTAGATTAGTTATTAATATCGAATATAGCTAAAACTTTTTAAAATTTAGTTGCGTAAGTTAACGCTAATTTTGTTTATCGTAATTTTTGTAATTTATTTTAAGCTTATCGCTTTTTTTTAAAGTTAAAAAATAGATTTTTAAGCTCGGTTTTAAAAAAGTCCCGGCTTAAAAAAATCTTTTAAATGTTTTCGGGCTATTTGTTTTTAAGTTTATTTATTGTTTTTAATAAATGCCGTTCGAACTAAGTTAGCGCTTTTTTTTTTAATAAAAATGCCGCATAAAAGATTCGTTTATCGCCGTTTTTAAAGCATTATTATAATAATACTAATATACTCAAATTTAAGCTAAAATTTTTTAAATTTACTAAAAGTTTCGTCGAATTTAAAAAGTTTAGCGATTTTTAAGTTTTTTTTTAATAGTAGTCGCTTTTTTTTTTTTTGGCCTTTAGCTTTTTTCGAAAATTTTTAATAAAATCTATTAAATAATCGTATTATTTTTCGGTAACTTTAAACTTGTCGTTTTTTGCTTTAATTTTTATAAGCTAATTAAAGCTGCTTTTTAACTGTTTTAAAAGTAGTATTAAAGTTTATAATAATTTTGTATTTTTTAAATTGCTAGTGCCGACATAGTTCGAATATTATTTTAGTTAACCGTTTAACGTAAAATAAAACTATTTAAAATGTTATAAAGTATATACTAATGTTTAATATTATGTAACCTTTCGTAATATTAGGGTTATAAATATTTAAAATATAACCAAAAATACTTTTATATTTATATTTAAAATATACGTTAATAATAATATTATAGGCAATAAATCAATAATATTTTAAGTTAATTGTTTCGTAAAAAAAAAATTTTATAGCTAATTTTAAAAACTAGCTATAAACATAAGTTAAATAATAATAAATAAATAACTAATTACATAAAAAACCCTGTCTTTATATATTTATTTTTTTATCCTTATATTTCCTGGTGCTTTCTAAAGCTATAAGCGCACTTTGCTTTATATATTTTGTAGAGCTATGAAAGCACTTTGCTCTGTGTGCTCTGTAAAGCCATAAGAGCACTCTGCTCTCATCACGTGACAGAGCAGTATCCTTGGCTCTCCACACTGGTCCACTTGCATGGCCCTTCTTCCAACCCAACCTTGTTGGTTTGTAACATTAACTTTGATTACTAATAAAAAAATAAAAGATTTTATTATATATATACAAAAGTTTAAAAAAATTGCTTGTTTATTTATATAGCTAATATACGTAAAAAATGCGTTAAATAAATTTAGTAAATAAAAATTTAATTAGTTAAAATTAATTATAAATTTTGTTATTAAATTATTTAACGCATCTTTTACTTAAATAGGATATTTAATTAAATAGGACACTTTTTAGACTTTTATACGTATATTCGCAAATAATTTAATAATAACATATTTGATTAATTTAAACTAGTTAAATTTTTATTCGCTAGACTTGTTTATACTGTTCCGATAAATTTGCGTATTATAGCTACTTTTGCTACAAGTTTTATAGCACTTAACGCAAGTCTTTTTTCTTTTCGTACAACGAACGAACCGATAAATAGCCTGACGAACAAACCGATAAACGAACCGATAAACCTATATAAAACGAATAATTATTTATTATATAAAAAGCAAAAAATTTACAAGCTTTATAAACTTTATAAACGTTAAAAAACGTAATTATATAAGTTTATCGGCTCGTTCGTTAATTTATTTATTGTATAAAAATTTGCATCAAAACTTGCGTTAAAACTTGCGTCGAAACTTACGTTAAAATTTACGTTAAATGCTATAAAATTTGCAGTAAACGTAACTATAATACGTAAACTTATTAAAATAATATAAACAGGTTTAGCAAATAAAAATTTAATTAATTTGAATTAATTGTTTATATTTTCGGTTCGTTTGTCGGTTTGTTCGTTATACGAAAAGAAAAAAACTTGCGTCGGGTACTATAAAACTTGCAGCAAACGTAGCTATAATACGTAAACCTATCAGAATAGTATAAATAAGTCCAGCGAATAAGAATTTAATTAATTCGAATTAATTGTTTATATTTTCGGTTCGTTCGTCATACGAAAAGAAAAAAGACTCGCGTCGGGTATTATAAAACTTATAGCAAAAATAGCTATAATACGCAAACTTATTAAAACAGTACAAACAAATCTAGCGAATAAAAATTTAACTAGTTTAAATTAATCGGACATGTTGTTATTAAATTATTTGCAAATGTACGTACGAAGGTCTAGAAAGTGGCCTATTTAATTAAATGTCCCATTTAAATAAGAGATGCGTTATAAATATATATATAAAAGTTTAAAAAATAGCCTATTTACTAATATCGCTACTTTACGTAAAAAATGCATTATAAATATAAAAATTCTAATATACGTTATTTTATATTATTAATTATTTATTAATAAATATAAAACTTTAAAAATTAAAAAAAAACCTAATAATAGCTATAAAAAACCTTAAAAACGCTAAAAATAATAGCTAAATAGTTTATTAATATAAGCTAATTTATAATATATAACTTAATAAAAGCTATAAAAAAACAGGAGCTTTTACGCCGCTTTATTTATATAAAAAACCGCGCTAAGCTATTAAAAATAGCTTTTAAAAAATATACGTTATTTAATATATATATAACGTTTTAATATAAAATAAAAGCGCTTTAAAAAACATAATAAACTTTTTTTAATTAAAAAAACTTTAATTTAACTTTTTTAAAACTTTATATTTATTTAACATAAAAACATAACATATAAAAATAAACACGCTATAATAAGCTATAAAAATCGTTACGCAAAGTTTTATTCGATTTAAAAATTTATTTTTAAACATGCTTAAAAAAAGCTTTTAAACACGGTTTTCATTTACAAAATAAACAGGTAGATTTGCCGCGCTGTAAACGCAGCATTGCGGATTAATTTAATAATAGTAATATAAATATATTTTTGAAAAAATAAAAAAAACCCCCCGGTTAAAAGCAATAAAACATAAGTAACTTTTTTTTCTTTAAGTTAATTAAAAGTTTAAAAATAAATAGCTTTCTTGTTGATTAATATGCAATTGTTAACAAACAGCTAAAATGCTAAATTAAGTTTAAAACGTTTAAAATAGCTTTAAAAAAAAAAAAGAGTTATTTAATGACATGTCAATGTTGTTAGCTAGTCAAGGGCTGCTAGCTGTAGGTTGTTAAAGCTGTAGCGGCTGTTAAAAAACTTTGCGGGCCGATATGGCCCGGACAACAACGCTCCCGTATTGTTGTGTGATATTCCCTTTTGCCTTCTCCGCCTTGGATACTGTTCCCAATCATTAACTCAAACTTTAGTATACTCAGAAGGTTATCAGCCATTGAGCGCTGTAGATTCATACATAAAAGTTCTTTGCAAGACGACTTATCAATATCACAAGAAGTTCGGTTGCGTTATAAAGAATGGTGGTGGCCGTCTCATTTACAATTCTGTTGACGTTTTGAATGGTAAGTCATTGTGAGCACGGAGTCTCAGACTTTCTTCCTAACAGCCCCAGATATTTACTACAAACAGGGACTAATTACCAAGTCTCATATCTATACCTTCACTATCCAGCCGAACAGTGTTGACAGTATCTTCAACGCTGTCGATTAAGGGAAGCACGCACCCAAGCGAAGGCTTATTGGTCGTGCCGTTACCAACCCGTTAATACTGTCAGAGGCTAGCGGAGTCGTATATGCTTAAAAGACTATTGTTAGAGAATAGTAAGAGAATAGTAAGAGAATAGCAAGGTTCAAGCAAGCCCAGAATCTTACAGATGCCGAGTACACGCCGAATAAGGGCATAAATAGGTTAAACACTCACTAAAATAAAAGAAGGTCAGGTTTTAGCTGTGTAATAGACCCGAACCTGCGTTACTATACTGCTCCTCTGATTCTGTGCTCCTCAAATCCTGACGGATATATATTTCAGGCCCGCTATACATAAACAGATCGACATCCCCCATATGATTTTTTAGAACCACCAGTGATATCTCGACCGGTCGGTGTGACAAAAAGCTGCAAACGGTTAATGCCTGATATCGTCGGCCATCTCGCCTTCGAGTATTGCACTGAGCATGCAAAAGGACCCGACTTACCAATTTGGCACCATCACCACACGTAAATATAGGACAAATTCTTTCATGTGGCTGCCTAAATAACAAGGTCCTCGGCTCAGTATTTCATCTTCTATTTCGAAAGCAACGTTTAAGATATCGTCGTGTGTAGCAAAACACGATTACTACCCGTCTCGGCAAGGATAAGCATTCCAAGGATGACCTGTATTCTGTCGTCTAAGACTTCATTAACACTAGGGCCTCTTATAGTATTTTGCCCGGCGAGCTTTGGTTGGAAGCTCTCTTCCTCTTCTTTCCCGCGGAGGGAGACACGACGGTGAGTGCTTTGTTCTTCTACTCATCCCACAGTACGGAAACCTACCTTCAATTAACTCGCAAAGTTCGCGCTATATTTTCAGATCTCACCAGTATCCGAAAGGTCAAAAACTCGCAAATAATCAGTCTTTGCCCTCCAGTATCAATGAATTAACATGTATGTCCTCCCCTGGTTTCCGGCGCGCTGTGGCATGAGCTTAATTACCAAAGTGGCAAAAGGAGCTCTTGTTTTTGGAGAAGATGTAATCCCACCGGGCACTCAGGTGGGCGTTAACAACTATCTATTCACTTTACTGTAATGAAGAGTACTTCCCGAGCCTTTTCGCATTCCGGCCCGAGCGCTGGCTTACCGAGGATCGCGGCTCCTTCTGTCTCGTGATGTCTTACTAACATCGAAGCAAATGGACGACCTCACTCAAGATATTAAGAATGATATAATTAAACACGGAAAAGAGAACTCGTTCTCGGCTTTACTACCTTGTTCATATGAGTATATATGCTATCAATGATTGGACATATGTACAGCCAATGTCCTTCCAACGGAATGCTTTGTTATACGTCGATGGGTGAAGGTATATGACAGAGGTAGATGGCAAATGGCAGAGCAACAATGGCCAAATACAAGTTATACCACCTGATCCATCATACACCACGACGAGCACGTGAGCTCTTGGTTAGCCCCATTAAGTATTTAATTAGACATAGCTGCAGGTGACTGTGCTGCTGCCCGATGTTGAGCAGTCAGTGAGGACGCTGCTGCTCTGCTTGATATCGAGGATAGCGGCACCGCTGACGCCGACCGTGCTGCCGCTCTTGACGGCTGAGGCGCCGGTGAAGGTGACAGAGCCGAAGTTAGCAAATGAGACTAGCGAACCATTCTCCTCGTAGTCCTCAACGATCCACTCGGCATCGTACTCGCACAGCTGATTGCCCTCGTTGCTGAACGAGTGGCTGACGCTCTTGCCCGTGGTGAGGTTTTGAAGCGTAGCAATGCCGGCCTTCTTGGATGAGGCAGTCTGTCTCCTGTGTTAGTTCCCACATACCCAGATATCAGAGGCTAGTTCTAAAGGCTAAGGGGATTGCTCGCGGCTTCATACCACAGTAATTTTAATCTGGTCACCGGCCTTGAGGGGGAACCCGCTGAAATCATAGGCATAGTCTGGGTACCACTCGTACCACGCATCGTAGGAGACAGCACCAGAGGCCGAGACAGAGAAATCAATACCGGTCTGGAGAATGGCAGTGCCGCAGGTGTCACCATCAATGCCAACCCAGGCAGAGGCAGACCCAGCCTTGCCGTTGGACTTGGGGGTGGGCACAGTGATGGTGCCAACGACAGATGTGTAACCCGAGCTGCTCAGGACGGCACCGGCCCAGTTGCTCGAGTATTGAACATTCTTGGCGGTTCCATTAACCTCAGCGAAGACACCATCCTCCGGGGCGGGAATCTTGAAGCCACCGGTGCGACCAGCACGGCGCGCATTGTTGGCCCAGCGAGCAGCAGTGCCGGGGGCAGCAAGCGCGTTGGCAGCAAAGAGAGCGGCGCTGGTGATGACGGCGGTCTTCATTATGACGAGCTGGGGCTGGTTCGGCAAAGGAAGGGGTGGTTAAAGGGTTGTTTCGACTCGTGTAAGCAGAATGAGGGAGACAAGGTGATCAAAATCGTTGAGCGGTGGGAGAGTCTCTTTATAGAGGATGCGGTCATATCAAATTTCGCAGCATATCAGCTAGCCCTGCTATGAACCATTATGGCACGCTTGCGCTTTCGAGTAGCTTCGACGGCCATACCCGCGAGTGTCACGATATAAAAACCCAGAATTCGCGCGCTTGGCGTAAAGTGTGCGGCGCCGTCCACTACCTTCCGAAAAGATAAATTCTGTCCGTTTATCCGTTGAAGTGTCATAGCCGCGTGGGCTGGGGATACGGCATGTCCCTAGCCTCTTTGAGCAGGAGAATTGTTGAAGAACGCCCAGAAAAAGAGACTAAGAACCAATGGCTAGCTTGTTATGAGCTTGCTGGACACGATGAGATGCGTGACCACAGTGAGTCGAGCTGTGCCCGGAGGTATCAAGCTAAATTGGAAGGTCGCATCAGGGATACCTTATCGGTGTTCGACACATCAATTCGTCTAGACGCCTGTAGGAAAGGCCTACTAAGGGCCATTAGTGGTGAGAATGTTACATCCAGGAAGGCCAGAGTAAAGCATCGCCTCGCAAGGGATAGCTGCAGGCCAAGAACACCAAGGAAGACTCAGTGAAAAGACCAAGAATACCAAGACAAGTCTGCAGCGGCGAAGCGCTTAGAAGTTGTTGGAATAAGCTTTAGGGCTTTCTGCCAAGTCAAATGCCCTGGGGGAACTGATACGTTTTGGTTACCGAGAGTATTTTCATCATGAGGACTGGTAGATAAGCTTCCAAGTGCTGTAACTTTCAGCTGGACTAGTCTAATAACGCCACCATTTCCAGCAGACGCCATGGGAATCTACGTATTGTCTGCCTCATGTAGCAGCCATCGCGTTAATAGCCTGCATTGAGCGCAATATAGCAGGGTTTCAAGGGAAGAACAGGCGAGGATTCGAGACTTGGGGATCGACGCGGCCATCAGCTCTTATCGTCCAATAAAGAGCGAATCACCACGATAGGGCTAATGGAGACTGCTGCAGGATGGTCTCGCTAGGCCTAATGTGATGAACGATGCAACCATGGTCTAAACCGCTTATCCCATTTGTAGAACTATCAAGATCCTGTGGGTCTTCAGCCACCGGAGCAGGACCGAGTAGAGACCAACGAGGCGCGTACTGTCGCCAAAAGCCTCTCACAAGGACATCGGGATGTGGTGTGCAATTCGGCTCCAAACAATGCGACTCGGCAGTTCGCCCCCAGTACCCGGATGACTGGCTTGATACTCGATATACACCTGCAGAAACAGTTGAGCCATTTAAGCATATAAAACAAGTCTTCGTAACTCGATACGTCTATTATACTCTTTGGGTAATCACTTGTGCAGCCACTTACACATTCGACACCTTTCGACTTATCTGAAAACTTTGGAGGACATTTCTTGTGGCCGGTATGAATTGCGAGTGTCGGCTATCCGTTCAATACCTAAATGGCCAGTTGCCCGCTTATATAGTATATTAAACTGCAAGTGATCCGTGATTCCCCACTGCCGGCATCTGTGCGGTTGCAGCGAAACATTGTCTTTATTTTTGCTGCAGCCCACGCGTAAGCGTGCCAAGCTATTGGGTTTGGTCACGCAACGTGAAAGGTACCGGGCTGTTCTCTATGTGTCAGATTGGAGGCATCCAACAGGAACCTATGAAAGTGTGCTGATAA
This sequence comes from Xylariaceae sp. FL1651, assembly GCA_025201745.1. Classification (NCBI taxonomy): domain Eukaryota; kingdom Fungi; phylum Ascomycota; class Sordariomycetes; order Xylariales; family Xylariaceae; species Xylariaceae sp. FL1651. The sequence goes on from MU624278.1 coordinate 88,329, forward strand.
GCTCACACATATAAAAATGGCTGTGCTTGTGGCGCTCTTTTAGGTGGCTCGGGCCACCGTGGCTAAGGAGCTCCACCGCACACACTGCCTTGTAAACCTCTACAGAATAGCCTTCTGGTACTCTGAAGAAATACATCAGTGAACCACTAAATCTGACACTATGTATAGTGACTCGGACACGTCCTAATAGTCAGTTTTAAGTCTATTCAGGAAACTTGAATGCGTCGTTCGATCATTCATTTAATTAAACCAAGCACGAATGACTAAAGCAGTGTATATAACATAAAACGTAGCCTTAGATGCAGGCAAGGTAATTATATGCTACGATATCCCGTCGATCTACAGTTGAGAGCGAGTTAGGCATGCCTGCAGAAAGTCAAGGATTAACATAGTGTAAATCTGCATTGGTCACACAGGGGTCCCTTATCAGGATCTAACATTGCACTTATCATTGCTAAAGCACTAACAACCTTAAAGGTACATAATTTTAACGCCGATAGCTTATAATAACTTACAAAAGCCAGGGGCCTTAAACGGAATTATCCCTTTAACGGAATTTGCTTTTTATCTTAGCGTAAATTTAAAAAGCCACTATTTTTTAACAGCTATACATAATAATCGTAGTTATATAAATACTTACATTTAGTTATTAAGGCACTTTTTAGCCTATTTTAGTTTAAAATACCTGCAAAGCTAACTTATAGCTTTTGTTCATTAAATTTTAAATATTTATTTAATAAATTTGCCGTAAACTTTTTTAAATATTATTTTAACTTTACTATATTAATATTATATATATATATTATTAGTTAATAATTTTAGTTAAATTATTTTATTTATATTATTAGCTAGTTAAATGCTATTAATTATAAAGTATTAAAATTATAACAGCTATTAAAATTTTAACAAACTGTATAACGTGCTACATAAACCTATTTTTAACACAAGCTTATTTTTAACTTTCTGGCACTTTTGTATAAACATATAATATTTACAATTTTTTTAACTACTAATAATGCCGTATAATTAAAAAAAAAATATACAGCTTATATTATAAGCTTTTAAACGTAATTTAAAATTAACTATTAATTGTGCGGTGCAGATTTATAATATTTTTCGAAAAACGCTAAAAAACCGCTAATTTAGTTTATTTTTACGGTAAAATATACGCTTATTATTATATAAATTAACTAACTTAAAAAAGCAATTAATTATATAATATATAATCGATTTAATAACGCACTCGTTTTTGCTTTAATTAAATAGTGTTAAAAATATAGCTAATTTTTTATATATAAACGTAACGTAACCGCGGTTATTTTTAATTAAGCTTTTAATTTTATATAACGTTAATTATTTTTTTAAATGCGTTTTAATTAAAAAATCGATTATTAAATAGTTTTTTATAAAAGTTTTAATATATATTAATAATAGTTAATTTTATATAATTAATAATTGTTTAGTTTAATGTTATTAAAAATAATATTTATAATTTCGACAAAATTAGTTTTATAATAAATAAAATATCGTTTAAAATAGTCGTTATAATTTTTAATTAAAGTAAACAATTAAAATTTATAATATAAAATAACTGCAAATAATTAAAAAATATTTTAAAATATTAAATCGTACAGCTTTACGATTGTATTATATATTATTTTAGCAAAAAAAACTTACTTTTAATTTTAATATATAAATAATAAATTACCGAACGATTAAATTAATATAATAATAAAAAACGGCTAAATAAATAATAAATAAAGTTTAAATTAAATTCGGCATTTTGATAAATATATAGCTAATTATACGAAAAATTTTTACTATTTATTAATTTTTAACGGCTATAAAAGTTATTATTTTATTAAATTTAAATTATATGTAAAAAAATATAATACTATTATTTTATATATACTGGTTTATTTATTATATAAGCTTTAACTTTTTAATATTAATTATTTTAGCCCGTTAAAACAAAAATACGGCAAAAAAATCGACAATTTAATATAAATATATATTATTTATATTAAAAAAAATTATATAACATTTTATCGATTATATAAAGCTTTAATACCTAAATTTAATATTTAAAAAGCTTTTAAAATATTAAATTAATACCGTACGACTTAAACTATATATTTTTACAGTTTAAAATTTAATTATTAACAGAAATATTATTTAAATTATTAAAAGTAGTGAATAAATTTTTACTTATTTAATAATTAAAAACTTTTTAAAATATAGCCAATATATAATTATAAAATAAATATATTAAAAATAAAACCATATAATATTAAAATAGTTTATTAAACGTTATTTTAAATATAATTAATTATATTATAAAAATATAACGTTATTTATATATAAAATTGCATTATTTAAAAATAAAATTATTATATTATAAAAAGCAAATTAAATATTTAGCCGACGTCGTTATATAAAAAATAAACGTATTTAAAATAAAAGATTACTTATTATATAAAAAAAAATAAAATTTTATAACCAAATATACTATTAATAAATAAATATTGCAAAAAATTCGTACAAATAAACGTTTTAATAAAATAAATATATTACGCGTATAATAATATAGCATATACGGCAATATTAAATATAATACGCGCATTTATTAAAATGCTGCAAAAGTATTTAAAAATTATATATTTAATTAAATTCAATTAATTTTTTATATTTTAGTAAAATTATTAAACATGTTTATACAAAAGTGCTAGAAAGTTAAAAATAAGCTTATGTTAAAAATCAGCTTATATAGCACGTTAATTTATTAAGCGCTATTAATAATTATAATAATCCGCAAATTTTATTTTATTATTTTAATATTTATTAACAAAAACTTTGTTAAAATAAATAAATAACTAGTTTTATAACTTTTTTATAATTATTATTTATAATATAAGTTTAATTAATTAATTTTATAAACTTTATATTAAAAGTTTAAAAAGCTTTGCACTTTTATATATATATATAAATTATAATATTATTTATTTAAATAAATAATCACTTTTTAAGCCGTTTTTAATAATAATAAAAAATTTACTATTTTATTATTTAAAAATAAAATTAAGTTTTTAAACGTTATTTTTTTTATTTTTTTTTTATTTTTATTTTTTTGCAATATAGTTAATCTTTTACTTTTTTTAATGTAAAAGAAAGTATTGTGATTATAGCTTAGTTTTAAGCTTGCTTAATTAAAACAAAGACTTTAATATAGGTAAGTTATACTTAAGCTGCTATTTAATAAGTGCAAAGCTACTATACCTATAATTAATAGCTTAGCTATAAAAGTTATTAAGTGTTTAAATAACGCATTTCTTACTTAAATAGGCCACTAAATTAAATAAGCCATTTTCCAGATTTTTATACATATATTTGTAAATAATTTAATAATAATATATTCGATTAATTTAAACTAGTTAAATTTTTATTCGCTAAACCTGTTTATATTATTTTGACAAGTTTGCGTATTATAGCTACGTTTGCTGTAAGTTTTATAGCACTTAACACGAGTCTTTTTTTTTTTTTTCGTAAGACGAACGAACCAACGAATAACCCGACGAACAAACCGAAAATATAAACAATTAATTTAAATTAATTAAATTCTTATTCGCTAGACCTATTTATACTATTTTGACAAATTTGCGCATTATAGCTACGTTTGCTGCAAATTTTATAATACCCGACGCGAGTTTTTTTTTTTTTTTGTACAATAAACAAACCGACGAACGAGCTAATAATAAAATAAACGCGATTATACAACGAATAATTGTTTATTATATAAAAAGCAAAAAATTTACGGGCTTTGAAAAACGTAGTTATGTAAGTTTATAGGTTTATCGGCTCGTTTGTTGGTTTATTTATTGTATAAAAGGGAAAAAAAATTCGCGTCGAAATTCGCATTAAGACTTACGTTAAAATTTACGTCGAAATTTGCGTTAAATACTATAATGCGTAAACTTATCGAATTAATATAAATAAGTTTAGCAAATAAAAATTTACTTAATTTAAATTAATTGTTTATATTTTTAGTTCGTTTATTAAGTTATTCGTTAATTTATTTATTGTACAAAAAGAAAGAAAAACTCGCATTAAGTATTATAAAATTTGCAGTAAACATAGCTATAATACGCAAACTTATCGAAATAGTATAAACAAGTTTAGCGAATAAAAATTTAATTAATTTAAATTAATTGTTTATATTTTCGGTTCGTTTTTTAAGTTATTTATCGGTTTATTTATTGTACAAAACAATAAAAACTCGTGTTAAATACTATAAAACTTGCAGCAAACGTAGCTATAATACGTAAATTTATTAAAATAATATAAACAAGTCTAGCGAATAAAAATTTAACTAGTTTAAATTAATCAAATATATTATTATTAAATTATTTACAAATATACGTACAAAAGTCTAGAAAATGTCTTATTTAATTAAATGTCTTATTTAAGTAAAAAATACGTTAACGAGTTTATTTAATTGTTTATATTATTTAATATATTAAAAGCTGTGTTTAATAACTAAAGTTATATTAAGTTTTATAAATATTTTATATGCTATTTATTTAATTTAACTAAACGTATTGTTTATATAAAGCTTATAGGTATGTTAAGATTTTTATTTTACGGCCGCTGTGCCGAAAATAAGAAAGTGGATCGAACTAAGTTCGAAATCAGTCATCGCTATAGGCCGCCGTACCCACTACCTTAGTCTGTACAGTCCACTAGCCTAATAGTGGATGGTTTGAGAAACTGTGCTTTAGTTACTGTACGTAGACACTTAAAAGTAACTGTCACCGTCGCCATTTAACGAGATGCAGGCTGACGCACCTCAAGATCGATCTCGTCTTAATAAACACGTCATATACCGTGTTTCGATATCTGTTCCACAACTATACACGTCTCGTTTCACTTCATCATTCGGCGAAATGTCCCCTTTCTATCAGTCATAGTCCTGGTTCCTTACTTTATATGACGGCTCTCGGAATGGGGACCAATTCGACAAGCTACAAACAGTTGAAGGAGGACTTTGTGTCCAATCTATCAGGAGGTCCAATATCCGAGATCAACTTTGTCACCGCCGTAGGACCGGTACGACATTCAATAATGAAGCCCTCCCATACGTATCGCGATGGAGCTGACTCGTGAGCATCGCAGGTGGCCTTCATCCTGTGGTCAGTCCTCCAGTCGCGACAATCCTTTTTCACCACCCCATACAAACCCCTGAATCTACTCGTCGACTTCGTCCTCAATACCCTCGCCCCCCTGCTCGCCATAACTCTCTACTCGAGCACGCCGCTGCTGCTCTGCGGCCTCTTCCTGGTGCCCGCTATCTTCGTCTATGCCCTTCCTCCGAGTCCTGTCGCATCCAGGAAGAAACCCAAACTTCCCCCAAGCGCGCAGGCCCAGAGGAGGTCTTCAGGTGCTCTGAGCATCCTGTCCACGAAGCCCTTCTTAACAACCTATCGAGGATCATTGTTGGTGTTAACATGCCTGGCTATATTGGCTGTCGACTTCAGGATATTCCCCCGTCGATTTGCCAAGGTCGAGACCTGGGGCACGTCCCTGATGGATCTCGGTGTGGGCTCCTTCGTCTTCTCAGCTGGCATTGTGGCTGCTCGACCTTGGCTGAAAGAAAGGGCTGAAGGTCGCACCATCCCTTTGCTCCAGCGCCTCATCTACTCCATGCGGCATTCCCTCCCACTCCTAGTCCTGGGTGTTGCGCGCCTCATCAGTGTCAAGGGGCTGGACTACGCCGAGCATGTAACGGAGTACGGTGTTCATTGGAACTTTTTCTTCACCCTTGGTTTGTTGCCCCCTTTTATCGCTGTTTCTCAATCTGCCCTTAAGGTGATACCATCTTACGCAGCGTTGGCTATCATATTGGGTGTTATGTACCAAGTCATACTTGAGAGCACATCTCTCAAGGCCTTCATCCTGACTGCCCCGCGTACGGACATGTTCTCCATGAACAAGGAGGGCATCTGCAGCTTCGTGGGATACCTGGCCATCTTCCTGGCTGGGGCAGATACGGGCATGTTTGTCCTACCAAGAAGCATCAATCCACGCAGCGGTTCGAGTAGTAGTACCCAGCGCACCGCGCTTTTAATGACAATGGCTGTCTGGTCTGCTGTTTGGACGGCGCTTTACTTTCTTACGACTAGCTATTCTTACGGTGCTGGATTGGATGTATCTCGCCGGTTGGCAAATCTACCATACATTCTATGGATTGCTGCCTTCAACACTGCGCAGCTCTTGAGTTGCTGCCTCATAGAAACGGTCTTCTTCCCTGCCTTCTACAACGCCACCGATGCCAAGGCCGAACAGGAAGCATACAAGACTGCTACGAGTACTGTCCTCCGTGCTTACAACCGGAACGGCCTGGCTCTCTTCCTTGTTGCAAATTTGATGACTGGATTAGTCAACATGACTGTTCCGACGTTAGACGTAGGACCAGTAGTTAGTATGGGTATATTGGTGGGATATGCTGCAGTTCTCACAAGCTTCGCTGTCGCATTGGACGCGTGGAATCTCTCTATCAAGTTATAGTATGAAGAAACTAATTGAAATGATTACTTCTCACCTCGTGCTCACCAGTAATGCGTATCCACGAGTCTTGTGTTCACCACCTTCGCAGTATTCTAAGATCTCGCAGACACTTTATAGCTGCCACCCCTCAGCAAAAACAATAAACTCGCCACCAGGTTGAAAAAGATTCACTATCAGCGTCCGCCGATACACTGGACAGATATTCGTGTGCTTCTAATTGAGAGATGGTCGCTGGTCCTACAACTCTTCCACTTAGCAGCCGACGGGCTGTAAATATACATCTGTCACCTACAGTCATCACGCGAGAGGACCTGGTTCGCTAAGACCCCGCCTTACACAATAACTCGATGAGTAATCTAACTTCTGCGCAGACTCGAACCCGCGGATTCTAGCCGCTCTATCCATGTGTGTACATCTCGCTAGGAGGTTTAGATCGAGCCTGCTCGCATAGTTGGTAGTCTAACGGCACACATACCGTGAAGAAAGTTGCGCAAAGGAGCCACTTACCGGTAGCCGAGCCTTCAGTTTTGTCACAGTACACTTCGTGGTAATAATCGGTATACATTTTATCATTTTCCTCGGTTTATTGAGCTGGTTATGCGAGTAGTACGCTCTGATCTTCGCTCCAGCTTCTAGCTTTTGAAGACGAGGCGTATGCAATGGCTACGAAGATAGAAAGCGAGCTGTGAGGTTCTGAAATCTCTCTGGCACAATAAACATGCGGCAGGCTCGACGGTACAGCTGAAGCTATCTACGAAAACATATGGTCGGCGCCAACCGAAACACCTAGGTGGAAGTCACACAAATCAACTTATTCTTTGTCGAATCCTTTGTCGCTCCGTAGGCACCTAAGGCCTTTCAAAGCGATTGTCGGCGCTCATGGTTACTGCAATGCCGACAGAGCAATCGCAATTGAAAACATGCCGTAAGCTCTCCTTATTACCTTTTGCGCGTGAGCTAATGTTATCTGAGCCCTTGGTACACCCATTTCGAGCGGCCGAGCAAGTTAAGCGGTAGTTGTATGTGTGTGTGTAAGCGTGGGAGTGGGGTTTCGTCAATGAGGTCGAAAAACCATCAGTTCCACGGATCCTCATGAGAGGAGATAGAGCAGGCTATGGTTTATCAAACGTGGGGAGGTTAACCAACGGGGCTGTAGACCGACCTGTAAGCACCACATTAGTAAGATAAGTAGGCAAGCTAGAACTCAGCCGCTCGTCAGCCGCAAAGTATTCGCCATTCAACCTTGGAAGCCAAGTTGGTACATATAATTAATCACCCACTTATTAGAGAGCGCTTCTAGAACTATTGTTCCATAGTATTGCCCTGCCTGGATGATTGTCTTTATCTAGAAATTACCCGTCTGCATCTGCATCAGTGAAATTGTACTGGGCGCAATGCTAAGGGCAATATCGTGATACCGAGTAATTTTGACTACTGACACGATGCAAGTAATTCGCCGGCTTTTCCACACGAAGACTGAAGCACCAGCCAAATTTTCCCAAGAAGACACCAAAAACGTCGAAAACGGTAGCCATGTGCCGCCTTCGTATGAAGACAGCCAGCATGCGTCTCTACGGGACATCTTGCAGGGCGCCAGGGAGGTAATGCCGCTGCTATGGCCGTCATCTTCCTCCAACTCCTATACTCCCACTTTCAGTTCCATATCCTCATCTTTACCTTCATCCTTAAGTGGCATCGCGGGTAAACCAAGTGGCCTGGATGGTGCACGAACGGACGAACACAGAAGCCAGCAGGAGGCGATAAGTATGGATATCCTCAGTCATGTGGCCATGACTCCTTGTGGCGATCGGTCATTTCTGGACCGCATACGACAGTTCTCGGATTTCTATTTCACTCCGTATATCGGGGGCCAGGGAGAGAAAAGCTATGCCAATCGAGGGCAGAGCTTAGGGAATTCTAACGTTACGAGCCAGCCTAAAGTCCATATCCAGGTCCCAGTCCAAGAGGAGCAGCGCGCGTTGCTCCAAAGCTTCGGCGTGCCTTACGAGAGTGCAGCTTTGGTGCTGTGCGCCCGCGTTTTAGAGGGATACTACGCCACTCTGGGACACCGGGACTCGGTTGGTATCCGGAACTATACGGCCGTTGCTCCAGAGATATATATTAAGTACAGCAATGGGACAGAGCTGGAGCAGTATACCAAAACGAGACTATTTCAAATTGCAGCGTGCGAGGAGGAGAGCTGCGGCTGTTGCGATTATGACGAGCGAGTTTCGGATTTCAATCCGGAAACAAATTTTGACCAGGATCACTGCCCTCCGCCTTTATCTTCGCGATATTGCGGATGCGGTCATCCGCGTATTTCTCACGCTCCGTTACCCTCCGCAGGAGCTACGGCGGCAGCAGCAGCAGGGATTTCTCGTCTCCTACAGCGGTATACGAACTGGCAAAACTCGTCCTACAGAGCCCTGGGCCACCGATCGTCAACTGGTCGCCAAAAGACGCGTATCGATGAAATCGAGGGATGCGGTGCCCTCGGCACCAGGTGCCTGTGTCCAGACTACGATAAGGGTAAACGCACAGGGAGGTGCGCACGATGCGGGCACTACTGCGACGTGCATTTCTCTATGCGAACTTTGAGTGGAGGGGGTCGGGACATACCAAAGAGTACAGAGGGAGGGACAGGTGAGACCCGCGTAACGGAGAGAAAACAGGGATCAAGGCAAGCAGAGTGGGATTTGAGCTGGATATTGATTGAGAATGCGTATCTACTTCTTAAGGAAACATCCGCTTCATCACTTGACTAGGACTTGCAAGTTATCTCATAGTGCACGAGGTACCTCATCACTCCCTATGTCCGCGAGCCTCAGTGGCGAACATATACCCATGATCTTGTTTGTAGCAGAGATTTCCTAGCTGCTAATTGAGTGGCTTACTTGCTTGCGATTGCTCTATGAATTCATCGCCAGATGATTTCCGATAGGGGTGAATAAGAAATTACAAACGGAATCTCATCTCCAGCTTTAGAAAGCTGTACGTTAAAGGTCGTAGCATTCATCATACACTTCCTGCCAGTACTGCCGCGCCGTGGGCGAAGTTACCGTTCGGGCCTTTTGTAGCTCCATCACAAGTTACCAATCCTCCTCAGTTGAGCCGGCGTATCATGTAGCTAGTACGAAATCGTCTGGGCGCCTTCTAGGCCGTCGCCAGGCTCAAGAGCAGTCCACCCACGGACCGAGCCGGCCTCGATACAAATCATGTTTTTGAAGCCTTCCTTGGGCTCAAAGTCGCCCATGCTGGCCGCCTTCTCCGTCCAAGGATTCCACACCACAACGTCCTTAAGGTTGTCGCGAACGAGACTGAAGACGGTAGAGCCTCCTTCGCTGACGATAATAGGCGATGAAGGATCTTTGGTGGGGGTATAGACGCGATCCGTCTCACCCGTGATGGTGATAGCGCCGGATTGCGTCTTAGTCTTAGCACCATCTACCTTGTCGATGTACTCGGCGTCCTCAAGACCGGTGATTTGGACCTTGGTGATATCCTAAACGTGCGAACGATAGTGTAAGAAGCCAAAGAACACTTCGCGCTTTTCCCTCTGCATAGACCTTGAAGGAATTGGACTTACATTGATCCGTAGATAGGTGTGCATCAAGACCTGACACTCAAACGGTTCGTTACCATCATTCGTAATGACGATGCCGGTACTCAAGCCGTCGGGAGTCAGAGTGACGCTATAGATGGCAGAAAATGTGTGTGGCCAAAGCTCCTTGGACTTGTCATCGAGGGTGGCGGATGAGAGACCAAAGTCGAGCTTCACGGAGGCGTCGGAGGCGCTCGTGGACGGCGATGATTCAGAGGTCGACTTGCCTAAGAATTCCCATTTGGAATTGCGCGCAAAGCCGTGTTGAGGCAACTTGGTGGTTGCGACGTGATCGGGTGCTGTGCCAAAAACCTGATCCACACATGCACGGGGCAACAATCAGCGAATTGTACTCTTATGGCTTGTCGGCTTTCTCTCAGACTTTCTCTCATGCTCTCTATCCGTACTGAGGCCCCCTCTTCGTAGCTCACTTACAGGAAAGACAAGAGGGATGCCGCCCCTCACGGCCTTGGACCCGTCGAGTTTGGCGGCATCGGAGAGCCACAGCTTCTCGTTCCCAGCGCGATCTTTCCAGCTGATGACGGTAGCTCCAAACAGGAGAATCTCGACGCTCTCGCCCGTGGGCAGGACGGCCGAGACGCGCGAGTTGGCGTGAGAGATGTTGACTTGGGGTTGAGGCGGTAGGCCCGGAGTGGTAGCCAGCGCGGTAGGTTTATTGGGTCTATCAACCATGTTGATGGTCGGCGAGCCACGAGCAACGAATGCCGGGATGAAGGTAAACGACCGACTGGCAGTATATAGGGTGTCCGTTACTTAGAGGAAGTTTTGAAGCTTTGTACCCTTGCGAATCAGTTACTCAAACAGCTGCTGTCTGTATGGTTGCCGGATGAGTATTTATTTATGGTACCAGTGCTCAAAAGTCGGCCAGTAGGGTTCTGCGGACTGAATAAGATGGTGCAAGTGGTAGAATGGGATATGTAGGTAAGGTAAGTGTGATAAAATAGAGACGGAAGGGAGCTAGAGATGTCAAAAGATGGCGGGGTAACTGAGGTATTGTAGCTTGTAGGTATATGTACAGTACAAACATGTACTTAGGTACTTACTCTACCTCAGCTGACGCTCACTAATCATCCTTACAGATCTGTAACATTCACTGTGGAGCGCGGGGTTGTTTCATCTTTACTGCCAAACTACATAGAACCTCTCTGGGCATATGCGTACTTAGGTACGATTATGTCTAATTCTTAGAAGAAAGTACTTACCTAAACTCTAATGCAATAAAGAACGCTGGACACAAATCTCCTTACAAAAGGGTGTCTGCTCCCATAACCTTTGAATTGGAGAAAATTAAGAAACTAGGGCCAGCAGCTTGCTTAATTGCCAAGTAAACATGGTTGGACTGAAGTGGTCATTATAGCAAATTGCGAAACGGTTACAGAGTATTTGACCTACCGGTTACCTGTTAGGTTCAGTCTTTCGGCCGGTTGGCTTGTGTTCCCAGAAGTCCGTGGAAACTCTGCAAATCTTCCGACTAGTTCCACCCCAAGCTGACAACACTCCCGTCACATTGCCATAGCATCAGTGGTAAGAGCAATCGCTAGCACTAATCTTACTAGAGAACACGCCCGTGGTAAACCTTCTTTACTGCGCTTTACCGAAACCAAGATTACATACTAGAAGTCTCTTATGTAGTGAGAGGCAACGCAGATGCCGATACGTATAGGTAGCTAAACAGTGTCATATTACCATGCCACCTCTGACACCGCGCCACTCGCCTGTCATTCCAACTAGACTGTATGATCAATAGCCCAATGCCCGGGGAATCCTTCCTTCATCGCCCGCATTGTCCTACCTTTATATACAACTTCGCCCTATCGGTGTGCACTATCGCCGACTGCGCCTCTCAGCCTCATATAACTCTTTTTTTATGTCCATAAACATATCTTCAATCTTATACACATCCTCTCGAGACAACGTGGCTGCCCGTAGTCCTTCGAGACCATCTTTTAGTGAAGCTATTATCCTTTCCATTTCTGATTGTTTTATTGGTGGTGCAGCACTCTCCTCTGGGTCTGATGACTTTAGTTCCACTTTGGCACGTTCCATTCGTTCACCACCCCGAATTATGGGCTCGTTATCACTATGAACAAGAGATTCGGAAGCATCGTCGTCTGCAGCATCTCCATAATGTTCTGCCTCAGTCTGCTGTGATGCTTCCGTGATCAGTTGGAGATGTACTGCTGCAGTATCTGCGTCCATGATATTACCCTCATCTAGATCGAAAGGCTCCACAGGTAGCTGGTCACAAGGGTCATGTGCGAGATCTGGTGAGCCTTGCAGAGCCGCACGAGAATCTTCGCCATGAGGTCTAGGCTCACATTCTGCACCGCCATCGCTGGCTATGACCAGTTCTGTATGCAGCACTGAAGGCAATTCCTCGTCGTTAGCTAGTGGCACCTGCCTGTCCACTACTGTGTCAACGTGATCAGTATCTATATCCTTGTGGTTTTTGCGCTTCTTGCTGCCGCTGTGCTGTTTCTTGTCTCCCACTCGTTTCCGCTTCTGAGATCTCTTCTCTGATGATTGGGAATCATCAGTTTCAGCAACGCTTGATGAAATGGGTGGCAGCAACTGGCTGCTTTGGACTTCGTTTGAGTACATTTGTGTTTGCTCGCACCCAACATTAACTGTGATGCACTCCATTGTGTTCCTGTCCTCGTGCCCTTTTTCGGGTGACGATGTGTCATAACTTGGAAGAGGATCGCATTTTCTAGAGTCGAGCTCGATAACTAGACGGGCCATGCTGCGTTCTTCGCCATCGCTCATCTCGAATGAGCGATCTTTATGTACGCCGGTATCAGAATAGGTCAAACCCACAGGCAGCGCGGTATCAAGACGACGCCGAGAGGCTTGGGGTGTAGAGCTTGTCAATGCATCAACAAACACTTCGGTCTCTGATTTTGGTGTTTCCTGGGCATTCGGGGGGGCTAAATTGGTTGGGGTCACCGGTCGTTGAACCGCTAACTTGTCATGAGACTCCTCGTGGATCAGTTCATCGTCAGAAGTTGCTAGTAGATCTTGAGGCGCAACTGCAACAGCTTTATGTGCACCAAGAGCGGTTCGCTGGCTGGATGTTGACTCTACGACGAAGCTAAGACTGCCCGCTTGCGATGATAGCTCCTCCCCATAGGCTCTTAGGGACATCTTCGCTGCTGGAGACCCAGAAACTGGCGACGATGATATCGGCATATCTTCTAGCATGCTAGTACTTCTAGCATGCGACTTCATTTCTGGGAGTAGGTTTCGTCTCGGCTCAGGCGGGGACGAAGGAATATCGTCTGTCATTTCATGATCTTCGTCAAGGATAGAGGCTTGACCACGCCGAGGAGTCGGGGTTGAGGATACATATTCATAGCTACGAGTAGCTTTGGGGGTTGCGATCCTGTCATCTACGTGTAGCACATTCCTCTTAGACTGCTGCGGCGAAGCTTGGCGGGATACAGGAATTGGTATTTTTTCCTTGTCGGGGCTAGATCGAATCGATGAGAACAATACCGCGTTCTCGAGTTGCCGTTCGCGAACCTCCCTCTGCCTGTCTGTTAAGACTTGTGACCCCATGACTCTGCTAGATGGAGACGACTGCTCGATAGCAGCGAATTGGATCTGAGAATCGTCATGGCGTAATCTAGGTGTCCTGTTACGTCTGGCCAGTTTAGCGCGTGAACGACTATGCGTAAGTTCAGAACTGTGGTAAGTAGATGCAGTTGTCTTGGTCGAACCAGGAGTTACCGAACTCCTAGGTAACGGAGATTGATCTAAGCAAGGGGCACTTCCTTGACAGTTTTTAGCTGAGGGGTGTATGACACCTAGATCGTCTTGAGAGTCCACGAGAGAAGGTTCCATGGTACGAAAATCGTAACACGAGACCTCTAAACCGGGTAATACAATATTTACATGAGATCGGAGGGAAAGAAGCATCCCCTTCAGAGTTTCTGGATACTGAATCTCACTGGCGTGCTCAAAAGCTCGATTCCACAAAACAATGACTCTGTTAACAATGTGCCTGTGACTTGAGCTGAAAGCGCAACAAAGCAGCTGCTCGATCACGTCAAGCTGAAAATGGTTAAGAGTCGTATCCGCAAAAAGATCACAGACTCGATCCCATAATATTTTGACCTATGTAAGTTAGTAATGCCCCGGAGACGGAAAAGAGAGGCGAATTGGAAACCTACAGCTTCAGCTATGTTTGAGCGCTGTGTGTTGCTATATCGCTTTTCCACGTCCTGGATCCAGAAACTGAGACCTTGCTGTAGTTGTGCTAGAGATTTGAAGACGATAACCTGATTAGATCGCGACAAGAAAAGAGATATCTCTACAAGGAGGGATACCACAACATCTTCGTCAATTTCATCTATATTCGCATATGATGTCTCGAGGACATGGGAGGCAAGTCGGTAAAAAGCGTCGAATGGATCGAACGAAGCTGACCTAGAACCAGCTGCTGCGGTGCCCCATAGACGCCTCCTAGCAGAGTCAAGTGCCTGGCGATCCCGTGGCTGTCTGGCGGTGGATATTAGCTGGACAGTGCATTTAAGTAAGTTTAAGCCGATTGGATTTGCATGAGCAGTAGGGCTCTCTAGGATGGCCTTAGCCAGCGGCTCTACAACTGCGAGAGAACAACCAGCTTCACCAGTTAGCTCGGTGGCCTGTCTGGCCACAAAACGGAAGAGTGATGACCATTGAACCCATGGTAGGTTTGGTGTACAATTGATGCCTTTTTCAAGATGTTTGACTATTTCGCGGAACTCGTGGCCGATTGGAGGTTGACCCGTAGAATCAGTTGATGAATGACTGGACTGACTGTAGTCCACAGGTGCAGACAGGCATTCGGCAATGAAAACCCAAAGACCATAGGTGGCTGGTCCATCTGAAGATGATATCTGCATGAGCTCTTGGAGTAGATCTCTCTTAGCTCGTGGGGATCGAGTAAGCATGAAGGGCTCAAAAACAGCCTTGACCAAGCTCAAGAGGTCTTCGCCATCGGAAATGCCCTGTGGTGTCACCAGCAAAGTAGAGAAGAGATGATGAAGTGGGGATCGCGTGGGGCCATACCCTTTTCCAGAGCGATTTGAAGGTGTTGCTACTGGGACTAAGGTGTTATCTCTATTAACCGAGAGAAGCTTTTCCGTGAAGGGCAAGTGACCAAGAGAGAGAATCATGGTTGTGAGATAGGTCTCTGTCGCTTTCAGGAATATCTGCTGAGTGTTGGCAGAAGCCGTCGCTTCCTCAGGTCCATCAGACCAGATCTTCATTAATAAGCTGAGCGCATGTCCCAAAAAGGCTGCTGTTTCTGTCGATACTTTGACTTCCTTCGACGCGGCAGTCGCAACAGCGCCAATAAGCGATCTCCACAGCCTCGAAGAGCTGGATCCTGGGTCAGCGAGTTCCAGGAACGATCTGCGGAGGATAGGCTCCACGACAGAAAAGACTCGAGCCACGTTGCGTCTGATCCATTTGGAGTCCAAGGCGGGCAGGTCATCAGGTTTGGCCAAGGTATTCTCTGCAATGCGATCCTCTTTCCACAGTCGGACGTTAGAGGAATCGAAGAGGCCAGTCAGGATATTGGCAGCTTGAGTTAGATTATCGGAAGATGGAGCTTGTTGCTTTTCTGCGAATTTTGCCTCAGTTTCGGGAAATGCCAGTGTTCGTATTAACGTTCGAACGCATGCGTCCCAGTAATGATCAATATGTGCATAGCTGGAATTGGGCTTGAATGCGTAGTAGTAGAGGTTACAGAGGCCACCGATGACGACTTTTCGAAGCTCGTCAAGTTGTTTTCCCCTTCGTCTTAGTTGGTTGAAGGGCTGGCATAGAGTACCGACGGTCTTCGAGAAGGACGACTCATGCAGGTGCAGAGCGTAGACCAGGCGATTCCAAGCGTAGTTTGCTTCAACTTTAGTATGGTAATCACCACTGTTGAAGCAGCGCTGTATAATCTCTAGCCACTGGTCGAAGAACTCCCAACGGTCAATAGGACATCTTAGCAGGAGGATGACAACACTCCAAATTTGTGGAACTGCAGCCATATCCTGCTTCTCTTTGGTCATGGCGGTGAGCCTCTGTCCATAGTATTCGACATACCGAGTTTCGTCAGCGGTCATCTGGAGAATCTCCATCACCTTTTTCGGAAGTTGCTTCTCCTTTGCAACTGTGAAGCTAGCCTCCAACCCAAGAGCTATCGCAGCCGCACGTAGTTCCTTCATGCTACTCAACATGTCGGTGAATAAATCCAGGAGCCAGTCGGAATGGGTAACCATATGGGTTGCAGACTGTCTGATCAATCTCCTGTATATTAAAATGCGAGACATGATAATGCTCTTCCCTTTAATGTGCTTCTCAATATTGTGAAGTGCTGCGACAAGTCGGCCAACGCGGTCGGCTGACATGACCTTGGGAGGAAAGTCTTGGAATACGACAACTTGCATTAGATGTCTCACGACGTCCTTGGGCGTTGCGTGATCCTCAAATGACCTGATGCAGTGGTCGATAATAAAGACTCCAAAGTCCGGGGTCACCGCCGAAGCAATGGCAGGAAAGTGTAGAAAGGTGCTCAGCAAGGTAAGAGCATGGTTGATAAGTGATGAATCTACGGCCCCATTTCCACCTTTTGCAGTTATATCGCGCTGAATAAAGTGCATAAATAGGCTCATCTTGTCCTGCAAGGCAATGCGATCGGGGAGGTTGGTCGAGGTCTTCAGGGCGCGTACCAACATCGTGTATGCATCGACTTTGGAGTCTCTGTCAGTACCGGCCAGCTGCTTGGTGATGGATTCCAGCATGGCGGCCAAATTAGTAGTGGAGCCCGCCTCGCCGTGTCCAGCAGACGGATCCAAGGGGTTGAGAGAGTTAGGACTTGACGTGGGTTTGAGAATTGACTTTAGAGGTCTTGAAACACCGGTGGACGAGGGAGCAGAGACAGGAGTTGAATGCTCGAGTGCATTTTCCTTATCGGCCTGTGTGGGAGGATCGCGGTATTCGGCCTGAACGGTAAACTCAACCCTTTTCCGGGTCCTCCTCGAGCCTGTGTTGGTCGAGCCAACCGAGTCTGGAGAGTGATTCGGGGGTGTTTGAAGCGTAAGGCGGGAAGCGAGAGGATGACGGGTCAGAGTTAACTTGTGATCGAGATCGCTTTGTCTTTCTCGAGGTGGTGTCGGCGGTCTCGTTGGCAGTGCATCCAAGCCTCCTGTTGGTGCTGCTACCTGTGATACCATGACTGCAAGCCAACTGCTCCAAGACTTGCTGCGGGCTCACCGCGCGAACAATCGGTGAGAAAGTCAGATCTCATGAGTCGAGTGCCATATGTCGTCAGAGAATAGGACCGGGGTTAGACGACAGGCACGACTTGAAGACAATAATAACAGAGCTACCAAGCAGCGAGAGGTGACAAGATAAAAGAAGAAGAAAAAATCAACTACAAGAACATGATAGTGAGGTATGCCGGTCCTTAACAAGAGCAAGACAGACGGAGAAAAGAGGTGGATTGCGGTGGTGATGATTGTCAATAAAGATTGGACGGATCCCTAAGTACAGCATATGACAATTCCCGCCACAGACTTGAGCGGAGCCTATTCAATTGATTAGGTAGTAGGTAAGATGGCGGAGGAAGAGAAGCGCGAAAGGGAACCCCTTGTTAGGCGCGGTAGGAGTCGCTCTGCGCGCCCGCGACGCGCTTTCGGTGGGGCCCCCATGGTAAAGTGGTTTTTACGCCAGAAGCAGATGCTAGCGAAAATCTAGATATTGGTCCGTGCGTGCGCATCCACTTTACATAATGTAGCAAAGGAGACCCGCCACATGATGCATAATGTATGGGGACCCTCACCTCAATATTCGGATCACGTATGCTCAATGTAGTACCCACCCATAATTATACCGATCTCTTCGAATTCGCCGTTATCCCTGCAACAGCCTCGTCCAATGGGTTCGGCCGTCTACCTACTCGTGACAGTTCTCTCTAAATAGATATTGCACATCCCAACCGTACTTTACTACCCTTTCAACAAATTTAAGTAACCACACATCAACTCTAGATTCCAGCTTGGATATTGGGCATTGCCGAAGGCTCCATCGTGACACTTCGACCTAGCTAAACTACTTCCATATACCATCTATACTCTGTCCACCAGCCCCGTATTGGGCATAATCAACGCGTTTCATCTCAATATAACGTACGTCCTCTTGTTTGTCCGCTGCTTTGTTACAGATAGTTGTCATTGCTCATCAAATCAATATAATCACCATATTACTTCCATCTTTGTGCTCTCAAGCCAATGTTCTACACGATGCAGCCCTGACTCTACTTCATTTTTACTGCTCGCCCACCATAGTATGACGCAGCTGATCTATCCCTCCGTTCTGTCCTGTCTGACCAGCCTCTCTCCTATTGTTACTCCCGGGTCCTCCAACGCTCAAGCCCTCTTGAGATACTCACAATGACGCATCAGTCCACTCGACCTCGCCCTAGACGGCTCAAGCGCATATTCTCGTCCTACAACAGCCACCAAGGTCCTCTTGTAGAACCGCCAGCCCCTTCACTCATGTCTGGGATGCCTCAAGCTTTACAGGCTGCCATGCCTGTGGGGCCAGGTGAGCCATTTCGCAGTTCCCGAGTCAAGGTGATATTGACCAACGCGGCTGCAGCAAAATTAGCTGCCGTGACCAGTCTCGTGGACAAATTAACCCAAGATCTCAATACGATCAACCTCCTTCCACATCGTAAGGCAGAGAAACACGTGCATTGTCTCGAGTATTTCTGACGGTTACGCTCACCAGAAAGAGATGCAGCCTTGGAAGAATTAAAAATATATGGTCGAGATCCACACAATGCAGACCCAATATTTACAAAACAGGTATATCCAGAAACTCCTTTCAAACCAAAAAGGCAGACAAGTTACTAAACAGTTGAAGGGAATTGAGATGCTCACCAGGCATGCATTCAACAGTCCCTCCAGCACGACTTCTAGGAATGCCTTACGTTGTCTGTGTAATGCGCTTCTACTGAAGAAGGAATGTCGACAAATATTCGTTGATTTGGGCTATGAGGCGAAGGCTTGCAATAAACTCAAGAGCGACAGTCGCGACGACGAGTTTCTTGTCTCGAGAATATTGTTTTTAACGACTTATGATACTAACATAAACCTCAAAGATCTCATTGACAAGTATCATCTTGCCGATACTATCGTCAAGAATTTAGAACGCCATGCAAGGCATCAGAGTGACGGAAGGCCAAGTACGGAGCCGATGGAGGACATGGCCCTGACAGAGACACTGAAGCTTCTGTTCAACATCTCTCACTACTGCAAAGATAGAAGCTCGTCGTTCACCCACGCGGTTCCACATATCGTTACCATCTTATGCAAGAACTCCATTCAAGTCAACAAGCCGCTCGACCCACCTGTAGGCCCCTTGGTCAACGCTCTTTTGAATCTAGAACTGGAAGCGAAGGAGGTACATTCATCCATGTATCCACCTGCTGAACCAAAAATTTTGTCAGACCGTCTCGTCGACCTTCTCGACCAATCGAGAACAAGATACAGCGATGAAGAGCTTGAAAGTACCGTCACGGCCCTCCTCGGAGTAATAAGGGCAGTTCATGAACATGCTCCGCAAGAGGTTCAAACCTCGATTCGCCAAAGGCTCCTACCGACGGAACCCGACAGAAATGAGGTGCTTGGAAGAAGTAATTCACTACCATCCTGGCTTCTCAAGAATTCTACGAACCCGGTGACACCAGAGCTCCGTAACACAATCTCCGAGCTCCTATTCGACCTCTCAGATAAAGACGCATCGAGATTCGTCGAGAATGTTGGTTATGGCTTCGCATCTGGCTTCCTGTACAACAGAAATATTTCCATCCCCCAGAATGCGTCTGAAGCTTTCAGCAATTCTCCAGGGAGCACCAGTCGACCAATCAATCCGGTGACAGGTCAGTTCCTTGATTTAGAGCGACACCCTGATGGTCCTGAGATGACTGAGGCCGAGAGGGAGAGAGAAGCGGAAAGGTTATTTGTTCTTTTCGAAAGGTAAATCTCTCCTTGCTGCACGCCTAGAAATTCAGTCTAACCATTATGTAGGCTAAGAGCAAACGGCGTTATTTCCGTTGAAAATCCCATTCGAACGGCTGTGGAAGAGGGCCGTTTCGAGGAGTTACCAGATGACTATCAGGAAGATGTCGATTAGCATAGATACATGAAGTATCACAGTGACTGGGAAATTTGCCTGAGCAATGTAGGAGCCCATGATACGGTTACTGCTAGTGGCTGGTGTTGGCAGTAGCTTGTGGTGAGCCCTGGTAGATAAGACCAAAATGGGGTACACTTGTATCCGATGAATTTAACAAATATCTTTCATGTTGCCATGCATACTACTGAGCCTTCGCTATTAACTGTGATATTCATACGAAAAGATGACGACTGTTCTCTAACTATGTCGCGAGGTGCTTTGGCCCATGCTCACTCGAAACTTTAGGACAGCGGATTACAGCGAGATTATTGTGCAAGCCGTCTTGCCTAACTCTTGGGTTGAAGAATCAGTTCGCTAGTTGTTTTAGTAATTCATACATACCTTTACCTCGGCCATCCGTGCCGAATGCATGTTAGTAAAGACTCGAGCCGACTTAGATCTCTTTGTTATCAGGCTTTAGGTAGATACCTAGAGCACATTCTGATTAGGCAGGTTGTTAGGTTTAGCACCTATCATTATTGCCTAAATTCTGGACCTTACAGTGATTTTTAGGAAGTCGTGGCATTCCAGCACGTGCTTCACCTTCTGCTGCCGATCACCCAGCCTACCTCTCTTTACTTTTAGAAGGTACATCACGGTAGGTACCTACCTACATACATTGGTAAGTATACCTTACACACCTTAGGTAGGTAATAAAACATCCATCACCCACAGAAAACATCAAATTTGGACAGGGCACATACATCATCCCTTCCTCCGGTTTACAACATCTCCTGTCTTTGTCTAATGCTCTTCATCTCTGCATGCTTTGCGTTTACTCTGCCACCAGGCTTACACTTCCCTCCCTTGACACGGCAGAGGTCAAGTCCTCCAACTACGTTCAGCTGCACTTATTGAAGCAAAAGAGTACCACATCGACATGGTTTATACATCTTCTTTGACTAGTTGTTCTAAATCGGTATCCCCCATTGCTCTCTATATATCCGCGAGGTACCTACATGTACTTACCAATCTTTTCACAGCTACCTACATAACCTACATAGAGAACGATAGCCACCACTATCACCCCCATTCTAGCATCAACACTGCCACAGATCAACGACAGCAAGCGCTGCTGAGTTGATTTATGCACCCCTCTTCTTACACATATCTATACTTAACTCGAGAATTAGCACTCACCCTCTTAGGCGGCCCACCTCCCGTATCATAAGTGAGGCGACTATGGCGAATTCATCACGCCGCCAGATTGAGGTTAAGCCTCGTGAGGACTCTTCCGCCGATTACGACGGCGCTATCGATGGCAACCCCGGCGATTTCGATAGCGACCACGGTCTAGCTAATATTCAATCCGAGTAAGCTGCCCGCAATTTTGGTTTAGCCTGTTATCTCACCCAAATTCTCTCCTTATCCCAGCAGCTGGGTAATCCTCCAACTTGCAGAACAGCTTGTGCCATAAATGCTTGACTGCATCTCATTTCGCTCCTTCTCTCTTATTAAATCCATGTGTTTTCCTTTGATCAACAATCTCCAATTTAGTCCATCTTACATTACCAGAATCGCTTACAATTCACATCAGCGTCATAAATGGTGAACAAGTTCGCCACAAAATTCAAGACGCTCATGATCTTGACAATGAAGGTGACGTCCTTCATGCGGAAAAATCCAAGCATTCTATCTTGAAATCTAAATTCAAGAAAAAGGGTAAGGATTCCACCGCCACCGTCGTCCGTCTTGCGCTTGATAACGATGAGGAGGACGACGACGAGGGAGAGGACGAGGATGAGGAGGAGGATAATGAGAACCACCAGCAGAACGAGGATGATGATGGCAACAACACTTCTGGACGTGGTATTAAGAAATACGCGGGAAAGAAGCGCGGCGAAACTTCAAAGATGCTACAGTCCCTCGCTAAAAAGGGAAACGGTTCGTCCAAAGCTATGCAGCAAGGTTCCAACAGCGGTACACAAGGTGTAACTACTCGCAGGCGTGGTCGACCCTCTAAGGCCCAGGCTGTCCTGGGAGGCAATGCGACGTCTACAGTTTCCTCGTCAGCGCCTGCTAGGCTTCAGGCCAAGCGGAAGAGAGCTGCTATGGAAGCTGGAAGAGATGTAGTAGGTATCCGCAGATCGTCCAGACCAGCAGCAGAGTCCGCCGCCCAGCAGATCAGTGAACAGAGCGTGAGTTTCTCACTACAGTTTGAACAAAGCGAAGGAAACAGAACTAACATAGAGTGTCCCAGAAGAAACGACCCAAGGCAGTGGCACCAACTACGCCTTTGGTTCCAAAACGCAAGGTCGAGGCCACCCTCAGTTCGAGCAGAAAAGGCAAAGGCTTTGCCACCAAGGCAGAGTTCGAAGTAGAGCTGATTCTTGATTCACGTCAAAACAAGAAGACTCGTACTGCTGAGTATCTCGTAAAGTGGAAGGGCTATCATGTCAAGGACAACACGTGGGAGCCTGTCGAGAACCTAACCCACTGTGACAAGGCACTTCGGCAGTTCCGCTCTGCCGAGTCAGGCAAATAATAGAGACACCATCACCTAAGGATGAAACAACTATCTGGGCAAAAGCGGTGATGGCAGTCTGGCACCATGATTTGTTATCAATGAGGACTCAGAGAAGACAAACAATGCTGTGCTCGAGAGTTGCGCACAATAGGGGCTCGGCCAAACCTTGGCATGTAGGTTGTTTGAGATGATGGCTATTGGTCTGAAGATTCGGCGTCCCGAGTCTTTACAGGATGTATGCAGGAAGAAGATAGCCCCGGTCATGTGCTTTAGTTAAGCTGCAAGTCCCACAATAGCCGAAACAATGCAACGGTATCATGCACAGTTAAATCGCATCGCGTATTTTACAAGAGAACCTTTTGGATGTGTTCTATTCATTTTGCGCTCTCGTCTTTTTCGTGCGCCTTAAGATCATCACTATGAAGATGCCAATGGTGGACTAGATCTACAGCCAGTGGGAGGTTGGCTCCAGTCAGGCAAATAGGGTCGCTGCCTTTAAAATCATAACAGGCGCCCCCACATGGAAACTGGACGACACTGAGTCACCGAACTGACAGCGGAGGTCACAGGGGTCTCGGGAGGTTACGCGCCAACTTTATCGATACAGAGCACCAATGAACAATACGTGCTCCAGATTTATTATCATTCGTCACCTCGCAGTATTTCATCCTTAGCATCGGCATCAGCATTAGTACTACCTACTGCACGGGCAGCATCAGCCTCAGCCTCGCTCACTGGTGCCAAGCCTAGAGTTCAAAAGCGGCACCCCTTTTTCGTCGGATCTGGTCAGTCGGCACTATCCGCGTCGTCGTCTTTTCATGACACCGTGACCCATTTCCTGCAGTTCTTAGGTCGTCGTCGTTTACGGACACACAAGGCATCTCGACCATGGAAGCCCTCCGATCCGCTTTGCAGCCACTCCAACCGCTCACCCACAGCCTCCCGGCCCCGATTCGCGATCTCGGTGTGTCCATTATTGGTGAGACATGCTACAAGACCCTGGTCCTCGATCTCGACCCGACCGACTCTGAATGCCTGAAGCTAGCCATCTCCAAGGGTTTGGGCATTGGCATCATTGGCGCCTCCTCCATCGTCAAAGTGCCGCAGATCATTAAGCTCGTGCAATCGAAGTCGGCCTCCGGTATCAGTTTCCTGTCCTACCTCCTCGAAACCTCGTCGTACCTGATCACCCTCGCCTACAACATCCGCAACGGCTTTCCCTTCAGTACGTTCGGCGAGACGGCGCTTATCCTCGGCCAGAATGTCATCATCACCGTCCTCGTGCTCAACTATAGCGGCCGCGCTAGCATGGCTGCGCTGTTCGTCGCCGCTCTTGCCACGAGCTTTGTCACGCTTTTCAATAATAACATCCTCAACATGCAGACCCTAGGCTACCTGCAGGCCGGCGCCGGTGTGCTAGGTGTGGCGAGCAAGGTGCCCCAGATCGCCGCTATCATCCAGGAAGGAGGAACAGGCCAGCTCAGCGCATTTACGGTAAGTTAACATGGCCTACGGCCCTCTCTCGGCCCGCATCACATTACTCTCAGCATGTCCCCTAACACCCCACTATGCAGGTTTTTAACTATCTTGCCGGCTCGCTCTCGCGCATCTTCACAACGCTGCAGGAGGTGGACGACAAGCTGATCCTGTACGGGTTCATTGCGGGGTTCATGTTGAACTGCGTCTTGGCTGCGCAAATGGTGTACTACTGGAATGCACCCTCGGCCAAGGCCAAGGGGAAGATGAAGGAGATGCCTGTGTCCGCAAAGGCCACTGGCCAGTCTGCATCTTCAGCGACGCCCAAGAGCAAAGGGCCTACAACGCGCCGTAGAGGTTAAGGACTATTAATCTGTCATTTATTAAAGCAAGTGTTCGTGCTGCTGTAAGATTTGCTATGCCATTTGGCCTGTATGTACCATCATAAATCCAGTGCGACGTTATCGTTTGTCTTGGGCCTTACCGAATCTAGCCACCTACTTTGCACTATGTTATGACCTATATTGTAAGAGTTAAGTAATTAAAAGAAAGAGTTAAGTCTAGGTTACGCTACATTTCCAAGGATGTTGCAATACCTAAGAGTAAGTTGCGATATCGCACATAGTCTTTTCGCGTCACCTGACACAGAGTCCTATTCGCCACAACTGTTATCAAGAGGGTCTTGTGCCGGTGGGTGATATGTCTGCAGCATCAGCTGCACGAAGCAGGGGAAGCATTAAAGACAAAGGTAACCGGCCGCACGGGCTAGATACTTTGCTAGGGCACTATGGCCAGTTTCGGCAGGACTCATTGACAAACAGTACGATAAGAAAACAAGTCACTCTCGTCAGCCCTATTTAGCAGCCGGTGAGTTGGTATAAGCTACAAGTCTCCAGTAAAGACTATAGCGCCCCCTTTCATCATTCTCATCGAGTTTACATTGAGTAAAAATAGCGAGAGAATTATGCCAACATGCCTGAAACTAATGCATTGTCTGCGTTGGCATTTGATAAACTAGTTGTGAGAACTATCTTGACTGTATATGTTTGAAATGTGTGTGAATGTCCGCACTTGTGCCCCACAATTCCCTTCCTTCGTTAACGTACATAGTAAACTACCTATCTAGCCATGCAGACACGTAAGTTGTACGATGATCCACTTGCATATCATCTTTCGAGCATCAACCAGCATGAATTTGTAGTCCGCGCCTGATTCGTAATCCAGCGCATGCGGTCATCATCATACCAATTACATGTGTGGTCCAGCTTGGCACTATCTCTTTCCATTCGTCAGTACACCGCCACAAATTGGCAGTTTCATACGTCTTACATGCGGTTATTGCACTAGTCAACCGGCTCATTGCGTGCTCATGGGAACGACTACGATCTACTATACGAACCAATCACCTTGAGCGAAACGATTCCTACAACATCAACTATTACTAAGGTCCGGTATCAGCAAGTACCACTAAACCGAGCTACTCCGACCTGCCTAAATATTTGAGTTATGAATAAGTTTAACAGGCATCAAACGTTGGTATCTCTGCGCAACACCTACGTGTCTTTCTTGTGATTACAGAAACCAGCAATTGCACCATGTGTCTAGGGGTAGAGCATATATCGCGAGTATGTACAGATAAAGTAGTACAGTTAGTCACAAATCTTCCGACACCGGTGGCTGATACCAACTAGGTGTTGCAAATGCAGCTGTCTCGTGTCGCACCTCTTGGATCAGTTAGAGGAAAAAAGAGGAAAAAAGGACGATCTTGAACGAGGCAGAGGACCCTGAAAGATAAAAGCAAAGATAGGACATTCCGAGTGGGAGGGAATTGTAGGCCCCTTGCATGACATCGGTCACAGCGGGCCTTGGGGGTGCAGGAGGATGGGTCTCCTCCTATTGGCCTCGTGATCTAGATCCCAATTCGGGCAAAGGCAGCTTCGTGGCTCGCCATTGATTGGCAGGCAGAGCTCGCGCTATTTCCAGATTGGAGCTAGCGCGGGGTTACTCCTATCAATCCTTCTTCTGCCTTCGCTCAGAGCGGTGACGAGTTTCTGATCATCAGAATACTAATATAGCCCATGTCGCCATCGCACGACAGCCCGACACCCGTGCTGACTCTCCACAACACAAAACGAGGAGAAGGATAACGCTGCTGCTTCTTCTCAGAGAAGTGTCTTTCTATTTTCTCGGTTACCGAACGGGCCTGTTTCTCTACTTCTCTCTCGTACGGTGCACCACAGTGACTGCAGTCTCGTTCCTCCGTTCCTCCGTCTAGTCCAGCCACGCCGTATTGATTATAGGTAGGACTTGCTTCGATCAACCTCACCCCGTTCATATTTGTCAAGAAGGCGGGCAAAGCGGCCTCGACTTATTGACTGCTTCTTACTATTCACTTATACTACCATCTGCGTATAAGTTGGGACGGTCTGCACTCCCCCTCCTCACCGCCCACTGCTGCCCTACCTCTTTGTTCGAGTTAAAACAATTCCATCTCTTCTCATCACGTCTACCTCTAAGGACACTTCCTTCCTCCCAATCCACCACAATCACAACTCGAGCATCTAGTCCATCTATCAAACACCCTTCTCTAGTCCCTCTCCGGCTCGCTTTTTCCACAATGGCTCCTGATATTGATTCTATTCCACATGAGTCCAACGGTCATGGCCCAGCGCCAGCCGGGCCTAACGGTACCGCCGCTCCAAACTCTAATAGGTTACCTAACATTCTCTTCATCATGGCGGACCAGTTAGCTGCTCCTCAGTTAAAGATGTACAACCCCGAGTCACAGATTCTCACTCCCAACCTAGATGCGCTGGCAGCCAAGTCGGTCCAGTTCGACTCTGCCTATTGCCCCTCTCCTCTATGTGCACCCTCTCGCATGAGTCTCATCTCCGGTCAGCTACCTATGAAGATCGGGGCTTTTGACAATGCGTCCCAAATTCCCAGCGATGTGCCCACGTATGCACACTACTTGCGGCTCAAGGGCTACCATACCGCATTGGCTGGCAAGATGCATTTTGTGGGAGATCAGTTGCATGGGTATGAGACCCGTCTGACCAGTGATATCTACCCTGGCGATTTCGGCTGGGCCGTCAATTGGGATGATCCCGATAGGCGACTCGAGTGGTATCACAACGCAAGCTCAATTCTGCAGGCTGGGCCATGCGTCCGAAGCAACCAATTGGACTATGACGAAGAGGTCATGTACAAATCGACCCAGTTCCTCTATGATCAAGTCCGTGAGGGACCGGATAGCCGCCCATTCTGCCTGACGGTACGTAATCATCAATGGCGCCTACCTTAGAGGACCCGAGGATCACAATCTAGCCATCACCCATACATGACTTCTGAAAGAGGGAATCGAGACTGACAGATTGGATTACTGTATAGTTATCCCTCACCCATCCTCACGACCCCTATACGATTGAGGAAAAGTACTGGAACTTGTACGAGGGTGTAGATATCGCACTGCCCAAAGTCAAGATCCCACAGAAGGACCAGGACGCGCATAGCAAGAGGCTTCTGAAGGTATGCGATCTCTGGGACCAGAATTTTACCGAAGACCAGATTAAACGCGCACGGCGGGCGTATTACGGCGCGGTCAGCTATGTAGACGATTGTATTGGACGCATCCTCGCGACGCTGAAGAACTGCCGACTTGACCAAAACACCATCGTGGTCTTCAGTGGCGACCATGGTGATATGCTTGGAGAACGTGGTCTTTGGTACAGCTCAGCTATCGATTTTAATGTTCTGTTCACTGCTAACAGTTCCATAGGTACAAGATGAGCTACTTCGAGTCATCCGTCCGGGTTCCCTTATTGATATCTGATCCTCTGCGCTTTACACCCCACCGGGTTAAGGAGAACGTGTCAACTCTAGATATCCTCCCTACTCTATGTGACCTTGTCGGTACGAAGCTGATCTCGGGTCTGCCAATGGATGGCATTTCCCTGTTGCCTCATCTCCAGGGCAGATCAGGCCATGACACGGCCATTGCCGAGTACACAGGCGAGGGTACCATCAGCCCTCTCATGATGATTCGACGTGGACCCTGGAAATATATTACGTGCCCTACCGATGCGCCTCAGCTCTTTAACCTCGAAAATGATCCCCTTGAGCTGGTCAATCTGGCGGAACTAGCAAACAAGACCGAGGGCATGACGGCTGACGAGGTTGAAGCCAAAGCCAAATTCGAGAAGTTCGAGATGGAGGCCAAAGCCCGGTGGAACTTCGAGGTTATCACACAAGCGGTCTTGATGTCACAGAGGACGCGGCGACTCGTGTGGGATGCCCTCAAGGTTGGCAAGTTTGACCCCTGGGACTACAATCCGAACGAAAATGGCACCAACAAATATATTCGCTCTTTCCTCCCCCTCGATGACTTGGAGCGGCGAGCTCGCTATCCACCCGTCGATATGTATGGGCGCGAGACTCGAGATATTGTAGTTGACCAAGCCGGATCACACAATGAATAAAGGTTGGTCCATTCCTCTTAAAGCCATCGACAACATCTACTGCAATATGAGCATTGCCTGTGCATCTGTCGTTGATTCTCATTCTAAATATTGCAATTGTTTTGCGTCAATGGATGACAAGTTACTTTTTGTTTGCATGATCGTCTTGGCGCAATTTTAGCGAGCTATGTTATGGAAACCATGGAGCATGATGATCAAAGAATGTCAATTTACAAGATACCTCTCGGGCTTTTATCCTAGTATGCGCTTGCGGGATCTCACGATTATATGCGGGAGGGGCATTTCTCGGAGTTTGGTTGGTTACAATATAAATAGAGAAATTAATATACATACCACAATGTGAACAAGATGCTCTTCTGTGTTTTGCTACCAGAAATAGTGGTTCATATTCATTCCTTGTAAGGCATACCCTTTGGAAGTAGTATACTAGCTAGTAAGCATTGAAGCACTGAAGATAGTTCTCACCTTGGTATGATTTGCATGTGACAATCAAACCCCTGGCGGACCCTGGATTCATGGTGCCCCTCTTCCTGGCGATCTCAATCAATCCTTGTTCAATCCATGTGGCACGGCCATGACAAGCCGAAGACGGGTCCTGCCAGCCCTAAGCGTTCAGCCAATGCCCCGAACCCGCTTTAGGCTTAGGGGACATTTCTGTTATTAATCGTCTTCATCGGCCAGCCATTTGCTATTCAATCTTTCTTCCATTGAACATTGCGACTTTTGGCTCTTGTTATCCACATCCTCCAGATCATGATCCTCACTACCGATTCCTCCTCATGGTCTGTAGCCCGGTCCAAACTAGTATCAGCACACCTGTCTATCTTGTTGAATGATTAAAGCCTGGAGCTTTTATCGAAGCAGAACGTGCAACGGTACCGTAGCCCGCCTCAGCACCTCGTCGTTCAAAGGTGCAGCTTTTAGAATTATCAGCCATGACGTCGCTCGGCCTGAGTCAGGAGGAACTCAAGGCCGTCGAACAGACGCGCCAGCGCCTCTCGCAGCTGTCGAGTAGCATCAACAGCCTCAAGAATGACGTCTTCACCAGTAATCCGCTGCCCAACCTGTATGTGATCCTCTGCTTTCCCCCCCTCTCCCCCTGCTATAGCTGACAGAGAACTATCCAGTGACTCCCTCCAGGCCTCCACCGATATCCTCAAGCTCAACATTGGCGCGATCCTCGATATCCTAGCGCAGAACAGCGAGCTCTTCACCCGCGTTGCCGTTCACCCTTCCACCAACTTCCCAGGCCGCACGCAGGAGGGCATCCTACTGCAGCTCCTCCGCAAGAAGGCCGAGCCTGATGTTGAGGCATACATGGATGAGGGCAGGAAAATGCTCGCCAGCCTCCCTACGTCTCACGACCCCGCTGCCTCCTTCCACAACACTGCCGTGAGCCACGATAAGGAGAAGGAAAAGGAGTTTGAGGAAGTATGGGCGGCCGCCCGTGAGGCGTGTCAAATGCGCGTCGCGGATTATGCCATGGATGAGGAGGGCGATCCGTTCACAGCTGAGGAGCGTGAGCTGGGTATCGAGAACGTGCGGACGGGTCTTCGGCGGACGTTTGATGACGAATCCGAGGAGGAAGATGAAGAGGAGGAAGGTGACGGTGACGGTGATGGCTCCATAGAAAATGATGGTGATGCCGATGCTGATATCATGATAATCGATCGCCCTCCGCCTCCCCCGGCTCCTGCTATTTCGACTCAGGAGACTGAGGGCACTACACTCGAGAACATCATGCGGATTGCTACCCGCGGCCATTTTGGTCGGTGAACACGATTATTTTTGCTTTGAACCACAGCTATAAAGATCTGAGTTAGTGCCTTTGAACAGTATTTCACACAGCGCTAAGGTGGTTGAGAGACGAGAGATGCACCACTATCGCGTGTATAAGGCTAACTCGTCATCACAGTGCAGGATGAGACGATCGCAAACAATCAACTTACCTGACAGATAGGATCCTAAGGGAAGATTATGTCGGGCCATCACAGGCCATCACCTTGAGGAGCGGTGCAACGGTATGATGCAACTTGGTTACTCCATATTCTCGCACCTTTGTCGATATTTGAGGCTGCGACACGGTTGGGAGGCGTTTCCGCATGGAAGACATAGTCGTCGCCGAGACAACAGCACGCCATACGAAGCATGGGCTTTAATTGACAATAATACAACACCCCTTTAAAAGCTATCTAACAAGATGTTCCAATCTACAGCTTTAGCCATGATTGTTGACAAAGCTCCTTGGAATGTTGAAGTTGGCGGTTTACAAAGGTAAAGAGGCAATATGGCATCAACAAACTTCCTAGATAAGCGGCTGGGGCCATCTAGTGGGGCAGCATCACCGCTCATCGTGGATATTAATGTTAAGAGAATTGGCAACTGAATATAATGAACATTACGTTGACTCTTGGAGATGACAACTCATCCTATCATTGCCCTGCGTTGCAATTAGAAGTTTGATATATGGTCCTTAAGCAACTCACTTCGCTATTTAATTTGTTTACGTTATGCGAAGCTCATCACGTCTCTCTGGTACGCCTTTCCCGCTCACCTCGAAATACCGAGTAACGGTCGCTACTTGCTATACATGAGTAGTCTTGAGGTTGTTTTGGGTCATTAGAAAGCTCAAAGATGTACGCGTCCTGGGTAATCTTCCAATCCAATATCGATATGTATGTAATCCAAACATAAGTATGAGAACAGAAATTGCCGCAGATTGAACATTGTGCTCTTGGTAATAGACGAAAAAGATAACGGCCGATGATATCGACATGGGAATAGCCAGCCACGCTGCCACCTATGTGCTCCACCGGGACTCTTCCCACCAGATGTCCTGCCAACTTGGTCATTGGACTGAGACGGAAACCCGAAGCCCATCGATTTGAGACTTGCCCCATCTCTTTGATACCTAACTACGTCTTTAACACATTAGTAAATCTTCAAGGTTGATTCATTACATTCATCAACGTACCATTCTTAACACGCTTTATCTCCTTGGAGAAATTTTCTCGAGAACATTATAGAACAATCCTGATGCGGAGCGTGAAGAACGTCGCGTCCTCTCTGCTAGAAACCCGAGATCCAGCTCTCCTCTTGCTCAAAGTCCATATCAACGCTTGGCGGCTATCCATACAGACATAACATGAACTCGGCCACAAATCCCAATGCTATGCCTTTACAAGAATACTAGGCAATTTATCCAAGCGAGGCTACCATTCAGTCACGCTTCCCAGAGGCAGCAGAGAGATGTGAGTGTGGCTACTTCCAACACAACCCATTCCCTTAGGGCTCGTTTGTATCAAAGCCACAGCTCTGTTTTCTACTGTACAGATATAGTGTAAGACGTGTAGCTAGTTTTATGTAGAATCATGATTGTTAATACCTAAAACGCTAGTTTTGTTGGAGGAAAGGAACCCAATAGTTACCTTGCGGTTATTACGTTACAGTACACACTAACACATTTATCCCCGGTCCCATTATCATCGCAACTGAATTGCACCTGTAATACATTTGTACAATCTATCAACTCGTCAATAGAAAACATTATATAGATATTGTGCATTCCTACTTTTAGAAAACCAAAATCTATAATAGATGCAGGCTACAATTTGCGTCAAGGGTAATTAGAAGAAGAGCTCTTCCTAATTGCTTTTACAAGTGTATCAGTTGATGACGAAGAAACATGGCTAGCTAAATTTCAAAAGAAACAGTATAGCTTTTATACGAGGTATCTTGAAGGGGGAGCAGATGTAGAGGCTCAAGCCAATGGTATGACTGAACCTTGTCTCAGGGACAAAAACACTTGAAAATTCATTTGGTGTAGAATGTAGTTTGTATTATAAACTTCGATTAACGAGAGAAAAGCAGAATGTTAGGTACGTGCTTATTCAGTGGGTGCCAAGTAAAACTTCAGACCCAGACACAGGTTATCTGGAATTGAATAACTGCCAAATGTATCTGATCTATGTGCAGCACAGTACGAGGCAAAGATACTGAGTCAGTGGCGATCGGCAAACATGGCAGTCGTTATTTCATTTACCGGAGCTCTGAATGGGCAAACTTCTGCCCATCTGTGTTCGATAATAAGTTCTAGGCAACAACTCACCTGTGAATGAGAAGATATGCTCTGTCCTCAAACAATTGAGAAATAAAGCTTGCTGTGACACATTGTTTACTAGAGGTATCGGCGTCACGGTTCACGCTTTCATTCACTTTGCTCAATGATACACACGCTATCACCCACACTATATATTCTCAACCTAGCAATCTTCTGATCTCTTCCGGAACCACGCATACCATAAGATTTCCCAGCTGTCTGTTTTACTCGTTCTTCTAGCACCTTTAAGATTCATAAGGGTGATACGGTATTCCTGTCAAAGTACGCTTTGATTCAGTATTAGGCTGATTGTCATTCAGATTATAATCTACGGAGATTGCTACCTCGCACAATCTTGACTGTGCTACCAGAGACGTCAGTGTATGCAATATCACGCTACTTTCTCTACTCGGTAATTAGACCGGTGTATTCTAATTCCTCCTAGTTTCGAGCTTCCGTCCCGAATCGCTTGAACCAGGACCCGAAATAATAATAAAAAATGCCGTTCACTCAGTCTCAAACCGTTCCGGAGACCACATTCGCTCTCACGACTTGGGAGCTACAGTCTTCTTCCCCATGCTACGTAATGGCGTGCTTCCTTACGATTTTCTCCCTCGTAGCGGCTCTCTGCATGGCCACCAACCCTCTACTGCGTACTCAGACCCATGGCATCCTACTATCAACGGTGCGAGCCTTCGGTTACGGCGTCGGATACGTCTGTGTCGGCCTCGCGATAGCCCCCATCATGGCCCTCCACCATATCGACAAGCATTAGGGAAGCTCGCCGGCTTGGTTTTGGCGCAATGCCGAGGGAACGGAGAGGGTCCGCCGCAGCTCTGTTGTGGTCAGTGATGTGAGTGACCTCGACCTTGATGATATCGCGAAGGTTATAGCGGAGGACAGCGGAGGACAGCGTGGGTAATGAAGGAAACCCGAGGGATGAGGAAAATGTACTGGTATGACAAAGGATTGTGGTGAGCGCATAAGCCTAGCACCAAAACCTAACACCTGCGCCTTACCTTTGAGGCAATATGGATCTGGTAGTACGTGAGCAGTGAGGGAATCTCTTACTTTGATTGGAAATCAAAGTGTAGATCTCGCATTTACTGCCCAGTTTAAGACCAGACTAAATAGACCCGACTGAATGCATTTCATCAATCCAAATGACTTTGCGAAAAAGAACGTTGTTCACTCTCGTGATGACTACCTCTATCACGGGCTACTATTCAAGGTAAAAAAACTCGCTGTTGATTTGTAACTTTTACTGTTCTCTACCATAGAGCGCAAATCATGATTAATCCTCTGCCTACTGGAGAAATACGTTGCATTCTGGCTGTCTTACTTGCTTGCACTGGTTTCCTTTATTATTGGTATCGTGATCCTGGTGACCGGGTGTGATAGCTGCTGTCAGCCTAATTAAGTGAGGTTGTCTGTGAAAGGCTGGTGATATGACTTAGCTTGAAGACTATAGGGGGCTCGAATTAGGCTTCCGCGAGAAGTTACTAAGTGCTCTGTCCTGTACAATCAAAGGTGGCTTTTCACCCTGAAGCCACACCCTAAGTAAGACGACTTGAGGTCTATGGTTGCATGGTGCCTTGGATCGATTCATTTGTTGCTGGCTTCCATGATACAATGCAAGCATCCGGGGCGTGATAAAAAGTTGCCTACAGGATCACTTGATTCAGTCAGTCCTGATGTCTCCAACATGATAGGCTCCCATCGCCTGGATACGCTTTGGGCATACTTACACTAATCTACGGTCTTAAGCTCGCCAGACGATTAATACACGTGGAGTGAGGACTGAGTGAACCACCCATTACCGTCTCTATACCCGAGTGCGGAATTGAATTCCTACATGAAGAGACTTAAACTTCCGCCTATACTAACGATGAAAATAGCAGGTTTTGCGGCTATCGCAGTGGGCATTTAATAAGCCGTTTCAAATGGTATAAAATGCCGCTTAAGTGCGCGCTGCGCTAAACGAGGGGCGGTGACCCAATCATAACAGTGAGCTGCTTTAAACACTAATCTATGTTGATGGCGCGGTATGGGATACGCTCTTTTCGCGGCCAGACCTAAGTGTGCGTACAATAAGGCCGCTTCACACATGCAGTCTACCTTATACCACCTTGGCGACCTCAATCATCGAAGTAATTTTCCGATCGGCGGTGTCACCAGTTGCTCGAGATCCACACTTGACAAGTTGCTTTGCCTTTTCTGCTAAAGCCGTGACTTCAGTTGAACTCGGTTTCTTATTCCAGTAAGCAAAACCTCGACTGACGAAACCGTGAACAAATTAGCAAGACCGAAACAAGTAAATGTCTGATTTATAAGGTTGTAGTCAAATGACCTTTTTTCCTTCTCATTTTATGTTAGTTTGCGCCTTTTCTACATAAAGAGTCAAGAATATTTGGCGCTTAGTTATCCACTTTCTGCGCTGCCATTCATGTATAAAGTCAAAGCTATTACTGGGTAAGCGGACTTCTCCCACACGCTGTGTTTTAACGAAGGAGATAACGGTCCCTAATCCTTCTACTAACGCCACACCGGCCTACCAATTTTTCCCCTGATCCGTTGAACGCCGAGTTCCAGTGCAATGAAAACTAGATGCCCATGTACGTTTTGCCAATGTAATCACTGCCACATACCGCTCTCTGCTGCTGTCCATTTAGGCTGGCTCCCCATGCTTGCAGCTCTTCCAACGTCAGATTAGATCTCGCTATAATTGAAGACAAACCCTCCAAACCTCCAGTAGCAATACTTTTGCCGTTGTTGCCCCTTTCCTTAGATAAGATTCCGAATCGCAAGGCAACCTCGGTAACCGTAACTAAAATACTAACAATAATAAGGACGATAATAATCCATGTAATGGCGCTCATCTTCGAGTCGGCAACTGAGTCAGATAGTATCTCGGCGAGATCTAGGAAGACGCGGCAGCGTTCGTTGAGTACCTTTGTACGCGGGTCAATTTCCAGATAGTCACGGATGGCGACATAAAGGGGATGTAATGTAGGCTCAGAGTCCCAAAAAAAGTTTGGGACGTCGAGAATATTAGATGCTGCGCTTGTCAGTGTTTCAGATCGTCACTAGATGTTTCCACGTGCGGGTGTTTCTACGTACATAAGTTGATTTCCACACGACTCTTAAACAAGCGGCCTAGGATCTTGACGATCTCTGTCCTCGTCATATTTAGCTGTCCGGTTAAAGCAAGCCGCTTCGGCACATGTTGGGCATCTGCCAAAGTCTCCGACATGCGCTCCTCAAAGAAACAAAGCTTCGTGCTCTGGGCAATGGCGTGGCTGATGGTGAGCCGAACCATGTGATCCGATCTCGGCAGCAGAGTAATCATGTCATTGAATATCCTTGGCCGCTTGACATCATCGTTGTATTCGAAATGAAACTCTTCGGTTTCAAAGTCGCTTTGCTCGAGAGGGCGTGTAACAAGGGACACCCCGGTCTCGCTCTCGGCAAAAGTGATATCAGCCAAAATAGCCTTCTCTTGCTGCTCCGTGAAATTCCAGAAGACCACAACACCGTACGAGAAGATGAACATCTCGGCAAATTGTTTAGCATCGGGTACGAATCTGTTGACGGGGTTAGTAGGTCCGCCACCAGGGTGGCTGTTGTTTGTGTTTCCTGATGTTTCGTCGGAATGTCGCTGGTGGTCACCATCTCCATTGTTGGGAGTCGCCCCTTGTTCTCCAAACCCATACTCGTCGTAATAACCCATATGCTCGTCGCGCTGTTCACTTCGCTCTATCTCGAGATCGAGCACCGTCTTTCCCGTGCCGGGTGTTTTAAGTATAGGTCGGCTCCGCACACGATAGCCATCGACCCCGGAAAGCAGCGGTGTATGATAGACAGTATAGAGACAATCGTCATAGAGCTTGGTCTTGGCATCGTGCTTCTTGCGTAGAAATTCGGAGGTAGACTTCACCTTGTACGACTGTGCGGTGCAGTAGGCTGTAAGCCGCGAGAGCTTCTCTGCGCGTTCAAATTTGGGGAGACGTTCGGCATAACTCTTTCCTCGAAGGCCACCTCGCTTCCGGAGAACGTCCCGCTCTTCATCCTTCAAGGGCCTGCCCTCATCTTCTAGTGGTATTCTCTCGCCGTCCTCATCACCCTCAGGCTCGTCCGGGGTCTCTGGTAGCAGCACTAGTTTCTCGCTAATTCGCGTTGTTCTCGAGGGCATGTTGTGTTGTCCGGTGCGCGAGGCGAGGTTCGGTAGACCCCCTCCACTTACTCGGCGGACGCTGGCAATGCTTCGTGGTCCTCGAGGCGGGGGTACACGAGGCTGGCCAGAGGGGATCTCTGATGCGTATTGAAGAACGTTGTCCACGGAGATGAAGCGCATGGGGGATCTTGTGGGTGGGCCACGGGCCGAATGGCTCCTAGTTGCCATGATGGAAGGTATAAGGGGACCGAGAGCAGACGCGATGAGTGTAAGCGCGCTGGGTAGGTAAAGGTGAATTTGCGCCTGAACTAGAATAGCACGTAGTGACAGAACTGGGTCTTGGTTTTTCTATGGGACACAAGTAGATAGATAGCTTAGGTAATGTGAGGATGCTCTTAATGTAGTCTTGGGCCCTGTCGCGGCTTGCTTTTGGACACAGGCAGAGCGTGTTGGCTTAGAGTGTTGAATTTGGTGGGCGCTTCAGGACGCTTCATCAATAGCTTGATGTCATGAACGAGACGAAAAATGCAGCACGAAATGCGACCCAAAGTCGAAAGTGAGACTGGTATGGGTCGTGGAAGAGTACCTCGCTATTGTTGCCGTAATCAGCTACATGCTCCTCTGGTCTCTGCCAACAAGATCGTGGTTAGCGATCATAATCATGACGAAGTAGATATCAAGCTGTATGCAGCAAGGGAGTGCGCATTACGTCGATTCAGATAGTTGCAGGGTGCTCGCTGGAGCTACAGCAGCTTTGGCTCCCTAAAGACATCCCTGTATTCGTGCTTGTGGGGGGGTTGGAGTTACTTTTCTAACTTTAGTTTAGTTAGACTATAACGTTAGTTTTTAATTTTCTAATTTTTTTTTTTAAATGCCACATGAAATTAACGGGGTGCATACCTATCTACATGTATATACCACTTATAGTACATAAGTGAAACTCTAGTTAGCTCTGCGATGCCAAGTTTTCCCCTTTTGTCTTACATAATAAATCCATTTCCACCTGCTCCAGATACTATATTGCTAATTCTACCTTGCTATGATTCTCTCAACCTGTTCAGGTCACCTATTCACCATTATATGCCCTGTATGGGGGAATTAGTCGTCTTATTTCGTCGAAATCTATGGCAAATCACCGAGCTAGGTTAGATATAGTGAGATATATAAGTTAGATCATCTCGATTCAAGTCTTCGTCTGTTCGGGCATCCGCCTCGTCATTGCCTATTGTACACGTAAACTCTTTTCTTCCTATACTGTGCCAAGTTGCCGAGTCAGAAGTCATATGTCCGCCTATTATGCTCCACAGCGTTCCACCACCTTCGTGTAAGGACAAAATACCATCTTAAGAAGCGAAGTGTAGCGCAATACTTTTGTGTAGGCTTTTAAGTACTCCTAATAACTCCGCTGCTTATGTATGAGAACGACATCAAGTGCTATGAACAAGCTAGACGGCTCAAAAGTTGAAAAATATGCAGAGCAAAGCAGTTTGACCCAACTACCGGCATGGTCAGTGGACAAAAGAAAATTGGGGAACGCACGGAAATGCGCCACCGAAGATGATATAAGAAACCAGGGACCGTGGCTCTCTTAAACCGGGCCATCAAGCTTTGTACATGAGGAGCTATGTCAATAAAGACCTTAACCTTGTTAAAGACTTCACTTCCCATGGAGTTTCTCTTTTAGATATACCACTGCTGCGTAGCCAGAACAGCACTGGGTTGTCATACCATGTGCACACCACGGGCACCTGACCATCGTGGTGATAGCTGCCGAAACACCCAGTGACTTATCTTCCACAACCGAATCTGGCTTGGCCATGCATTCGTAAACCCGAGAGGGCATATCATGAAAGAAGTGGCAGTTGCAGCACTCTACGAGCATTTTCGCGAGCGGTTCTGCTCGACTTCCTGGCGACCCAATGCTCGGAATGCTTCCAGATGAGCTTTTCTGCGAAAAATGAGGCCGCAAGGCCCTAGATGATGAGGTTGGTGGGATAGGAGCTGCTTTCCGCGCTTCCTGTAGATACGCAGCACCTGCCGAAACTGCAGTCGATAGCTCCGGACGATTGGTGCTGTTGTTTCTAGACACCTTCAATG
Source organism: Xylariaceae sp. FL1651 (assembly GCA_025201745.1). Taxonomy (NCBI): domain Eukaryota; kingdom Fungi; phylum Ascomycota; class Sordariomycetes; order Xylariales; family Xylariaceae; species Xylariaceae sp. FL1651. Next base: position 127,521 of record MU624278.1, read on the forward strand.
CAGACTTTCGAGGAAAAACTTCTTCTGTCAATTCCGGTGGCGGTGAGTTAGGAAGACTGACTGAAGAAACCGCTTCCTTCGTTCTTAGATGCAGTCGATGCTGCCTCAAGGGATGGGGCAAAAGCTTCGTCGTAGAGTGAAGATCCAGGGCAGATTTCGCCCTCAGTGGCAAGGGTGGTGGTGTTGGGTACTGGCCTTCCTTCCCCTCGCCTTCTTCGTCTGACTCTTCTCTAAGCGCGTCTGCGAAGCTTACTGATGTAGGCGTGGCAATCAAGGATGGAGTAAATGTCAGGGCGTCAACCAGATCAGATGTCGGTGTTGGCTGGTTTGCAAGATCTACTGCCGTGGCTGCTTGATTCCAACCATCGTCTCTCGCTTTTGCACCTCTGCCAGTGTATCGTGGGTCTGATTCCTCAAAATATTCGCTAGCCGGTCCCTGGAAGGACTTGCGCGGTAATTTGTCTTCATTCTGCTGCATTGGTCCGACCAACGTGACCTGTGAAGACTCAGGTTGGGAGGCCGTAACTCCCTTACGTGACTGTGGCCGTGAACTGTCGGGTGTGGTGGCAGAAGAAGGGGATGGGGGTGTGTCATCACAGGTAGAGGAAGAAGATCTTTCAGAAGTCGTACGGCTCGGGTCAGTCTGTTGCGAGTGAGCCGTGGATGTGCTCGACGTTTCCGCTCCCGCAAGAACTTTTGCAGCCTTGGACGATACACCAAGGCGTTCGAAGGCTGGCACATCACTATCCGAATGTTGAGCCGAGGTTGCAGGAGAGCCTTTCGCCTTCTGCTCATTCGAAATCCTGCTCGTAACCTTGGGATGCGGATCAGCCGCATAAACTACATTTTTCTCAGCCTCCTTCGCGAACGATTTTCCATGGGCGTGACTTCTTTGAGAGAGACCCCTATAGAAGTCATGCTTGTCGTTATCCTCTAGCTCCTCAGGCATTCGAGAGGAAGAGGAGTCACCTTCAGTCGGCGATTGTAAATCGACTGGGGAAAGGGCATACGAATCGCTAAATGATGCGAAATAATCTTCGGCCCGTTGTGGCTGTAATGGTTGTTGCATGGGATCCGGTGATTCCAGCTCAAAGGTAATAAGGCCTTCCACTGATCTTTCGGTGATTATACCCGGCCGTGTTTCAAGCCTTTCAAGTGGGACCGGATGCCCATTCGAATCTGAATCATTTATTCGAGATGTGTTTTGATGCCTTCTATTCTCTACGAGGGCACCATCCCGGCCCCGTGATGCTGGACGGATTGTTGAAGCATGGGTAACAACAGAAATCTGGTCGTCCTCTTGAAAGTGCCTCTCACTCTCATCTACTCTATCGGTTCGGGCATCTCTTGGGGTTACGTCTCCTTTGTTCCATTGTTGTCCCTCAAGTGTACATATAGCACTAGCAGGCGTATCCATCGGGGACTGAACATCACCCATACTAGTCTGAGGAAAGGGGCGCTTGTGCTCGAGCTCTGCCCCTCGGCTTCTCGAGTCTTTCATGCTGTCCTGTACCTGATGAATACCAATAATATTTGCCCTCTTGTGCTGGGATGCCCGAACCGCTTGAGACTGCCTCTCTTGGGCAATCACCATGGCCATTACAGAATCTCTGGTCGAAGCCTGAGGAATTTCTATTTGAACGTGGCGGCTCCCAGAAGGTCTCAAGACAGGCATCTCGACCTTACGAGAGCGGGGCTGACGTCCTCGAGGAGCAATATCAAGCCCAGGCTCTGTATTAGCTCGCTTGGGCTTTGGCGGAAAGGAAAAGTCAAGCGCTTGCTGTGAGTGCTCAAGATCAGCTAGGTTTTTCTCCCCTGGTGCTTTCTCAGCCCGGTCATTCGGCATATCGGTAAGCTTGCTGTGCGTGGTATCGACCTCCTGGGAGCTACTGGGGCGCTTAGAAATGTCGCCAACGGTTTTACCATCCGATGGATGATAATAAAGATACGAGGGGCCCTTGAGCTTATTCAGAGTTGATGTGAGTAAAGATTGAGACCGACCATGGCTCGAACCGGTGGAGTTCCGTGACCCGGAATTCCGCTTCTCTTGAGATGAGAGGGAGTGGTCCGAGGTCGAGAGAACGGATCTTATAGACGGAGGCTTCCTCGGCTTTGTTGGAGCTGAATGCGTCCCCGACCTAGTTGAACTAGACTGCTGCGCAGGTAGCGTCTCGTATTGGATACTGGGCAAAAGTTCGTTATCCTCAGTGCCTTTCCGCGCCTCCATAAGCTTTTGGACAGCTGCTACATTTCCGTGCTGTAACTTGAAGCTAGATAGAAACCCTTTGCTTTTCGGCTTGCTATTGGCTTCGGCGCCCGGCCCTTTCCCCGACACCTGCTGCTTGCTCATCGTGCCCTGCGAATAGACGGATGAGGGTGGGAGATTCTCTTGGTTGGACTGGAAGAAAGTGTTTAGCTGGGGAGCTGAAGTTGAGCGGTCCGATGCCGTCAGCGGTTTTATCGCGGTGAATGGGTCAATAGGAGCAGCTTTGATTAAGCGGTTGGGTTTTTTCTTGAGTTCTGCGTCCCCGCTCTCTTTTATATTCTTTGAAGTCACTCCCTTCTTTGGCTTCTTCTTCTTCTTCCTACCGTATTGCTCCCAGCTGGGAGACTGGCAGATAGAAGACTCGTCTGAAAGATTGGCTCCTTCGTCTCCTTCGTCCTCAGGCTCTGAGAATGTTACTGTCTTTGCGCGATCCTCTTTTGCGGGTGGAAGCTCCTCAACAGACCCATCCGACCTCATCGTCGGTGTCTGGGTCGGTGACGGAGGTATGGAAAGAGAAAGCGACGGTAGGGCAGGACTCCGGCGGACAGCTTTCATTATCTGGGTCTGGTGGGAGAGCGGAGGATAGCCACTCAGACGCCGAGACCTAGGGGGGGGAGGAGGGTTGGCAGTGCCTGAGGGGAAACTGGACCTTGGTGGTGTGCTTGTCGAACTTGAGGGGGGATAATCTTGCTGGATGCGCTGCATCTATAATATGGTAGAAAAAGAGGGCCTGTTAGTGGTGGCGAATCGGCAGGTGGAGGAAAGGTAAGGTAGTTCTGCGATGGTGATGGGCGGAATTTAGAAAGAGAGAGGAGGGATTACATGCCGGAGGAATGTCATACCTTGTACATTTTCTCCAGCTCCAACATGCGAACAAAACTGTCTGATCGTGAGCGCATAGTCACGTCAGGGCTAGGTTTGTGGACTTTGCTCATATTGCCGCTTACGCGTCCAGCGATGCTAGTAGATGGATTCCAATATTGCGTGTTTTTTTCTTCTTCTTTCTAATAATTTCCTCTTATTCGGCTTATGGATCAACAGCAGGCAGTTGGAGCTGCAGCGTATCGTGCTGGGATGCAGGGCCGGCGGACCAGGACGACGAGCCAACTGAGACTTCTCTAATACTGTACCATAGTATTGACAGGAGCAGGGCGGCAGGGTGCTGCAGGCGAGGAGGTATTGTACAAAGAAAAGAGACGAATATAGCCCGGGTGTCTTGGCTTTCCCTTGGTGGCTTAACGTCTGTACGGCCGGGTTGCGCATACACAATGTGAGTGCTCAGCGCTGTCCGGAAGTGTCGTGGTTGAATATTAGCATGGGATTAGTTGCTGCCGTCTCTCCCCCGCGAAAATACCGACAGGGTACCTGAAGGGTAGGTGGATATTGCATGGAAGCGTAGGTGGGTGTGATCGAGGATGTGCGCTGGGTACGCCTCGTCCCGGTCAAGAGAAAAAGGAGATCCAAGTCAGGCGAGTGAATCGCCAAGACGAGTGTAGCGAGAGAATGTAACGGTTGGACCAGTTGAGAAAACACACTTTCGGCGTGCTGCTATTACCTACTAAAGAAGACAAGTAGAGAAAATGGAGCCCATACAAGTAATGGGGAGGAGAATATTGGGACACGAGCCGTTTGTCGGTTGGGGAAAACAAAGAGGGTGACAAGATGGGTGGAAGTAGCGGTCTCTTGTTTCCTCTCGGGCGGTACTGATAGGTAGGTAGAGAGACATATGCCGACGTTAGGTATCTAAAACCTGGAATGATCTGGACATTGTATGTAGGTACCTCGTCAATTTGTTTGCATTATGCCCAGGCTTGACTGGTACCTCATGTTATTGTTTACATGGGTACAGTGTTTATGTATGGATCTCTCCGCCCATCACCAACATACGTCCAAAGCAAGGAATATACGTTACATATTAGTCGTATTCTCTACGACTGTGTCGGTGCTTGTAGCTCTTACCATCACGAGATAGTCAGGAAACCCGGTTGCCAATGAACGAACTAGTAGTGCACACGCATCTGCGGTAAGCTCAATACGAGACAGCAGTAGGAAAGGTGACTTGTCGTGTTGGTGAATGTAAGTAGATGCGTAGGCGAACTGCGATATTTTTATTTAATTTTTTCCTTCTTCTAATTAATTGCAGGCGCCTGGTCTGCGCCGACATGTAGGAGGAATGCCTTAAGGTGCCAGCGCGCATTTCAGCTGGTAGCATACGAACATTCGATTCACAGCGCCAAGAGATATACTGGGCAACATCGAGCGAAAGACCGAGAATACTGAGCGAGACAAGATCCGCGCGGCTCTAGGCCAGCCACAGTATCTCTAAGCTATTGGGAGCCATTCCCATCTCAATCGGTGCGAAGGAAAAATCAAACTCCTTGCATCAATACTTGCTGCAGGGCGAGACTCAGGCTCGGAAGCCTGCATCTTCGTATACATTTTGTGCTGGCGAGGTATAGCGCAAGCACCGGCTGACAGGGAGGATGCATAAAACAGCCGAAGATTGAGTGTGATGGTGTGTTGGGGGCTGTACTTAGATGGGTTACAAGTGACGCTAGGTTCGATTCCTAACAGCGCTATCTGGTCTTGCCTCCAGGGTGGCTCATCTGCTGTATGTATGGACAGGACGATTGTGGTGAACGGCATCGGATACAAACAGAACAGCATTGCTAATAAAGAAAGGCCCGGGTACCAAGGTATAGCACTGGCCTAATCTACCTATGTAGTCTGCCTAGTTCTAGTGTAGAGGAGAGTGCGGAGAGGCGGGTATTGCACGTGGTGAATCGAAACTACATACTTGTAGGGGATATCAGAGCTAAGTGTAGGTACTCCAGACTTACATATAAGTGATAGTATCGGTACCTGTGCACGTAGATCAGAGTGCTCACTAACAATTAACTGCACCACCTGGAAAGCTGGCGAGGCCAGAAATGTTTCCGCATTTAGCGCTCCTTTCCCCAGATTCGGTGACTGCCTATGTACGTACCGTAGTATCTAAGGTTATCTATGCTTTGCGGAGGCGAGCAATAGCCGGCATCCTTGCTATTCGCTACCTAGTAAATCTCCTCGTGCTTGCGTGTAGTACTTCCCTCGCTAAATCCCGTCTGACGGATTCTTCCTGCACTGCTGACTTAGTTTCTTGCTTCAGCTCGTACACCTCTTATTTCCCAGAATCCAGTGCCGGCGACGCTCATACGTCTCTAGTCGGAGATATTTCATCAAGTCTCTTTTATTACCCATATTAGCCGCTTGGTGGTCCCCCTGTTCGGCTCCATTTGCCACCACCAGTGAACTTGGTAGCCGCCTACCAAACTCCACATCTACCCATGCCCGATCTCCTATAGTTATGAATTTGCTCATGCAATGCGACTAGAAGGCTGCAGGCTTGGGACGTTAAATCTGGGCCTATTTTACCACCGCCTCGAACGGGTAGCAGTTTCGAAACGAGGAGGTGTTTACTACCAGTGAGGACGCGCAAGCTAGCAATATCGGCTGTGAACTGGGTACTGCGTAGCAGACGAGATGAGCTCATCTTGCCTCATCCTACGGTAGCGGCACGTGCATACCTATGTACGTTTCCCAGGTTTCTCTATTTCCAAACGCCCGTATATTAATTCACCTGCAGGATCTGGGTCTATTTTCGTCTCGTGATGCTCATCATGTCCAATTCACCAGATGAGTCCCGGCAACTGTTATACTAAAACCTTTGCTCGCAAGCGAGGACGAAACTAGCCACCCTCGAGATGTACAAGCCACAACCTCCTCCAAACTAGCTAGCCCAGTCTCAAATGCAACCCCTGGTCTAGCTTTTCGTTAGTAGTGACACCATTCGTTGTTTGGATGTCACCTAAGCTTTCGGGTTGTAAGTCTTGGCTGCTTTACAGCGACCGCAGACAGCATTATCCCTGCCAGGTACGAGAACCGAAGCTACCGTACAGGCTCTCAAGAGCATGGCGATGTTGACATTCTTTTCCATTCAGCGCTCTTATGTGTTCGCTAAGTGTACGTACGTGAGGTTATTTTCTTCCAGGCAATTAAACTAGTATGGCGCCATCGACTCACACCTTCAACCTTTATCCTTCAAACCTTTTCGGCCTACTCTCAAATAATGTGAGCCATTTTAGAGCATCTCAGCTTGGGTATCATCCAAAGACCCAGAACTTGCCACTCGTTCTCTTTGCACAGGTCACTACCACATACATCCCTAGACACATGATGCTGAATCGACCGACTTGGGGTGCTCCAAGTCCCTCTCTTCACTTTGGGGACTACAGTGCATCCATACCTCGCTACCTGGAGCGAAATTTATAATGCCCATTAATAGTTTTCCATCCATGTCCGTGGCTATTTTTACCTCCTTGGGCGCTCTTCGAAACCAACTCGTCAGTCGTAACCAGAACTCATTAGGTATTCTCAGCCGGGCGCCCACCCACTTGTCGGCTGGTCTATAACCGCTTGGCAACTCATCGATAACAAGGGACTTCGTACTCAAGATTCCTTCATCCGGCCAAATCGTCCCGAATGTCTGCTCAGGAGGCAGAACCTTCTTCAGGAATTCCAGAGACGAGTTGATGGTCAAGTAGACAGCTCGCCTTGGGTTGACGATAGTTTTCATGAAGAGAGACATCCATTTTGAATACAGGATTGCAAAATCTGTTTGTGACAGATGTGTTGACCCTTTAATAGTTAACATCCAGCAAGGAGCGTTGTTACTCCTTGCCTCTTTGCAGATGTCGACGAGTCTCCGAAAATTATCTGGCCAGTGCATGAACGCTTCGGAGTTGATTGCGAGGATAGGTTTTCTTAATGATTCATATGTTGCTTCCCCTAACACTGGCGTTGCTGGTCCCCATGCATCAAGTAGGATACCTTGGCCGATCCAGTCGAAACGATCTTGCAAACGCGAGATTTGCACTGTTGTCGCACCGCCGAAGGAATGTCCCATGACTGTCACGTTATGTAAAAACATCCTTCTCTCCCACTCAAGCCAGTCGACGTTGTCAAGACCTTTAGAGCTCGATCCCACATTACCTTTTCTCCTGAGGTTCGCTTCATAGACCATATCAGCACGGCCATCGTTTATGAGCCCGAGGACATAATGCGCCTCCTCAATCTCGGCCATTCGCATTTCAATCTGGGCATTTCTCAGTTCTCTATCCACACCACGGGCATTATTTGGCGATGTATCCTGTGCGTTATCTTCGGGAAATATGTAGTCGACCTTGTAAGATCGGTTCTGGTCGGCAATGCCCTGCTGGTCCGTTTCTAAAGGAGTGTCCTTGGGAGGTAGGTTCACGTAGGACCGGGCCCCACTACCATCACGATGCTCTACAGCAACTACGATGAACCCGTTACTAGCCATCTCACCACAGACAGCAGAGTAGCATGTCCGTGACCCACCCAGGCCATGACTAAACATGATAACGGGGAATACCGGTTTCTGCGTCTTGAGCCCCAACGTATCATCGCTTCTTGCAGGTACAGCCGCATCGAGCTCAGTGCCAGGCCATGTCCCAGCGAGCTGTGCATTCCGGAAGGCCGGCAGCTTGGTGAACATAGTAGTAGCAGCTATATATCCAGTGACGGGTAGGCCAGGCATGGAAAGGAATTTCGCATAACCGTGACTCGTGCGTATGCGTGGCCGAGGCAGCCATGTCGCACGAGAGGGTTTCTTTGCTACCGATGACAGCTCACAGGGATAATATATTGAGAAAAGCACAGTATCCATGCGCAGTATGTGTACATGGTTTCGTTTGATGTGTGAAAACGTGCGCGGCTCTCGAGCCGGCACCTCTATGTCCATCGTTCCAACGCTATACGGGCCCGAGTACTCCGGTAATGAATGGAAGAAGAGCTCACGAAAGGTCCTCGGCGGTCCTGGTCCTGGACGCCGCCTGCGCTGCGGCTGTTTCTCTTGTTGCTCGTTCTTTTTCCCCATGGTATGCTTAGTTGTACCGATAATCGCCTTGCCATGTAAATGCACGCTGTCTTGAACGCTGGAAAGGTATTAAGAACGAACTCTAGAAATGTCACGAAACAGAACTGACTGTCCTATCTAATGCATAAATTAAGCCCGGGAAGGAAAGTTATCCGCAGCTGAGGTGGAAGAATAAAAGATCGTGAGGAATGGCTTATACACGCAAACTGCCATGTGTCGCGTGAGGCCCGGAGGTTAGCTCCTGAATGACGTCACTTAGTCGGGTATGACGGCTCACAAGCGCCGACTCTACGCAACTCCAGCTCTCAAAGACCAAGCCGCTCTGGTTTCAGAAACGCGACCACGATCTGTTTTGACTAAGCCAATCCACCTTATTTCTTTGTAGGTCTCTTACGATTTGATGACGTCGCGAGTCACTCTTGCTTTCCTCAACCATAGATACCTGTCGCCTCGGCCATTGTGATATACTGTCCTCCTTTTTCGATAATGTCTGCATATTTGATTTCGGTAGGCAATACAACTTGCCTATACTATGTCTCGCACATGTTTTAAGGATAAGTTATACTGTTCGCTCACCTCAACCATATTGGACCTGGCCTTGCCAAGGAATGCCCTAACATGTATATTTCAAGAACATATTGTAAGACCCAAACTACTGTCTCCAATATTACCCAACATTAACTGAAAAATGCCGAACTAATGTTAGCTCACCCGATACTAACGTCCACGTAGTCGCTGTTTTGGTTCCAACGGCACTCTGAGTCTGCCGACCACCCCGGAGAACAGAGCTATGGTGAGATTACATACCAACTATCGATTAGTGCTAGTTAACTACGCCAAGCCGGGAGCAAATTTGGCCAGCCCGCCATGGTGAAAATAATCGCAAAAAACGCTCAGAAAACCAACCACGGTTAGCGCAAGCCATCTGCGCTATCGCCAAGGTCTTGGTGTCTTTCAAGTTTATGTCGTTGAAACAAAGCCTTCGGTAAGAATCCGCACTGCGGAATATGAAGTACCAAAAAAGGTATAGTGTGTTATCCAGGTGGCCCCAGAATTTAGCTGGACTGTAGATGGTTCGTGTTAGCCGTGATGAGTTTTGTGAGCTCTGGCGGTGTTCTGAAGTCATCTGACTACATACATGTACGGCTTAGCGGCGGTATCATGACAAGCCTCACCTTGGCACTGCACTGTCTGCATAAGTTTATATCAAGTCACAGTGATATAGTATGGCGACTCTCGGTCAATTCCCGAGTAGTGGCGCCGCCACTGTGAGGTGACAAACGAAAGCCGTAGATATGCTAACGAAAGCTGCGGATGAGCAAGACGCAAATTTCATCGTCTTTCCTGTCCCTAAACTCTGTTGATCTAGTTACCCTTTGTGGAATAGAGGGCTCAGCTCAGATCTGCTGCATCTGGGGATGTGCCTAGCTGAACGGGCTCAGTACTACCTCATGTACCACAGACACTGCCAATAATGCAAGGCATTGCAGCACAGAAGATTCGTACATGGAATAAGTATGCAGACGAAAATAGTTGTTGTTGGTCCAATCGCATCTTTGAAACTACAGCTTTCTCGCATCCGGCTGACAGCGTCCCGATTCGTCATGGCCATAATTAATGATGCGAGTGGAAGACATTCCATTATTGCAGGAGTGGCACTTACAACCACCAGTCTGGGCAAAACCGGCCGCGTTGCCATGCTGCCCCCAGATTTAGCCGGCATAAAGCACTGCCGGGGAGCGAGAGCGTGGTGTTCTCGAGGTCTCACTCGCTTCAGTTGACTTTTCAAAGAGCCACAGCATCTCACCCTTATCGTCGCCGAATCTCTACTTCTCACAGCAGGTCGCGTTCTAGCGCCTCAAGTATGCTACATTGCTCAAGCGAGAAGCCAGGTCTAGTCCAGCCGCCTCAGACGGGTAGGTGTGCATCTTAGCGGCGATGCATCGTATCCCGGGTTGCCGAGTCTTTATTAGAGACCCCGAGGACAATATTAAGCGATGGACATCCGCCTAGTTTTCATTACGTTTTGTTTTTGCCTTGGAGTTGGGATTCACCCGAGATACCTTATTCTGGCCTATGATCGTAACGAATCGAACACCGTGCTCACAGGTCCGAGAACCAGGAGCAATATTTTCCGGGACAATTCTATTTCTATTGTTCTCGAAGGTCTTCTGCATATGGTGGCATCCAAGTCATTCTGAGATAGGAAGGCATCTTTGCGTTCTCCCGTATATTGCTTTCTGAGGCTCTATTCAGATCCGCCCTAGACGCAGCCCATACGGTATCGTCCGGTAACTGACGAAGAACCCCTTACGAATGACGCGGTTCGTTTCTATTCTCATCCCCGAATTTTGCTCAGATTTTCACGTCTGTACGCGAGTCTTCTGACTCGCTTCAAGGCGAAGCACCTGGTTCACTTACCGCCTGGGTTTCCGAAACTATTTTCCGCTTCAGCCGTGAATTATTGACCCTGGTCTCCGGTGAAATTAACCACTATAGCAATGGAACAATACAACGCGGTACTCCTGGAATAAAGGACTTCCGAGCATTCAGCTCAAATCAGCCATGAAATGAGAGCTCCATTGCGCCGACAATACACACGGGCCACTCATGTAGGCACGCTAAATACGCAGGAAGACAACGCTCGTAGATAGCTCAGAGTGTTGTGAGAGGGTGTATTGCGCGAGATGCGGATGAGATTCTGCAACAGACGGATATGAGTTAGGCAGAGAATACCATCACACGTCCCTGTATTGATATGCCCAATTTTATATTGAAAAAACCTGACTCTTACCGAATGCGATTTAGCTGTCAACGATTTTAGGTGTAGTACTTGTTCATGTAGTTTTGTTAATTAAGCAATGTGATTTAGAACTATCATTAAGTCTTCACAATAAGTCAATTACCAGATCTCATCCTTCTCTGTAATTTTGAATGCCATAAGCAGCATCGAACACGAGCTCAACCAACGCGTCAATGATAGCCCCAAGCCCATCGCAGCTCCAAAATCAGGGTGCGCCTTCTACCTACAGTTACGAAGGCTCATTACGAGTCGAAGCAAATATGGTGTATATGGCTTTAGTCGAACTTAGTCCACTACAAGGTACAGGCGGACGAGCTGCTATCTTTATACAACGCTATACACAAAATCCCCTGTTAGATCTAAATAGAAACCTCTATATGTAAGTAATCAGCTAAGCAGCTCTCTGGCTTTATGTTTAGCGCTCATCCGTCCCATTTATATCTAGATACCAGCTAATTTTACAAGTAGGAGGCGCGATTGTGCGGCACACCGTCCATACTACCAACCTAGAACTTATAGACCTGATCTTTTGAATAGCCTAGCTCTTTCAGGTAGCCCGTCAGTTCGCCTTGGTCTTTGGGACTCGTCTTAGGTCCGGAGATGGCTTTGTATAGGCCTGGAGGACCGCATACGAAGATCTTGATATTGCCATCCTTGGGCTCGGGCAGTACAGTCTTCAGTAAGTCCTTGGTAATGAAGCCCTTGTTGCCAACCCACTCCTTGGGCGGGTTATCAAGAACGTAGAACGCGCGGAATCGCTGTGGATATGTGTTTTCGATTTCGGCAAGCTCGTGCTTTAGCAAGATGTCGTCCTCGGTCACGTTGCCGAAGACGAGCGTTACTTTGGTCTTGTCTTCTGGGTTGCTGAAGATGGCTCGTATCAGCTGGTACATGGGCGTGATTCCTGTGCCGCCGGCCACCAGAGCGATATGATCGTGCTTGTTTGCACTCCATGGATATTTCGGCAGCGGGCCCTTGAATTCAAGTCGCTGGCCCGGGACCATGTCATGCAGGTGCGTTGACATGGGACCATTGGGATATTTCTTAACAATCAGCTCGATATAGCCGCGGGTGTCTACTCAGGATGCCAGAGCCGTTAGCCAAAAAAGCCTAGAGACGCCCGCACATTCACGTGGAATGAGGGTGAAGCGGGAAAGTGCAGAACGTACCTTCGTCACTAGTCGGGGTATATGGCCGTAGGACGGGCTTCTCGCCCTCAGGCACGAATTTAGTGAGAAGAGCGCTGGCAACCTGCAGACCCGAGACCATATCGTCCTCAGGGAGTTGGAAGATGAGTTTCTTCGTGTTGTGGTTGACGACTTGAACGTCCTTCAACAAGAGCGAAACGAAGCCCTGTTCACCTCCAGTGAAGGCCTGCTTTGGCGGCCCCGTAGCCTTTGCCAGCCCCTCCTTCGCCTTGTTCTCAATCTTAGCTCCTGCCGGCGAATTCATGAAATAGTAGCCTACGCCACCAAGGCCGAGCGCGCCGGCGGCGGCATACGCGAGGGCATTACTAGAGCCGCTCTTGGCGGGCTCGGTTGCGTATGTGCGCGTCGTCAAGAGGAGACTCTACGGTTGCGAGACATTTTATTAGTAATAGTGCGTGCAACTGAATTGGGGCATCCATTGGGGGGTTCGTGATTTGAGACGGCGGAAGCTCCGGCTGCTAAATAGAAAGCGTCGAGAGCTCAATTCTCTACTGACTTACCCGCTTAAGCGGCTGCGCTGCCCGAAATGCTGATCTTGCAAACATACTGTGTGTTAGCAAAGGTCGATTAAGGGAATTGAGAGATAATTGGACAGCAAGGACGAGAGGAAAAGACGTCGATGTCCGTATCGGAACTTGCAGGTGAGGTCAATGTAAGGTCAGTAATAAGTGTATGAAACTAAAGAGGTATTGAGATACTTCGAGGGATTAACCTTAGCTGGAGGCGCGAAGAAAGCCCCACTAAATTGGTATGCTACCTATGTACCATATTGATAACGTCATCCAGTCAATGTGCAGATGAGATCATTTTGCAACATTAGACTATGTAGGTACCTCATACTAACGTTAGAGCTAAAGTGGGCTCGAATATATGGAGGACGGCACGTGCATGCATACTTAGTCATCAAATTCTAGGATTAAATACCTATAAATGAAAGTATGTATTATTCAGCAGTATCATACTATCGAATTAGGTTTTTGCTTACATACATAAGTAGATACATGCGCATACAGTCGAATAGCCAGAGGCGAAAACATTCACGACAACCTGATTGTAAGATTAGTGACATGAAATTATAATTTGTGCGCTGTACCACAGTACACATTATAATTCAACTTCGAGCTAAGGCTACTATATCTAGGGATTTGCGCTGTCCAGGAACGTCTATGACCTTGCAACGGCGAATAGCTGCTTACGGTAGCTTCAATATGTCGTCCACGTTGACCACCTGGCCTGTCGCAATGGACTTATTCGCAGCTATGCCCGTCAAAATCGACAGGGCTCCATCGACGTGACTGGCTGCCCGCATGTACTCGTCCGAGACGGGTTCGCCAAAGAGATCGTTCAGCAAGACCGAATCACCGCCACCATGAGCACCGACCCCGTCTTCGATTTCAATCTCGCGGGGCTTCTCGAATAAGGGCCGCAGGAGCAGTGTCCGTTTCTCAAGCGAGCCTTCAGCCACTTGGTCGCCACCCGAGTTGACGTAGCTGTTCTCCACCACCTCCATCTCGAGGCGACCACCTGTGCCATTGAAGCTGACTCGGAAGCCCTCCCAGGGAGCGTATGCCGTTAAGGAGTATGTCAATACGGTCCCGTTCTTGTACCTGACGAGCAGATTCATCGTGTCCTCTATGCTGATGCCGTCGCCAAACACACTCTGGTCGCGGTAGTACGCATCCTCGTGTTCAGCATCAAGATACATGGCCTTCAGCTGTGGATGCTCCTCCATGCGCAGCGCGAATGGATCTGCCTTGGCGATTTCACTTCCCTGCGCTCGGGTGTAGAACTTGGTCTCCCCGCGACGCTCTGCGTTTTCACGTCCGTAGAATTTGAGGTCACCCTGCGCGTACACGGTCGACGGCCGTGTCTGCAGCCAAAAGTTGACAAGGTCGAAATGGTGTGTGCTCTTGTGCACCAGCAGGCCGCCGCTGTTCCGCTTATCACGGTGCCAGCGCCGGAAATAGTCGGCGCCGTGGGACGTGTTGAGCATCCATTCGAAGTGCAAACTAGTCACCGTGCCAATGGCGCCGGACCGGATCAGTTCAAACACTTTGGTATTGTGAGGCGCGTATCGGTAGTTGAAGGTTACGCGCACATTCTTGCCCGTCCTCTCCACGGCGTCAAAGATCTCGTTACAGCGTGGTATGTCAATAGTCATAGGCTTTTCTGTGATGATATTGCAGCCCAGCTCCAGCGCCTTCACTATGTAGATATTATGGGTCCGATCAATTGTCGTCACAATAACCTCGTCCGGCTTGGTCTCTTTGATCATGTCTCCAAAGCTAGAAGCGAGAAACGTTGGAACGGCACCGTGGCCCATGGCGTCGAGTTTGGCGTTGGCATAATTCATGCGAGTCTGATTTGTGTCGCAAATACCAACGATACAAGAGGTATTAGCATAATCTTTTGCGATCGCTGTGTAGAAGAAGATCGCTCGACCTCCGGTGCCCACAAGGGCGTACCGCTTCTTCGTGCGATGAATCGAGAGGTCAACCATCACAACAGTTAGGTACAAATAGAAGCTGCTAGCGGACCCTACCGGAGATTATTAAACAGTGGGCGTGGAAACACAGTGCCGCCAATTCCAAGATGCTATTTCTGAGTAGTTTGTTTTACTCTCACCAGGCCCTGATTTGAATAACTCCAGAGGACTGGTATCTCGTTAGGTATCTCGTGTCTCTATTGAAGTCTGCTATCCGGTTCTCACTAGGAGAAGACAATCTCTAGAGCAGTTTGGAGAACTTGGAAACCCCTTGAAGCTTCTTCTTCTTTCTCCAAGATATTTTCCGAGAGCAGCTCCTATCTTTTAAGCGCAGTTTCGTAAACGAGGACCCAACCTCGCTATTTCGCGCCACCTTCAGTCTCTAGAAAGAGAGCTTCTGCGTATCTAAAAATTTAGATTACTACCAGATGAGTGTTCTCACAGGATTGGCGGGAAAACTTCGCTATCTACTATATCTAAAATCATTCACTACTTGTGAATTATAGTCCCAGGATTCCCCGCTTCAACCCCAAGTTTTGCGGGGAAGTTGGGGTCCAATACATATGCCGAAATAGACTCGTAGCTTAGACCAATGAGACTTGATGGCTATTATAGGCTTTGATGTATGCTAGATGCAAATAAACAAATCACACTTCTAGTGTACACACGCAAGCTAGTCCTCCTTGGCTTCACTATAGTAGCTGGGGACTTGCTATCGGTTAATATCACATATCTGCTCCAACCCCTACCCAAGGCACCCCTGGCAGATGGAGAACCACTTCCCTACCTGAGATTCAACTTGTTAACTTCGCCTAAGCTACATGCCGACACCGCCATCCCGAGCTGATGATAAGCCGATTTAAGTTAAGGCAAAGAAACGAGTTTCAACGTATCCACCAATAACACGTCTAGCGAAGTGTCGCCAAGTAGACTGTGCAGCGCCCAAAGCTTATCGTCTTCGCCGACGCAGTAAGCACGCAACTAAGAAGACGACGACACCTGTAGGCTCATTCGTAGACACTTTTTGGGGCCGAGGTTATGGGGCTTGTAACTGTCTGCTCTTTCACCGTGATGGCCGGTACGCGAGTTATGTAGGTTCGCTAACAAACCCAGGTGTTGGGTAGAACAACAATTTTCCGTTATCAGAGATCTCCGCATTGCTACTGTCCGATGTATGAGGATAATACAAGGCTCATATATCACCTAATTACACTCCACGTAGAGCAATTATCGTTTTTTCTGCCTGTACGGAGTTTTGGAGCTTCTTTTATCCTACTTACCTCATCCTAGTCCTGAATTCCACTTGTAGGTTAGAATGACAGCCGAGCCCTCAAAGGCGGTGTCGTCTACTACGGCTGAGGACGTGGATGCCATTTCACCTACAAGGGCAGCCCCGATTACCGAGCCACCGATCAATGCTCTCGCGGACAAAGCTGCCAAGTTCATTACCGAGCATGGGGAGATCGCATTTGACTATGAAGATGAACATGGAGTTCTAAAACGCGTGGATAGGCGAATCCTGCCCTTGCTCCTCGGGGCGTATTTCTTCCAGCAACTTGACAAGTCATCCCTCTCATACGTCTCTATATTTGGCATCATTAAAGATGCTCATCTGACGTCGCGTAAGATGCTTTCATTTTCATATGAATTCTATGGATTACAGTTTTGTTTTTGTTTTACTATTTCTACTCTGCATACGCATTCGTTATTGCTAATTATAGGAACCTGAGGAACTGCGCCTAAAGAAATTCAACGTCTGTGTTCAAATGAAATGCGATATATGCGTCCTGGGCCTTTGTTAGCTTTCGTAGTCGAAGCTTTTCATTCTTACTTGGCTCATCTTGGCTGACTATGTAATGTCGTGCGCAGAACAATATTCCTGGTTGAGCTCGGTATTGTACTTCGGTCAGCTAGCTTTCCAGCCTCTAGCTGCCTGCTTGCTTGTTAGACTACCGACAGGTAAAGTTATTGGGACAGCGGTGATTTTCTGGGTACGTAAACGTTTCTCTTATACCCCTGCTGATATTAATTCAAATATTGACTTGCAATTAGGGGATAAGCGAAACACTCCTTGCGGCATGTACCAATTTCTCTTCACTTATAGCCCTGCGCTTTTTGCTAGGGGCCTTCGAGGCTTTGATTGCTCCCTCCTGTATAGCAATAACACAGATGTGGTGGCGTCGTTCCGAGCAGACCCTTCGCACCTCATACTGGAATGCGATGAATGGCGTGACCCAAATCGTCGGTAGTCTTGTGACGTATGGTCTCGGTCACATCATGAGCAATAAGATCTATCGGTACCAAGTGATTTTCATCTTCTGCGGCACCTCCACGTTCTTGTTTGGCGCTACATTTGTTTTCCTGATGCCCGATTCTCCAATGGAAGCGAAGTACTTGACGGAGCGTGAGCAGCTCATAGCTGTTGAACGCCTTCGGGCCAACCAGATGGGAGTCGCTAGTCGTAAGTGGAAATGGGAACATGCTCGAGAAACTCTTATGGACCTCAAGACTTGGCTGTGGTTCCTTATCATGACTTCGATCTCGTAAGTGCTCTAATCCCAGGGTCTTTGTCGGAGAGAAGACTGACTTGAAGAACAAGAATTGCGAGCGGAGGAATCGGCACTTTTGGGAACCTTATTGTCCAGGACTTTGGCTTTACTAATTTCAATGCAATCCTCTTCAACATCCCATTTGGAGTGATTCAATTCGTCAGCACCGTCGGCTCAGCAGCACTAGCAACCAAGCTTCGCCGTAAGGGTCTTGTGCTTACCTGCGTCAGCTTGCTACCAATCATTGGTACTATCCTTATGCTCACAGTGCCTCGCAATGGAAATACCAAGGGCGCACTGCTCTTCGGCTATTATCTTGTATCGTGCCTGGGTGCTATCACTCCGATGATCTTCACCTGGCAGGCACAAAACACGGGTGGTGATACAAAAAAGAAAACGACCACGGCTGTGGTTATTATTGGTGCGTATTCCCCGAATACCCCCAGAATGAACGGGATTTTAAGTATAAGCGACCATTAGGCATGTGTACTGGAAATATCATAGGACCACAACTATTCAATATTAAAGACGCGCCGCTGTACCGTCCGGGTCTCATTTCGGCCCTTGTGCAGTTCATTTTCGTCGGTGCGCTTGGACTGTATGTGTTCGTTAAGACATTGCTGAGATATCTTGATGCGGGAAGACTGACAATGCTTTAGGCTGATTCCAGTGTATCTTGTATTTCTAAACAGATGGCACGCTAAAACTCGGGAGCAGCTTGGAAAGCAGGTAGATATTGTCGATGAGTCTATGATGAAGAAGAATGAGATTCAACAAACCTACGAAGCAGAGCGGGAGCAGAAGGAGGAGGCGAGGGTGTTGGAGGATGATAATGGGTTCCAGGATCTCTCAGATCTCAAAAATGAAGACTTTATCTATGTTTATTAAAGTAACAAGCTAGTCAGTTAGACTGTCACAATCTCCTTGTGAGTCTCAATCTCTTGGTTTCCCTGAGCTTTCCTAGGGATTTTTATATCAGCTCCTACGCCTAGCGTCCTAAACCGTTTAAAATCTTTCAATTAGTATATACTGCGTATAGCTCGAAGATAAGTAAAGCTATGTTCACTTCACATTGTGCTCTGTGCTGCTAAACAAACACAGTGCCTTTCTGGAATTATCAATCTTTCAAGCGCATCAGCGCATCACGATCTGGTACAATAGTTGCATATTAATACTTATATCACTTGAGCTTTAAAACGGTTAATAGCTAGATCAGTGCAGATCTGCGCCCTTCTGCTCGTTGAATCCGACCTTTTCTTTGTCGATATCCCAAGCGGCCCTGTTTAAGTTAATGACGTGTTAGTAACGGCATAGTAATCTATAGTGGCAAGAACACTAACCATTGTCCACTTGCTTTGTAGCGCAGATCGATTTATTACGTTGAGAAGACGTTTCCAGTAGTTCCGCATCCGGTACTGACTTTGTAAAGACAAAGCAACAATGACTGCAGGTCAGCGCTGATTGCTATGACCACATTTAAGAACAGTTTGAAGATTATTAGGCATTATTGATCAATCACCTGTTTTGCACTTGTGTCATAAGTGTACATTTTTATTTGAAATCCTCGAACCTAGTTGAAGTAATACACGCAGCATCCCGGAGGTAAAGATGGCAGATCAATTCCTAGACCTCCCACGCACAAATGTCCTGGCGAGTTACGCTGGGCAGGGCAATGTAATGCTTGATCCCGAAGTCGGACGATGGACGAGCAAAAGAAGTATCAATGGCCCGCCACGACTGCCTCAGCAATACAAATTTTCTCAGGAGCTACTATCGGTCTTCGACGCGTTGCAAGTGTTGCAGGCGAAACGTGATCAATACCTTCTAGATAGCACGTTAAAAGTGCCTCTGGATTTTATGTTTAATGCGCTTCCCAATATGGTTCGGGCTGATGTGAATATATTTTTGCCCGAGCAGGATGCCTTCTGGGCCTGGCCTGATGATGTTTCAGCAGATACAGGAGACGGGGTAAATTCTTTTGCCTATTATGGCCGACCGAGGTTGCTGGAAAAGCCGTTTCATTTCTGGCCTATCGATATCAACCAGCACGAAGGACGCCCTCCTCATTGGGCACTTATTGTCCTGCATCTGGAACGGTCCCGCGGAATAAACCCAGACTGGGATGGACTGGACTCGCAAGATGAATTCATTGATATAAGCGATGACTTCAACGTGCTACAGTCTTATGCCGTCATCGATCCTGACCACGGCGATGAGGCTCGTGATACAGAACATGACATAATCGATAAGCTCTTGGTCATACTTAACGTTCTCGGCGTAAGTACGGAGGAGAATGAAACAAATCGACATGAAACATGGGTTCCTCCAAGGTAAGCCATTTTAGACAAAATCTTTTGTAGAATATGCTTCCTTTGATCGCCCGCTGATAGCCACTGATATAGTATGTCTTGACCTACTCTCCTAGTACCATGCCCCTCTTCCGCCTTGAATAACAAAAAGGCCTTCCACTAAACTAGAACGTAGATCGCTAGCCTCTCAATTCATAAAATAAATAGCTGATTATGTAATAGTGAATGCGCCGCAGCACGCATCTTCAGACGGCAGAGAGAACTGGAGTTCAGGCCTACGTGTATTTGAGATGATCAGGGTCTGGCTGGATCGCATCACTGAGAGCTATTGCTTGAACCCGAGACTTTACGATGAAAGGGCCTTCTGGCGACCGCATCCGGGCTGGTTCAATCCTGATTCTGTGCGCTCTAATATGATCGGCAGTAAGTAATATTTAAGAGTAATTTGCTTTCCGCCTGGTCACTATTAGAAGCAATGTTTGATCATTAGGGCCACAGCGTTGTCTCGGCAGCTTCGCATGCTTTAGAAATCCTTAACTACTTTCGTGCAGGGGAAATACTAAACTCAGACTTTGCAGTGGCAGCAACGATGGTGAACCGAGCAATGGAGAGTACGACACGAGTTGCGATTGAACCGGTTTTAGATGGGGCCATAGTGTTTATGCCCAACGGCGAAACCATCGGCACGCAAACTATGATGCCAGATCGACAGAATGTCGCAGCCTTTGACCCTAGCCAGAATAGAACTGATCCTGTGGCGATCAGTGAGAATTTGCCTTAGCGATATTCGACAATGTTTGGGCGAAGAAGGGGTAATGGGCGTAGAATGAGAGCAGCGATATCATCCCCACGATGTTGTGTATAGGAGGCAATCAGAGGGCGTTTAGGTCTGATACTCGGGACGTATTTTCTTCGTGATAGATTATCACTAGGTGCATTTAGAAGCTGAAAAACACCACTGAATGAAAACTAGAATTATATCATTCATTAGCGGAAAAGACATACCTCCTTAACCAGCTATTACAAGGTTTCTATCATTCTTGATGTGATCATTGTTAAGGCTGTAAGCCGCGCTTTGTTGATCAGTCGACAGACTTGCTATGATGTTCTTCCTAGCTGATGTAGTAATTGAATATCACAAGGATGAAGGGTTGTCTCTGTGTGCCATGCTGTATTTAATTTATTGACATCGCCTTACAGGCAAGCTTATACTAGAATGTTTGTCTACTATGACTTCTGTTTAAGACAACTATGGGCGTTTCTTAGAGAATACAATTTGGTAAGCTATATCACTACATAGAACATAATCCTGCAACACAGCACACAACAAAGAGTGGGTGAGACTATTATAGGCAACACGTAGACAACGGCTAAATATCCTAGATTGTAACCTTGTGATGATGTCAGGCAACTTCCATCTTGTTGGTGATGAATAAGCTAGACCTCTAAAGGCTTGTTCGGCTTCATTTGCTCTAAATTCATGCTTGAAAGCAAATAGCTTTTAGAAACTAGTCGGGTAAGGTCTATGTAAGAGTTATATTCTAGAAATTGTTAACCACCGGCTCTCTAGTAGTGTACATGGTGTATTGAGAATATCTAATGATGTGGAGTTTAGACCTATAGACTAGAAGATTTCTGTTACACAGCGCACAATGGAGTTTGATATTGGTTTTGAATTACCACTACGGGACCAACCAATCCTGTTCCCAGCCTTTTTATTTTTTATTTTCATTTTAATGTGCCAACTGATTAAGACACCGAACCGTGGTATTATTCACTGACATGGGTAATTATGATATTAGCGCTTGCTACCATAATTAAACTCTAGGTTGGCGTCATAATATATATAGCTTTGTCTCCATGCAATGAAGATGCATTCTAAGAATATTTGAAGGGTTCACGACGTTAATATTCTACATGCTGTTGAGCAAGTGCTTTCTCGAGCTGCGACCCCTACTGATTAATTTTTAACATTTGGGCACATGGCACAATCAACAAGGTGTAGATGCTACGGATAATAATTATGGTCTTCAACAGGAGCCGCCTTCGTATGTAAGCTTCCGAGCTGTATACGGGCATAGGAGGCTGGAATTGCAGATAGACCGTCGACGAGGATGTATTGCAAGTCCAAATGTAAATTAGAAAAGCCATATGGTAACGAATGAATGACTTGCCAATTGATTATATATTTGACTCTTTGTATCCCGGCACAGGAAGTCGAAAGAGCCCGTCATATTGTATTTGACTGCGATCTTTGCGTGTACTATACATTGTAGACAAGCCACAAGCCGTCAGCTGTTGTCATGAAACAGGTACACAGGATCGACATACAATGCAAAGGAGCGCAACATCTCAACATCTGGCCCGAGCTATTGTATGTGCAGGGTAAGTCGTGCTGTGGTTGAAAAGGGCACAAACTAATACTCAACAAGGAAGCCTGGCTGTCCGATTACCCGAAACGTTGGCTTCCCAGCGGAACAGTGGCCTTTTGGTTGTATCCGCGATGCAGGCGGCCAAGCCACGCTTTGGGGATTTGTGTGGTTAAGTACGACTGTAATCTAGGAGGCTTTGGCGAACGACAGGTAAGTAGCTAAGTAGCTAACATGCCAGACAATTATGAATACATCGTTTGAACCGAATGCATCAAGTCGACACAAGCTATTACACATGATTGTGAAAGACTGAAAGGCGAAGATAGGACAATTACTCAATAGGGCTCTGTGATCCTCTGATGAACTATCGAAAAGTGGCATAGGCAAAGCCCGAGGAGCACAAAAAGTACGAAGAAGATATTAGATCTAAGTCGTCATACCGTTCCTTGTAAATAAGGGCTGATCGAGAATTAGCACTATACCTACCTAGGTATCCAACCTTAAGGTAGGCAGCAGCGTAAGTGCAGAAAGGGGGACGGAGAGAAAGGGGCGCGCCACGTGACTACACACAGTGTTTATATTTAGGCATCATCGATATGCGTACTGTCCCGCTTATACACGTCTCATCTTCTATGTCACACCTTTAGAACCAGAACGCAGGCTGAATCTCACTAAACTAACTTATACATTGCTCATCGAACACACTACATAACCCGACACTCATACTTATCGGATGACGCCTGGACATGCACCTAAATGATGGAGTCGGCATCGAAATGGTGTTCTCTGCCGCACTTCCCAGGCTTGCCAGCATTACTTATCTCTACCCACTTTACGACCTCGTCGTACACACTCTACATCACTGATTTGGCCAACCTCTGGATGGAAAAGCTTGACCGGAAAGGGATATTGTCGCGAAGCATTCAGGAGAAAACGAGCATTGATCTGGGCGAGAGTGACGACTATCCCGAACAATGGGCTGTGTTCTTGTCCAAGCTCAAGGCGGCTCTGGACCCCACGTCTTCAGACCACCACCTCACCAGCCTCACTTTAGCCGCCTCGCGCGACTCCAAGAGCCCAGATACACTAACTCTGCGAATCACATGTGAACTACCGACGCCTCTAGATGCTCTCAGATGGCCTATACACTTGGTGAAATGCCCGCCAGCTTCGCTCGCCTCAGAGCTCGTGCTACCCCTCATACACGCGCATTATACACAGAACCGCGACACTGAAGACCTCATGAAGCGGCTCAAGGAGAAAGACGCTGTCATAACCAAATTGGGAGATAAGCTGGGTGCGATGGGGGTGTCACCAGACGACGTCTTCAACTCGCTCTCAGCGAAACGCCCGTCTAGCAGGGCAGCTGCGGAGGACAAGGTCAAGGGTCTGGCGCCTTTTATCGAAGACCAGTGGAGATCGAAACGCGGTACACACAGCCCACAAGATGCTGCGGCGTTGATACGAAATGTTTTCGGTCATGCAGGCTTCAGGTGCGAGACGGATATGGATCTTGGGGCCTCTGACACGCTGAATGACTGGTGGAAGAGACTTGGCCCCAGATCTTACTCCGGATATAAATCGGAACATGGTATCTCTCACAAAGAGCCGCAAGAGCCAGTCCGCGCCGACAAGGCGTTTTCAGCAGAAGATGACGAGGATTTTCAGGTACAGTCCACACCACCTAATCGCTCGTCAAAATCAATAACCGAAAACAAATCAAAAGATGAGAAGGCAGGATATGAGACACTTGAGAGTGAAGGCTCTGAAGTTTCTGACAGTCATCAAGCACAAGACAAACGCCGTTCAAAAATTGGGACACTCGGCAACAGGAGGAAACATACCCGAGACCATGCTACGAGCCATTTATCTCGGGCTAAAGCCCCTAAAGAGGATAATACAGCATCAGAATCAGCGTCAGAATCAGAAGACGAGACATCTGTTCTGCCGAAGTATATCAGACAATCAGATGCTCGTCTGGATACAACCATAAAGCCAAGACAATTTTGCCTGCCTGAGATGAAAGCTGCATTAGCAGCAAGTCCACCTGTAGAGGCTGATGATGAGACAGCTACTGTCTCGGATTCTAGTAGCGATCATTCATCAAGGCCTCTGTCACCTCCAAGCAAGTCGCCAAACACGCCACGGAAAGGGGCCCTTGGCCGGATAGGGGGCAAATTTAAGTCAACCTCTAGTTCCCCACAGACTCCCAAGAGATCCGCGCCTGTCGCGGCAAGTGACGGATCTGCGTCTTCATCCTCAAAAAAGCTGGAAACACGAAAGATAGGTGCAATAGGGAAGAACTCTCGAAGAGCGCCCAAGAGACTGCGCGCCGGCACTCCAGCGGAACCAGAAGAATCTGAGGCGGACGAGCAGAAAGCTGAAAGAAAACGCACCGAGCTGGCCAAGGAGCTGGAACGTAAGAGTATCGTACCAGTGAAGAAGAAGAGAAAATTTTAGGGCTAGTCGAATCCAATGGATGACCCTCTGTTAATCACCAATGAGCTTCACATGTTGCAGACAGATATCGTTTTATGTTATAAGCGCTCTGAATGCTACTCCAAACATAAAGTGGACACTACCAGGCAGGTTTCTAGCCTATACTTTCAGACTTAACCTTGAGCCGAAGAGTATTTTGCTCCACTCTCCCAGCAGCTCTGGTTGTATGTCTGTTTATGTTCTTTACCTGACAAGGAGAATATCTACTTCCATATAGCCGGCCACACGTCCTAATGGTGGTGGTCTATACCCGCCAAAGGCGTTAAGAAGAAAGCGACGAGATAAGCGAAATGTGCCGTACATTGCCACCTTCCCCAACTTCTAGCCTGTGGCCTTAGAATGGGTCAACTCCATATTGCTACGTGGTGACTCGTGTTACGTGATTCAAGCATGCTGTACGGTCAGATAGGAGTCTCGTCGGTGTAATTCTGGCCTCGTCGGACGGTCTTTTCGCTTCTGTTGCCCGATCAGGCGTTCAACCCATCTGTTTTGACTCGAGGATAACTTCTTCAGTCTAGGCTGAGCCTTAAGAATCATGAGAGGCTGCACTATCGAAACATGCAACTCTTCCGCAGTCCGGGTTTAGCTAACCTCTGGAAGCGCTACCCGACCAGCAAGGCAGATCTTTAGCATCGCCGGGCGAATGTTATGTGGCACAGTACAACCCCTTACTGGTATCTCCCGCGTCAGTCACGTCGCGCACGCAGTGTGGGGGACTGCTCCTCTCACTTTAGACCCCGTAATTGAAGTTCCACAAGGGCTCTCGGTCTGTGACGGCTTGTGTCAGATTGGGCTCAGTTCAACTGGTGGTCTGATACCACACTCCGCCGGTAGTGCTCCGCCTTCCTATAGGGGCGTTTTTGAGGTGATAAGGATGCCTGTTAGGAGCTACTCCATCGTCAGCGAGGGCCAAGGCCCATGGCGCAACCCTCGTGCTGGCTAGTCTTTCAGATGTCACCCCTTGTTTCATCAACCGAGCTTGAACGAACTTACATTATCACCCAAGTAGAATGAGCGGGTGAAACTTTTAGCGGTATTTCCTACGTGCCTGCATAGAGACGTTCGCAATGTCAGTGGAAGTTCATGGGTCTGTCTGCCACAAGGCACGGCCCTGGTGGGATGTTGTACCTCCAGCACCGTTGCGTATCTTCTCTAGGACACGTTTTACTACGAGAAAAGTAGGTTGGTTACGGCTAATATCTACAAACCCACTGAATCGCCGTTCAGGCCTCATTCGTTTCATTGGTTCAGTTGGAACAGGCCCAAGAGCAGAAGCTGTAGAATTGAAACCAGCTTGACATCAGCTTCCTCGGTCTTTGGTCGTAATCTTTCCAATGAAGAAGCTGTGAAGCGTCACTCAACTGGAAAAATCCGCCACGTGGTCAAAATTACTGCCAGTTCTACCCTGTCTATCGTTACCCCAAGGGTGGCCAAACTCTGGGTTAAACCTAGAACTAAGTGTCCAGGTAACGAAGGATATGAGGCTTACACTAAGCACTGTGTTGCGATCGCCGAAGTAAACGTTAAATGGCGTATGATCTGCATTGAAGAGAGAGGAGCCTCGTCTTGACTAGACTATGCCAGATACTACGTCAGGCTGAGCTCTCTTTACATAGCAGCTGTGGATAGATGTTCACACAATGCTAGCCAGTCGCTTCATATCGCATCTCAACACTGCCCCACGAGGAATAATTCACATGACCGAGAGCATTCATTACAAACTACGATATGACCTGTGCTTGAGTCACGTCAAAAGCTCTGACCTAGCCTAGGACGCACCTATTACGATCGTTAAAGCTATAGGTGATTCATAAGCCGTCATTCAAGAGACTGATGCGAAAATTCCTCTGGTCTAACTTCCCGTGCCTCTAAATGAGGTCAAATTTCAAGATATAGCTAAACGAAAACCCCTCAGTGCTAAAGCAAAGTGTCCATATGCACTATATAGGTTGTTCTTAGGCGAGAAATTCGCTCGAGCCTCTCGGTGCACCAGCGAGATGAGTAATATAGGCAAACACGCCGATAATTACCTTCGTGTATCATCTAGCGAGCAAGTAAATATTTACTGAGGACGATAATCCACTCAACGGAACCAGTCTCTTCACTGTCAATGCCAGCTTTATTTCCTTTACAGCTCTCCTTCGCACCAGCCGCAGATGGCGTGTGCCATCAGCAACATAACTTACTCGCCACTTCGACGTTGCTCCGTTTACGATTCGATCACGTATTAAAGCAGATAGGTTTAGTACCGCATAAAACACCTAACAGAGAGCGTGAAGGCTTTCTTTTTCAAGGTAAAATCACGTACTTGCGTAACACTAGAAGACCGCTCGAATCTTTGCACCGAGTGCATAATTAGAATACGGCTTGCGCTATTAAAACTACCGACCAGAAACAAAGTCGCTTCTGTTACTCCATGCGTTGGTATTCACCACTTCGCTAAGATATAAAAAGAAAGTAGCGCATTTATCATGAAAGGTCCGACATATAATGCCGCCACTGAGGAGGCTCTGCGGTCGTCATGGCAGGGTTTGCCAATTACCCTTTGATGCAACAGGGATCGTGATAGTCGAGGGCTAGCTAGATGAGACTGCCTAGATCCATAGTTCCGCGGCGTGGAACTTATCTGGGATAACATGACTTTCCCTATCGTGTCTTTGCGATCATATATACCATTGGATGATGGTCCCTTTGCAATGAAAGCTAGATACGACGGAGTTTCTTACCAGGCATATCGGGCAATCGCGCCGTATATTGAGCAACGATTCCCTTACGCGTAAGATTCGATTTTATAGTTCAAGTTGTACTCCAGTACTGTCAGCAGGCCAGCATGGCCGTCTTTGCAGTTCTCGTTCCTCGACGTGGAATGCGACTTGGGATAGACTTTCAGTACCATCCACCTCAGGAAATATAGCATGGGTATCTGTGCGTCGGCTAGTAGTATGGTCTGCCCCAAGTATCTGGCCCGAAGTCTCGGTTTTCGGACCACAATTCTTTCGCTACGTAGTCTACCCTCCTACCAGTGGCATATATCTAATCACAATCTCTCCGATCGGTAGTCGATGCAGTGTGACTGACGAATTTACAGCCCGCTACAGGGAAAAGTATTGCGATCAACCCTATCTAGTAATTGGGTTCGGAAAAGAAGACATACAATAGATGCGGTTCCAGGCCACATAACCACATATCTGGTTAACTCTACTCAGGCCAAGGGAGTCGGCTTTTGATGCCATCATATTTGGCTTGTGAATATCAAGTAATTGCCGATATCATTTGGGTTCATCTAAAGACAGGAATTGACAAGGGATAAGAAACGATCATCAACGCAACGTCGCAGTATAGTTCTACACCATTCTCCCGAATGGTGAAAATACTTTCTTCTACCAATTTCGCGTACACGATGCAAGTATGCCTACCTCAGCCTCCCCGTTCTTTCACATGTGAATGGTAAGCTCGTTTCTAGAGCAAACCGTATTCCTATAGTCTTGATGTCGTGATTCTTCAAATGCATCAGCTAATGACTATACCCGTCACATTGCTGCCCGACCTCCCAAAGCTTACGGTTGGGCAATGTCTATTGTGAAGAACAGGGAGCAAGACTGAGAGACATAGCCATATCATGGCTCGAACTAACGGTCGCACGGGCTTCGATAGCCAGATACAGAGCAATGAGCAGGACACAAGTCTGTACCTCGACTAAGTCGATTGGGTCGGACCGCTAAACCCTGGTAGATGGCCGCCCAATCGCCTCTCTGAATGTCGAACTGCCCAGCCAACCACCACTTGGCGGTTCTTTCATCTTTCCTCGGATGTCAGCGAGCTAGTCGTCCCTACCCACCAAATGCGCCTGTCTTTATGTGTGAGGAAGAAGCAGGTACACAGCATACTGGGTGGTTGGCAGATTATGAGGGGTGGATGATCTGACTATAGAGTAATTAATTATCTGGTATCAGGTTGTTATTTCCGGAAAAAAAAGGAAGAAAAAAAAACAACCCCCCCTCCCTAAAAATCCTTACAATAATACATAAAATCTTGACCGAACGCCAGATGATCTTCTCAGCATCTAGTCTATTGATTGGCGTAAAAATGGAGTTCAATATTGATATGTTTTGCCCAACTCCACTACATCAGACCATGTGTGCATGTTCTACCTTGGGTATACCTAGCATGAGCCCTTAGTATGGGCAAGTTTCGAGAGACCATAAGCTAGTCTAAGCGGCAAAGTTCGGGTCGAAGCGCTGCGTTGCGTCAGATGACCTTCGAGAAGATATGATGTGCACTGTTTGTGTCGCCATGAAAGATCCCCTCTTGCTACCCCGTTGCGCGCTTGATCTGGATGTTTTGATTCCGTCGCGACCAGGTATAGTGGTGTGCTGACGCATGGCCTCTCACCGTCACGTACCCTGTGCAACGTGCTAGATGCTACTGGCTGTCATTCCGTCTCCTTACAGTGCCCAAGGTCTTGACTGTTGCTCCTATAATTAACATTCCGTCCATCTGTATGGTCATATGCCACGGTTGAAGATCTAAGCCATTGAGTTGATAGGGCTTTCAAAAGCGCCGATTATCGGAATAGTGACAGGCGCACAGATCGTCGAGGTCACAAGCCTCGATGATTCTGTACCGACCCGCTGAAGAGTAAATCTACAGCCTTCGCCTGACATAGCTGCAGCCTTAAAAGTGACAGGCCTTGGGGCTTTGTCTGGGCTGGGGACGGAGCTTACTGCTTCACCGAACGTGCTGTCCCTGCCCAGTGATACAATTCTTGAAGTCCGGTGTACTTTCAAGTAGGTAACAATCAGTTACACGCACCTCATCTGAGTCCGATGTGTCGTGTGCACCTTCATAACCAACCACCGTCTATGGATTTCTACCAATGTAATGAGGGCTTACCCACTAGGAGCGGAACAAAATTACTTAGGGACATCCTCCAAAATAGGGAACAATAGCCAATTTTCGTCATAAAAACTAGATTGAACCAGCTTTCGCACCCGGCTTCCAGTTTCCATGGTCATGTGTTTGGTGCCGGAGGATTGGTAACAGGCACTTCCAAAGCTTTTTTGGAGTAGCCACTTGTACTCGAGGCCCGTGTTCTGCGGGGACAACTGCCTCTCTGACTAGACAAGCAGGCAGGCATGTAAATATTCAGGTCTTGTTCCACAAAGGTGGACGAACAGGCCAACGTTTAGCCCCGCCGTCAACAGCGTGATGGAACAATCTTGCGGGTGGAGAAGAGATGGAGAAAGTACGCACGAAGAGGGAGAAAAACAGCTGGTGAATAGATAATGAACGCTACAGACCATTCACTTGGCAACTTACACGTGGACACGTGTGTCAGGCGTGGCACAAGGCTTGAAGGGTAATTATTGCCTCGAAAACAGATGAAGCGTCGAAGAAAAGACATATATCTTGGAAGACCGTCTTGGCTTCTTAGAGAATCAGTAGCAACAAATCACAGCCTCTAGGTCATGCCTTATGATCAAGACATCGGTCTGTCTATTTCTTTGCATGCTGGCACGGATCCCGTTGGTACAGCCCTGGTTGGAAAGTAGTGTCCACTGGCTGCTATTTTTGTATCCACTACAAAAGGGGAGAGGGCTGGCGGTGAG
This sequence comes from Xylariaceae sp. FL1651, assembly GCA_025201745.1. NCBI lineage: Eukaryota > Fungi > Ascomycota > Sordariomycetes > Xylariales > Xylariaceae > Xylariaceae sp. FL1651. The sequence continues at coordinate 157,559 of MU624278.1, forward strand.
GTTGTCGTTGTCAATTCTGGAATATTTGGGTGGGTTGGCAGGTAATTAGAGAGGCGAATCAGAAAACAGTTAAGCGCACATTTCAAGATCTGGTACACCGAGCTGGCAAGGAGGATGGATGCAAAGGGAACAAGTGCCTCTCACCTATCTCTTGCCTACCATACTAAGGCAACGATAGGAATAAAAAGATAACCTCTTTCTTTCGCCCGAATGTTCGGGATTGTCGAGCAAATATATGGGACTTTTGATATTCTAGAACATGGCTCTTCATATCTCGAATTCTGTCTTGATTGTTCACCGTGGAAAACCACTTTGCGTATTCACCTATCCAGCCTAGCCCAAGGCCCAGCAGTACGGCACCCAACGACATCTCGCTCTCTAGCCGCCAAAGTCCCCTTCCCCCCCTCTCACTGCGGCGGTAATTAAAGGGATGTCCTAGTATGATCGCACAGATCCACCAATAAGAAGCATGCGCGAGGCCTGCCTCGCGAAACCTCCAAGGGCAGGCGAGGGGAAGTGCAAGAAAGCCAGACAGTTAGACAGATGGGATAAGGGAGGGAAATATAAAGAATTATAGGCGCCGCGAAGTCAGCCGGGGAGGTGTTACGAACCAACAAGAAAGAGGACTAGGCCGCCCGAAGCGCAGACGGCAGAAGAGGGGGCAGGCCAAGTCACGTAACATAGATCTAAACGATCTAAGATCCAACAAATCCAAAAACGTAGATCTAAAAGATCTAAAATCCAACAGATCCAGTAAAATAATCTAAAAGATCTAAAATTTAACAGATCTAAAAAATATAAAAATAAAAAAATAGTATAAAAATTTTTTTTTCTTGTATAGCTAGTTATTTATTTATTACTATTTAATTTATATTTATAGCTAGTTTTTAAAAATAGCTATAAAAAACATTTTTTACAAAGCAGTTAATTTAAAATATTATTGTTTTTATTACTTATAATATTATTTTTTAACGTATATTTTAAATATAAACATAAAAATATTTTTAATTATACTTTAAATATTTATAACCTCGATATTATAAAAGTATATATAATATTAAATATTAATATACGTTTTATAATATTTTAAATAGTTTTATTTTACGTTAAACAATTAACTAAAACAATATTTAAATTATAACATTTACTATTTTATTTAGTTTATAAAACGTTATCGCTATATTCCGAGCAAAAATCGCAATAATATATAATTAAATATGAAAATTAAAACAAAAGTCGAATAAACAAGCTAATATTTTTAATAATACGATAAACTAAACCGATAAGCTCGAAAAAAAAGCCGATAAACTTGAAGTTTAAAACTAAAAGTTAAAAAACAATATTTTAAACTTAAAAAAACAAAACTAACTTTTTTAAAAAAAAGTCGATAAAATAAATAAACGACTAAAAATTACGACAATAGCTATAAAAATAGTTAAAAACCCGTAAAAAACTTAAAACTTTTAAGTTTAGCAAAATTTAACGGCACGTTAAAAAAGTTAAAAAAATTCCTTTTAAAAAAACAATAAAGTCGGAAAAATTTATATAACAGCCGGATTGTTTAAAAAACGAGTATTATTATAGTTTAAATTATATTTATTTAAAGCAACGATTTTGCTAATAAAGAATTGTCTAAAAAATACGCAAAAAATTTTCTAAAATTATAAATTGTTTAAAAACGAGCTTAAACATTTGTTTATTAATTTAAAAAAAAAACGACAAGTTTAAAATAATTTACGAAAATTAAAGCAAACAAAATCGGCATTAATATATACGACTAAATTTTAAAAAATCGCAGCTATTTTTAATTTAAATAATTAAGCTAAAATAATAATATTTTATAAAAAATTAAAAAATATTATTAAAAATAAAATTAGCAAACTACCGTAACTTAATAATTTTAATAAATACGTTAATAATATAATTAAAGCTAATATAAAACTGTATAAAAAGCGACAAAAATTTTCTAACAAAAAAAATAACAATAATAAGCCTAACCAAAAAAAAAGCGTTAACAATTTACGGTACATAGTATATACGCAAAATTAATAAAATTTAGCGCAATGCAATAAAAACGAAAAAATTAAAAAGAAAATTTAAAAATTTTAAATGTTATAACTGCAACAAACTAAAACATTACGTCAAAAATTGCGAAAAAAAACTACGTAAAAACTTACGAATATTAAAAGCTAAAATATTTAAAGCTAAAAAAAGCAGCTAATAAATTAATATAATATAAACTTATTATAACGATAAAGTTTTAAACCTAAAGCAAAATAATAAAACATTAATTAAAAATTAAATAATATAAAAAAAATATATATATATTAGCGAACTAATTAATAATACGGTTATACTTAAAACGAACGACGGAAAAAATTTATAAATAAGCCGTTTACGATAAAAAATAGTTTACCGATAATTTAAAAAAAAAAGTATAATTTAACGAAACGGCACGTTTAAAACGTAGTTTAATAAAAGTAATATAAACTTTAAAACAAAAACTTAAAACTATAAAAGTAATTATAAAATAGATTTAATAAAAATTATAGCATTAAATAATTATTACGTTAAACGAACAAAAAAACGCGCAAATTTGAAATAAATAGCTAAGATCTAATTAAAAAAATAAGCAACGAAAAAACTTTAATTTAGCCGAAAAAAGTTAAAATAACGAACTTCGCAAATTAAAAAACGACGAAAAATATTTTAAAAACTATATTTATTTTTTAGCCGATAAAATAATAACTAATATAAAAACTCGATAAACTAAAGCAAATCGATATATATACCGAGATATAAAAAATAAAATAATATACAAAAAAAATTAGCTAAAAAGTAAAAAATGCTTAGAAAAAAATTTAAAATGTTTTTATAAAATTTACGATTATTAAACTAAAAATAAATAGTTAAATTCGTTAATATAAAAAATAATAATTCGAAAATAAATCCGTTTATACACGTAAAAAGATAAATTTCGTTTAAATTAAAAAATAACGACTTTAATTAAAAAAAAATAAAAAAAAAACTTAATATTAAATTAAAGCAGTAGCTTTTACGGTATTATAAAAAATATTAAAATATAATAATTAAAGCCGGTATAAATATTTTAAAAACAAAAAAGTTCGATATTTTTATTTTAATTAGTCGTTTATATAATAATACTATATTTAAAAATAACGATAAACGATTATAATTATGCTATAAAAAATATTACGAAATATTATAAGCAAGTTATATAGTGTATAAATATAAAAAATATATAGCAAAAAAAATTTTTAATTTTTAATTTTTAATTCGTATAGTTAAAACAAAAATCCGATATTTTTATAAAAAAAATAAAGTTGAAAAATTAGTAATAATATATTAAATAGTTTATAAATATATTATATTTAAATAAAATTTACAATATTTTAAAAATTGCAAAAAAAGGTTTACGATTTAAAAACGATATAAATATATTTAATATAAAATATATACATTTTATAAAGTTTTTTAATACGAAAATATAAAAAAACGGATAGAAAAAAAAAACTAGCTAAAGTTAATTTTTATTTAAAACTGTTACAGACCAACAGGTGGTCTAGGATTGGGCCGTAAAAACAAGACTAAAGGTCTTAGGGGAAACGCCCGGACTAACTAGTGGTTACGTGACGTAGAGCGATGGGATTGCAATAGCGCTTTAGGCGCTCCAGAGCGATAGGATTGTAACAGCGCTTTAGGCGCTCTAGAGCGATGGGATTATAACAGCGCTTTAGGCGCTTTAGCTTTGTATAGGGATAAGAGAATGTAGATATAAGAAAAGAGGTTTTTTTACGTAACTAGTTATTTATTTATTATTATTTAATTTATGTTTATAGTTAGTTTTTAAAAATAATTATAAAAAAACATTTTTTATAAAACAGTTAATTTAAGATATTATTGTTTTTATTGTTTATAATATTATTTTTTAACGTATATTTTAAATATAAACATAAAAGTATTTTTAGTTATATTTTAAATATTTATAACCCCGATATTATAAAAGTATATATAGTATTAAATATTAATGTACGTTTTGTAATATTTTAAATAGTTTTGTTTTACGTTAAGCGGTTAATTAAGGTAATATTTAAATTATAATATTTACTATTTTATTTAGTTTATAAAACGTTATTGCTGTATTTTAAGCAGAGATTGTAGTAATATATAATTAAATACGAAAATTAAGACAAAAGTCGGATAAGTAAGTTAATATTTTTAACGATATTATAAACTAAATAAATAAACTCGAAAAAAAAGCCGATAAACTCGAAACTTAAAATTAAAAACTACAAAACAATATTTTAAACCTAAAAAAACAAAACTAATTTTTTAAAAAAAAAGTTAATAAAATAAATAAACGATTTAAAATTATAATAATAATTATAAAAATAGTTAAAAAACTTGTAAAAAACTTAAAACTTTTAAGTTTAATACGATTTAACAACATACTAAAAAAATTAAAAGGATTTTTAATATAAGCCCGAGCTTATTTTTATTTTTACGAAGATTTTTTTTAAAAAGATAATAAAATCGGAAAAATTTATACAACAGCTAGATTATTCGAAAAACGAGCATTATTATAGTTTAAACTATATTTATTAAAAATAACGACTTTGCCGATAAAAAACTGTTTAAAAGATATATAAAAGATTTTTTAAAATTATAAGTCGTTTAAAAATAAGCTTAAATACTTATTTATTAATTTAAAAAAAAAACGATAAGCTTAAAACGATTTACGAAAGTTAAAGCAAATAGGATCGGTATTAGTATACGCTACTGAATTTTAGAAAATTGCAGCTATTTTTAATTTAAACGACTAAGCTAAAATAATAATATTTTACGAAAAATTGAAAAATATAGTTAAAAATGAAATTAATAAGCTACCGCAGTTTAATAATTTTAATAAATACGTTAGTAATATAATTAAAGCTAATATAAGATTATATAAAAAACGACGAAAACTTTTTAATAAAAATAATAATAATAATAATAATAATAATAAGCTTAACTAAAGAAAAAAGCGTTAATAGTTTATAGTATATAATATATATGTAAAACTAATAAAACTTGGCGTAATGTAGTAAAAACGAAAAAATTAAAAGAAAAAATCTAAAAATTTTAAATGTTATAACTGTAATAAACTAAAACATTACGCTAAAAATTGCGAAAAAAAACTACGCAAAAATTTACGAATATTAAAGGCTAAAATATTTAAAGCTAAAAAAGGCAGCTAATAGATTAATATAATGTAAGCTTATTATAATAAAAAAGTTTTAAACATAGAGCAAAACAGCAAAATATTAACCGGAGACTAAGCAGCATAAAGAAAAATATATATATTAACGGATTAATTAATAGTATAACTATATCTAAAACGAACGGCCGAAGAAATTTACAAATAAGCTATTTACGATAAAAAATAGTCTACCGACAATTTAAAAAAAAAAATACGACTCGACGAAGCAGTACGTTTAAAACGTAGTTTAGCAAAAATAATATAGATTTTAAAATAAAAACTTAAAGCTATAAGAGTAATTACGGAATAAATTTAATAAAAGTTATAATATTAAATAATTATTGCGCTAAACGAATAAAAAAACGCGTAAACTTAAAGCAAATAGCTAAAATTTAACTAAAAAAATAAACAATAAAAAGACTTTAGCCTAGCCGAAAAAAGTTAAAGTAACGGATTTTATAAATTAAAAAACGACGAAAAGTATTTTAAAAACTATATTTATTTTTTAGCCAATAAAATAATAATTAGTATAAAAATTTAATAAATTAAAGTAAATCAATATACGTATTAAGATTTAAAAAATAAAATAATATATAAAAAAAATTAGCTAAAAAACGAAAAATGCTTAGCAAAAAATTTAAAGTGTTTTTACAAAATTTACAAATGCTAAACTAAAGATAAATAGTTAGACTAGTTAGTATAAAAAAAGATAGCCCGAGGATAAATTTGCTTATATATATAAGACGACGAACTTTGCTTAGAATAAAAAATAACGACTTTGACTAAGGAAGAAATAAAACAAAAGCTCGATACCAAGTCGGAGTAATAGTTTTTATAATATTACGAAAAATATTAAAATATAATAATCGGAGCAGGCATAGACGTTTTAAAAACGAAAGAGTTTAATATTTTTATTTTAATTAGTCGTTTATATAATAAAACTATGTTTAAAAATAACGACGAACAACTGTGGCTATATTATAAAAAATATTACGAGGTATTATAGGTAAATTGTATAGTGTATAAATATAAGAGATATATAGTAAAAAAAATTGAAAATCTTTGGTTTTTAGCCCGAATAGCTAAGATGCTACGAAGCGTACGCTAGTGTCCAACACTATGTAAGCTCTCGTGGTATCGGGGTTATAAATACTTGAAGTATAACCAAGGATACTCTTATGTTTATGTTTAAAGTGTACGTTAAAAGGATAGTATTGCGGGCAATAAAAACAATAATATCTTAAATTAACTGCTTTGTAAAAAATGTTCTTTTATAGCTATTTCCAAGAACTAGCTATAAATATAAGTTAAATAGTAATAAATAAATAACTAGTTATATAAAAAAACCTCTTCTTTATATACTTATTTTCTTATCACCTTATTTACACTAATCACTTTTAATTAGTCTTACTTTACATTAATCACTTTTAATTAGTTTTGCTTTGCACTAATCACCTTTAATTAGTCCTGCTCTGTTAATTATTAATAATTATCTACAATTATTCTTATAAACGTATTATGCTTTTATATATATCCGATTTTTTTCCTTCCGTTTTTTGTTAGTTCGTAATACCATTTCCCTCTTTTTAAGTTTGTTATTTTAACAAATATATTTATACTCCGCGTAGTCTTCCCGTAAATATATTTTATTTTTTTTTTTTTAAAATTTACTATATCGGGCCGTATTGTTAAATCGCGTAATAAACTAGCGCCATTTACTATTTGTTATATTATTTTTGCCGACTCTTTTAAAAACTTTAGTTTTAAAATTATGTTTTGCTCTCGCTATTTAAACAAAAGATAGAAATATATTATAATAAAAAACGTTTAACGCTACGAAAAATATATACAGGCTAGGTGTTCTTATAACAGAAAAAGGGTTCCCCTTTCCTCGCTTTAACGCATTCGCGCTAAATTCCAACGTCTCGAACGCGAAAAGCTTCTAGCAAAAAAGCGTATTTTAAAATTACATTATCGCTATTGAAAAAAGTTAAACAGGCAAAAAAACAAGTTTAACAAAGCTCTTTTTCGTTTAATGCGGTTATATATATTAAAAACTATAACGCGTTTTTAAAAAATAAAACTAGTTTAACAAAATCTCCGCTTTTTAAATAAGCTAAATAAACAAAAACGCCTTAAATTAAACGTTATTATATCCGTTTAAACATTTAAAGCTTTAAATATTATTAATTAAAATGCCGTAAAAATCTTTTCGACGTTTTAAATAAACGACCTTTTCCTTTTAGTTTTAAACAATCAGGATATTATCGGTAAAAATTTTTAACAAAATTTTTTACATTCGTAAAATATTTTTTCGGTTTATATATAGTTTTAGCGTATATATATCTTTCCTATTTAATAAAATATTTAAACTTTTTTTTACTTTATCGTAAATTTAAACTTTTTTCTACTTCGTAAATGTTTTTGTTTTCGTCTACTTTTAACTAAATTTTAAACGCAACGTTTAAATGCGCTTTAATTAATAATAACATATAAAAAATTAGTTAAATAACTATAATATTTAATAACTTTAGTTTATATATTATTAATAATATAACTTTTTTAATTTTAAAAAGTCTAATATTTTTAAAATCGAGTTTTTCGTTATTACGTTTTGTTTAAATATTACGTTTTAAAAAATAAACTTTATCCCTTTTTTTTTTAAAATTAGCTTTAATAATCTGCTTTTATCGTAATATTTTTTTATTTTTTGTTAAACGAATATAAATTTTTTTTACAACTATTTTTATAGTTTTAATAATTTTTTTACTTAAATCTTTACTACTAATATAATAATATTATTAATATAATATCGTTATATATTTATATCGTATCTATAATTTGCTTTAAATAGTAACATTTTTATTATTTTATTTATTAAACTATTATATACTAGTTTTACGTTTAATAACAATTTTACTTAATTATTTTAATTTTAATTAATATAATAACGTAAATATTATTTTAATATCTAATTTAATTTTTTTACTTAATTATTTATTTATAAATAATATGCTATAAATATTTTATGCTTAATTTTTAAAGTTTTAATAAATAATTATTAAAACTTAAATACTATTATTTTGCTTTTATTAGTAATAATTATTTTTAAATAACTATATTTGCTAAAAATATATTTTATTATTACGTAAGCTAAGTTTTTTGCTAAGCTTGCTTTTTTATATAATATAAAATAAGTATATTTTATAAATTTATTTATTATAACTATAATAAAATCGAACTTTATTTTTATTATAAATTTTTTTAATTTTAATAGTTTAATTATATAATTAAACGCTATTGTTTTTTATACTTAGTTTAAAATTAATATTAATACTAAATTTTTATATAATTTATGCTTTGTTGCTTTAAATTTTTTGCATAAATTATATTTTACGATAACTTTTTTTACTATTGCTAATGTTCCGAAAAAATCGTAATTTCTTTATAATCTACTAAATATTTTAAATACTTTTTAATGTTTTAAAAATAAATATTTATATATTTTTTTATTAATCTATACTAGCATATTTTTAATACGTATAATTTATTATTATAATATTAATTAATTAGTTCGTTTAATTTTCGTAATACGTTTTATAGTTTTTAATTTTATTTTTCGTAGTCTATTTATATAAAGCTTATAAATAAACTTCTATTTACGTTTTTGTATAATAATATTTAATTTTTTAATAATATTTTTTATTTATAGTTATTTTTTCGGCTAAAAATGTTTATTTTATCGTTTTTTTTACTTTTAATATAAATAATTTTAAAATTAAACTATAATAAAAATTTTACTTATTATATTTATCGTTTATTTAATACTTTAATAATTATAAACGTTATAAAATTTTTATAATTTAAATAAATTTTTTTAATGCTATAATACTATTTAAATAATATTTTTATTATTTAAATACGTTGATTATTGCTATAAATTTTTTATCGTAAATTTAATAGTTTAATTTAAATTTTAAAAACTTTTTTAAAAAAAATGTTACTAGGTATAATTTGCTATTTTCGTTTTGTTAAATTAATTATTTTTTTATAGCGTAATTATTTACGTCGATTTTTATTTTATATTTTTTGTTTAAATTAAGTAATTTAAATATTAAATCGTTTAAAATCGCATTTTTAAATATATTAAGCGCTTTTTGCTTTTTTTCCGTTTATTAAAAAAATTTGGTTTTTTTAATAAAGTTTATAAAAAATACCGCGGTTTTCTTAAAATTTTTAATAAATATATATATAAAGTTTATAAATTTTATAAATAAACGTATATTATTAATATTTTTTAATATAAATTAATTTTTTACTGCTTTTAGTTTAAATTATTAAATTTATACTTTTTTTAAAAAAATTATATATTTTAAAAAATCTATTTACTGTTTATAAAACTTACTTTTTTTTAAATGTACTTTTAGTTTTATTTTTTATAACGTTTAAAATATTTATTGCATATATTTTTAGTATTTTTTAAATATTTTTAAATAAATTAAAATATTATTTAAATATATTATTATAAATTTATCGATAAATTTGCGTAATATATTTATAATTATTAATTAAAATATTATTAATACGTTAATAAAGTTAAAATCTATTATTAAAAACTTATATAATTTATGTTTTATAATAAATGCTATTTTTTATTTATCGCTTTTTTTAATTTTAATATAATAATAAACTTTTAAAATATCGAATATTATAAACTATTATATTTTTTTTAAACGATTTTTTAAATCGTTTATTTATAATATAAATCTTTTGTTTTTAATAATAATAAAATTAAAATATCGCTAATTTTTACAATTTTTTTATTTTCGCTTTTTATCTTTTCTTAGTTTTTTTAATATTTATAATATCGGTATTGCTGCCGATAATTTAAAATATTATATAAACCTTTTTTTTTTAAATTTTTATTAAAATACTTTTATAGTTTTTTAAACTATTTTCTATTTGACCTATATAATTTAAAAGCTTTAAAATACGTCTTTTTTTTAAATTAATTACATAATTATATTTATTATACTTTAGTAGCTTTATTTTTTTACTATATTTTTCTATAAACAAACTCTTAAATTTAACGTACTCTTTTAATACTTTAATTATAAATTCTTCGTTAATTCGCTACTATACTTTATTTTATACCTCGTTTAGCTGTTTAAATTTATATATAACTTATATTTAAAATTTTATAAAAGCTAAGTCCTCTTTTAGTTCAATTTTTTCAGGCAAATTCTACTAAAAACGGCTAATCTTCTAGTTTATTCGAAAATTACTTTTTTATAATTAAATTAACTTTAATATTATATCGTATAATATTTTTACAATATTAAGCTTAAAATGTTTTAAATAACTTTAAATAATTACTAAAAATTCTGCAATTTTTTATATAACCTTTCCGTTATTATAATTTATAATTTTTCTATCAAAAGTCGTAAATATATAAAATCTTTTTTTTTTAATTTATGCTAAGTTTAATTCGTTAACTAAATTTAAAAAAATAAAACTTTCGTAAACGCCTATATTAAATAAAGCCTTTAGTTTCTTTTTATCGTAAATTACGTTTATTAATATTTATATCTTTTTAAATTATATTTTTATTTTATATAAAAACTTAAAAATCTTATAAACCAGCTATTAATTTCGTTTTATAGTTACTTTTCGTCGTTTTTTGTTTATTAATAAACTCGTCGCCGGTTTTATCCTTTCGTAAATTCTGCCGTTTTATCACTTCGACGATCTTAAATAAAAGTCAATTTTCGCTAATTCTTTTCTTTAATTTTTTATTTTATTTCTTCGTACTAAAAAACCTTATAAAACATATAAATTTTACATTAAATATATTAACATCGTTTTTAAATCGTAAACCTTTTTTTGCAATTTTCGGGATATTATAAATCCTATTTAAATATAGCATATTTATAAACTACTTAATATATTATTATTAACTTTTTAACTTTAGTTTTTTTATAAAAATATTAAATTTTATCTTAGCTATACGAGCTAAAAACTAAAAGTTTTCAATTTTTTCGGCTATATATCTTTTATATTTATATATTATATAACTTATTTATAATATTTTGTAATATTTTTTATAGCGTAATCGTAACCGTTTATCGTTATTTTTAAATATAATACCGTTATATAAACGACTAATTAAAATAAAAATATTAAACTCTTTTATTTTTAAAACATTTATATTTGCTCCGATTATTATATTTCGGTATTTTTTGTAATATTATAAAAACTATTACTCCGATTTAATATCGAGCTTTTGTTTTATTATTTTTTTAATTAAAATCGTTATCTTTTGTTTTAAGCAAAGTTTATTTTTTTACGTATACAAATAAATCTATCTTTAAACTATCTTTTTTTATATTAATTAGTTTAATTATTTATTTTTAGTTTAATAATCGCAATGTTACGAAGCGTACACTAGTGTTTAACACTATGTAAGCTCTTGTGGTATCGGGGTTATAAATACTTGAAGTATAACCTAGGATACTCTTATGTTTATGTTTAAAGTATACGTTAAAGGATAGTATTACGGGCAATAAAAACAATAGTATTTTAGATTAACTGCTTCGTAGAGAATATTCTCTTATAGTTATTTTTAAGAACTAACTATAAACATGAGTTAAATAGTAATAAGTGAACGACTAGTTATATAGGAAAAACCTTTTTTTTTTATACTGTTTTTTTATCTTTATGTTTCTTTAAATCTGTTAGATTTTAGATCTTTTAAATCTATTACACTAAATCTGTTAAATCTTAAATCCTTTAAATCCATTACACTAGATCTATTAGATCTTAGATCCCTTAAATCCATTACACTAGATTTGTTAAATCTTAAATCCTTTAGATCTATATTACGTAACTTGTCTTGCCCTTTTTTATCGGCGTTTTAAGCGGCCTAGCCTTTTTTTTATTAGTTCGTAATATTATTCCCCTCCTTCTAGGTTTTGTTATCCTTAACAAATATATTTATATTTTTTAATGCCTTTTTCTTTTAAGTAAATATGCTTTTCTTTTCTTTTTTACTTTATTATATCTAGTCGTATACGTAAAACTTCGGGTTCCCGTTATCGGCTTAATTAACGCGTTAATCGTAAGCTTCGTGCTAAGTTTATTTTTTAAAACGGCTTCGAAATTTTTCTTTATATTCACTACTTAACTATCGAAGTTTTTTATCTTCGAGTCGACGAAATTTCTAGCTGCTACTTTTATACTAAGTACCAACACGGCTATAACGCTATTAAAATCCCGATATTTTCTTTTAAAACTATTATAAACAAATGCAAACGCCTTTTTAAACGTTATTATACGTTAGAAAATAGTTTTTTAAAGCGTTAAAAAAAGCTTACAGCTAAGCAGAAAAAAATGTTTAACAAATTATACACTATTCTTCGTTTTCGTTAACAAAAAAAGTTCTTAAAAAAGCGTAAAACTGCAATTTTAGTAAAAAAAAAAACAATTAAACGTTAAAAAGCAAAAAAAAGAAAAAGGTAATACTAAAGCTTTTTTTTCTTTTAATTAAAGCAGTTTTAATATTTCCGCAGTCGACCCCGCCTTTTTAGTTTCGGTCGATTAAAATATTATTAGTAAAAGTTTTTAACAAAATTTTTTACGTTCGTAAAATGCTTTTTTAATTTTTATATAGTTTTAGCGTACGTATAGCCTTTTTATTTAATAAAATATTCGAATTTTTTTTTACCTTGCCGTAAATTTAAAATCTTTTTTACTTCGTAAATATTTTTGTTTTCGTTTGCTTTTAGCTAAATTTTAAACGCAGCGTTTAAATGCGCTTTAATTAATAATAATATATAAAAAATTAATCGGATAACTATAGTATTTAATAATTTCAATTTATATATTATTAATAACATTATTTTTTTAATTTTAAAAAATTTAATATTTTTAAAATTAAATTTTTCGCTACTGCGTTTTATTTAAATATTACGTTTTAAAAAATAAATTTTATCTTTTTTTTTTAAAATTAACTCCGATAATCTGTTTTTATTATAATATTTTTTTATTTTTCGTTAAATAAATGTAAGTTTTTTTTATAGCTATTTTTATAATCCTAGCAACTTTTTTGCTTAAATTTTTACTACTAATATAGTAATACCGTTAATATAACGTCGTTAAATATCTATATCGTATTTATAGTTTATTTTAAATAATAATATTTTTATTATTTTATTTATTAAACTATTATACGCTAGTTTTACATTTAATAACAATTTTATTTAATTATTCTAATTTTAATTAATATAATAGCGTAAATATTATTTTAATATTTAATTTAGTTTTTTTATTTAACTATTTATTTACAAATAATATGCTATAAACATTTTATGCTTAATTTTTAAAGTTTTAATAAATAACTGTTAAAACTTAAATGCTATCGTTTTGCTTTTATTAGTAATAATTGTTTTTAAATAACTATATTTATTAAAAATATGTTTTATTATTACGTAAACTAAATTTTTTATTAAACTTGCTTTTTTATATAGTATAAAATAAACGTATTTTGTAAACTTATTTACTATAACTATAATAAAATTAAACTTTACTTTTGTTATAAATTCTTTTAATTTTAATAGTTTAATTATATAATTAAATACTATTATTTTTTATGCTCGGTTTAAAATTAATATTAATATTAAAGTTTTATATAGTTTATGTTTTGTTATTTTAAATTTTTTGCATAAATTATATTTTGCGATAACTTTTTTTACTATTATCGATGCTCTTAAAAAATTATAATTTTTTCGTAATTTGCTAAGCGTTTTAAATATTTTTTAATATTTTAAAAATAAATATTTATATACTTTTTTAACTAATTTATACTAATATACCTTTAATATGTATAATTTATCGTTATAGTACTAATTAATTAGTTCGTTTAGTCCTCGTAATGCTTTTTAAATCTTTTTATTTTATTTTTCGTATTTTATTTGCATAAAATTTATAAATAAGCTTTTATTTATATTTTTATATAATAATATTTAGCTTTTTAATAGTACTTTTTATTTATAATTATTTTTTCGGCTAAAAATGTTTACTTTATCGTTTTTTTTGCCTTTAATATAAATAATTCGAAAATTAAACTGCGATAAAAATTCTGCCTATTATATTTATCGCTTATTTAATATTTTAATAATTATAAACGTTATAAAATTTTTATAGTTTAAATAAACTTTTATTAATACTATAATATTATTTAAATAATATTTTTATTGCTTAAATACTTCGATTATCGCTATAAGTTTTTTATCGTAAATTTAGTAATTTAATTTAAATTTTAAAAACTTTTTCGAAAAAAATGCTACTAAATATAATTTGCCGTTTTCGTTTCGTTAAATTAACTATTTTCTTATAGCATAATTACTTACGTCGATTTTTACTTTATATTTTTTTTTTAAATTAAATAGTTTAAATATTAAATCGCTTAAAATTGCATTTTTAAATACGTCGAACGTTTTTTGCTTTTTTTCCGTTTATTAAAAAAGTTTATCTTTTTTAATAAAGTCTGTAAAAAACGCCGCGATTTTCCCAAAATCTTTAATAAATGCACGTATATAATTCGTAAATTTTATAAATAATCGTATATTTTTAACATTTTTTAATACGGGCTAATTTTTTACTACTTTTAATTTAAACTATTAAATTTATATTTTTTTTAAAAATATTATATATTTTAAAAAATTTACTTATTGTTTATAAAACTTACTTTTTTTTAAATATATTTTTAATTTTGCTTTTTATAACGTTTAAAACATTTATTGCATATATTTTTTATATTTTTCGAATATTTTTAAATAAATTAAAATATCGTTTAAATATACTATTACAAATTTATCGACAAATTTACGTAATATATCTATAATTATCGACTAAAATATTGTTAATACGTTAATAAAGCTAAAATTTATTACTAAAAATTCGTATAATTTATATTTTATAATAAATGCTGTTTTTTATTTATCGCTTTTTTTAATCTTAATATAATAATAAGCTTTTAAAATATCGAATATTATAAACTATTATACTTTTTTTAAACGGTTTTTTAAATCGTTTATTCGTAATATAAATCTGCTGTTTTTAATAATAATAAAGTTAAAATGTCGCTAATTTTTGCAATTTTTCTATTTTTATTTGCCATTTTTTCCTAGCTTTTTTAATACCTATAATATCGGTGCTGCTGCCGATAATTTAATATATTATATAAACTTTTTTTTTAAATTTTTATTAAAATATTTTCGTAGTTTATCGAGTTATTTTTTATTCGACTTATATAGTTTAAAAATTTTAAAATACGTTTTTTTTTTTAAATTAATCGCGTAATTATATTTACTATGCTTTAATAGCCTTGTTTTTTTACTATATTTTTTTATAAACAAGCTTTTAAATTTAGCGTATTTTTTTAATACTTCGATCGTAAATTTTTTAATTTACTATTATACTTTATTTTATATTTCGTTTAGCTGTTTAAGTTTATATACAGCTTATATTTAAAGTTTTGCAAAAACTAAGTCTTTTTTTAATTTAATTACTTCGGGCAAATCCTACTAAAAACGGCTAGTTCTTTAATTTATTTTAAAATTACTTTTTTATAACTAAGTTAATTTTAATATTATATCGTGTAATATTTTTATAATATCGAGTTTAAAACGTTTTAAATAATTTTAAATAATTATTAAAAGTTTTGCAGTTTTTTATATAATTTTTCCGTTGTTATAATCTATAATTCTTTTATCGAAAGTCGTAAATATGTAAAGTTTTTTTTTTTAATTTATATTAAATCTAATTCGTTAACTAAATTCGGAAAAATAAAACTTTTATAAACGCTTATATTAAATAAAACTTTTAGTTTTTTTTTATTATAAATTACGTTTATTAATATTTATATCTTTTTAAATCGTATTTTTATTTTATATAAAAACTTAAAAATACCGTAAACTAGCTGTTAATTTCGTTTTATAACTGCTTTTCGTCGTTTTTTGCTTATTAATAAACTTATCGTTAGTTTTGTTTTTTCGTAAATCTTGCCGTTTTATTATTTTTTTAACAATTTCGGATAAAAGTTAATTTTCGTCGATTTTTTTTTTTAATCTTTTTTTTTATATTTTCGTATTAAAAAACTTTATAAAATATATAAATTTTATATTAAATATATTAACATCGTTTTTAAATCATAAACCTTTTTTTATAATTTTTAAAATATTATAAATTTTATTTAAATATAGCATATCCGTAAACTGTTTAATATATTATTACTAGTTTTTTAATTTTAGTTTTTTTATAAAAATATCGTATTTTTATTTTAGCTATATAAGCTAAAAACTAAAGATTTTTAATTTTTTTTACTATATATTTTTCGTATTTATACACTATACAGCTTATTTATAATATTTCGTAATATTTTTTATAACGTAGTCGTAATCGTTTATCGTCGTTTTTAAATATAATACCGTTATATAAACGACTAACTAAAATAAAAGTATCGAACTTTTTCGTTTTTAAAACATTTATACCTGCTTTAATTATTATATCTCGGTATTTTTTATAATACCGTAAAAACTATTACTTTAACTTAATATTAAGCTTTTGTTTTATTTTTTCTTTAGTTAAAATCGTTATTTTTTATTTTAAGCAAAATTCGTCTTTTTACGTATATAATACGACTTTTTTTCGAACTATCGCCGTATATACCGTTCGGTTTAGCCATTTATTTTCTATTTAATAATTGCAAGTTTCGTAAAAACATTTTAAATTATCGTTTAAACATTTTTTTCTTTTAGGCCAATTTTTTTTACATATTATTTTGTTTTTTATATCTCGATATATATATCGGTTTATTTTAGTTTATCGAATATTTAATATCGATATTGCTTTATTAACTAAAAAATATATATAGTTTTAAAAATACTTTTTATTATTTTTTAACTCGTAAAATTCGTTACTTTAATTCTTTTCGGCTAAGTTAAAGCTTTTTTATTTTTCGTTTTTTTAATCGGGTTTTAGCTATTCGTTTCGAGTTTATACGCTTTTTTATTCGTTTAACGCAATAGTTACTCGATATCGTAACTTTTGTTAAATTTATTCTGCAATTATTTTTATAGCTTTAAGTTTTTGTTTTAAAATCTATACTACTTTTGCCAAGCCACGTTCTAAACGTACTACTTCGTTAAATCGTACTTTTTTTTTTAAACTATTAATAAACTATTCTTCGTCGTAAACGGCTTATTCGTAAATTTTTTTTATTATTCGTTCTAAATATAGCCGTATAATCAACTAATCGGCTAATGCACGCACTTCTCTCTATACTGCTTAATCTCCGGTTAATACTTTACTACTTTATTCTACGTCTAAAACCTTATCGTTATAATAAGCTTATATTATATTAATTTATTAACTGCCTTTTCTAGCTTTAAATATCTTAGCCTTAAATACTCGTAAGTTTTTGCGTAGCTTTTTTTCGCAATTTTTAGCGTAATGTCCTAATTTATTACAATTATAACACTTAAAATCTTTAAGTTTTTTTTTTAATTTTTTCGCTTTTGCTATATTGCGCCAAATTCTATTAATTTTATATATATACTATACGCTATAAACTATTAACGCTTTTTTTTTTAGTTAAGCTTATTATTATTATTATTATTTTTTCTATTAAAAAATTCCCGTCGTTTTTTATACAATTTTGTATCAGCTTTAATTACGTTATTAACGTATTTACTAAAATTATTAAGTTATAATAGTTTATTAATTTTATTTTTAATTATATTTTTTAACTTTTTATAAAATATTATTATTTTAGCTTAATCGTTTAAGTTAAAAATAGCTGCAATTTTTTAAAACTTTATCGCGTATATTAATGCCGATTTTGTTTGTTTTAATTTTTATAAATCGTTTTAAGCTTATTGTTTTTTTTTAAAATTAATAAACAAATATTCGAATTTGTTTTTAAACGACTTATAATTTTAAAAGATTTTTTATATATCTTTTTGTTACGAAACGTACACTAGTGTCTAACACTAGGTATGCTCTCGTGGTATTAAGGTTATAAATGCTTGAAGTATAACCAAGGATACTTTTATGTTTATGTTTAAAGTATACGTTAAGGATAGTATTGCGGGCAATAAAAATAATAGTATTTTAAATTAACTGCTTCGTAAAGAATGTTTTTTTATAATTATTTTTAAAAAGTAACTATAGATATAAGTTAAATAATAATAAGTAAACGATTAGCTATATAGGAAAATCCCTTTTTTTTATATTGTTTTTTTATTTTTATGTTTTTTTAAATTTGCTGGATTTTAGATTTTTTAGATCTATTATATTAGATTTGTTAGATTTTAGATCTTTTAGATTTATTATACTGGATTTGTTAGATTTTAAATTTTTTAAATTTATATTACGTAATTTAGCTTGCTTTTTTTTGTTTGCGCTTTAGGCAGCTTAGCTTTTTTTTTTATTAGTTCGTAATATTATTCTTTTTTTTTTAAGTTTGTTGTTTTAATAAATATATTTATAATTTTAGTACTTTTTTTTTTTAAGTAAATATGTTTTTTTTTTTTTTTACTTTATTATGTTTAGTCGTGTACGTAAAACTTTTAGTTTTCGTTATCGGTTTAATTAGCGCGTTAATTGTAAGTTTTGTGCTAAGTTTATTTTTTAAAACGGCTTTAAAGTTTTTTTTTATATTTATTATTTAATTATCGGGGTTTTTTATTTTCGAATTAACAAAATTTTTAGTTGCTATTTTTATATTTAATATTAACGTAGTTATAACGTTATTAAAATTTTAATGTTTTTTTTTAAAGCTATTATAAATAAATGTAAACGTTTTTCCGAACATCGTTGCGCGCTAAAAAACAGTTTTTTAAAACGTTAAAAAAAATTTACGGCTAAGTAAAAAAAAATGTTTAATAAATTATATACCGTTTTCCGTTTTCGTTAGCAAAAAAAGTTTTTAAAAAAACGTAAGACTGCGATTTTAGTAAAAAAAAAACAGTTAAACGTCGAAAAGCGGAAAAAAGAAAAAGCTAATACTAAAGCTTTTTTTTTTTTTAATTAGAGCAGTTTTAATGCTTTTGCGGTTAACTCTGCTTTTTTAGTTTCGGTTAGTTAAGGTATTATCGGTAGAAATTTTTAACAAAATTTTTTACGTTTGTAAAGTATTTTTTTAGTTTTTATATAGTTTTAACGTACGTATAGCTTTTTTATTTAATAAAATATTCGAATTTTTTCTTATTTTATCGTAAATTTAAAATTTTTTTTATTTCGTAAATATTTTTATTTTTATTTACTTTTAGTTAAATTTTAAACGCGGCGTTTAAGTACGTTTTAATTAATAATAATATATAAAAAATTGGTTAAATAACTATAGTATTTAATAATTTTAGTTTATATATTATTAATAATATAACTTTTTCGATTTTAAAAAGTTCGATATTTTTAAAATCGAGTTTTTCGTTATTTCGTTTTATTCGAATATTGCGTTTTAAAAAATAGACTTTATCTTTTTTTTTTAAAATTAGCTCTGATAATTTGCTTTTATCGTAATATTTTTTTATTTTTTATTAAACGAATATAAGCTTTTTTTGTAACTATTTTTATAGTTTTAATAACTTTTTTGCTTAAATTTTGGCTACTAGTATAGTAATATCGTTAATATAATATTGTTATATATTTATATCGTATTTATAGTTTGTTTTAAATAGTAATATTTTTATTGTTTCGTTTATCGAATTATTATATATTAGTTTTACGTTTAATAATAATTTTATTTAATTATTTTAGGTTTAATTAATATAATAACGTAAATATTATTTTAATATTTAATTTAGTTTTTTTATTTAACTATTTATTTATAAATAATATATTGTAAATATTTTATGCTTAATTTTTAAAATTTTAATAAATAACTGCTAAAACTTAAATGCTATTATTTTGTTTTTGTTGGTAATAATTGTTTTTAAATAACTATATTTGCTAAAAACATGTTTTATTATTGCGTAAACTAAGTCTTTTGCTAAGCTTGCTTTTTTATATAATATAAAATAAACGTATTTCGTAAATTTATTTACTATAATTATAATAAAGTCGAACTTTATTTTTATTATTAGTTTTTTTAATTTTAATAGCTTAACTATATAATTAAATATTATTATTTTTTATATTTAGTTTAAAATTAATACTAGTATTAAATTTTTATATAGTTTATATTTTATTGTTTTAAATTTTTTGCATAAATCGCATTTTGCAATAATTTTTTTTACTATTGTTAATACTTTTAAAAAGTCGTAATTTTTTCGTAATTTATTAAATATTTTAAACATTTTTTAATGTTTTAAAAATAAGTATTTATATATTTTTTTAACTAATTTGTATTAACGTGCTTTTAATACGTATAATTTATTATTATAATATTAATTAATTAGTTCGTTTATTTTTTATAACGCGTTTTATATTTTTTAATTTTATTTTTTATAATTTATTTATATAAAGTTTATAAATAAGCTTCCGTTTATATTTTTATATAATAATATTTAGCTTTTTAATAGTACTTTTTATTTATAATTACTTTTTTGGCTAAAAATGTTTGTTTTATCGTTTTTTTTGCTTTTAATATAAATAATTTTAAAATTAAACTATAACAAAAATTTTGCTTATCGTATTTATCGTTTATTTAATATTTTAATAATTATAAACGTTGTAAAATTTTTATAGTTTAAATAAATTTTTATTAATATTATAATATTAT
This sequence comes from Xylariaceae sp. FL1651, assembly GCA_025201745.1. NCBI lineage: Eukaryota > Fungi > Ascomycota > Sordariomycetes > Xylariales > Xylariaceae > Xylariaceae sp. FL1651. The sequence goes on from MU624278.1 coordinate 178,600, forward strand.
TTAAATAGTATTTTTATTGTTTAAATGCTTCGATTATTGCTATAAATTTTTTATTATAAATTTAATAATTTAGCTTAAGTTTTAAAAACTTTTTCGAAAAAAATACCACTAAATATAATTTGCCGTTTTCGTTTTGCTAAATTAATTATTTTTTTATAATATAATCATTTACGTCGACTTCTACTTTAAATTTTTTGTTTAAATTAAATAGTTTAAATATTAAATCGTTTAAAATTGCACTTTTAAATATATCGAACGCTTTTTGCTTTTTTTCCGTTTACTAAAAAAGTTTGTCTTTTTTAATAAAGTCCGTAAAAAGCGCCGCGATTTTTCTAAAATCTTTAATAAATATACGTACGTAGTTTGTAAATCTTATAAACGATCATATATTTTTAATATTTTTTAATATAAGCTAGCTTTTTATTACTTTTAGTTTAAACTATTAAATTCGTACTTTTTTTAAAAATATTATATATTTTAAAAAATCTACTTGCTGTTTATAAAACTTATTTTTTTTTAAATATATTTTTAATTTTGCTTTTTATAACGTTTAAAACACTTATTGTATATATTCTTTATATTTTTCGAATATTTTTAAATAAATCAAAATATCGTTTAAATATACTATTACAAATTTATTAACAAATTTTCGTAATATATTTATAATTATTAACTAAAATATTGCTAATATATTAATAAAGCTAAAATTTATTATTAAAAACTCGTATAGTTTATATTTTATAATAAATGCTATTTTTTATTCGTTGTTTTTTTTAATTTTAATATAATAATAAATTTTTAAAATATCGAATATCGTAAAACATTATACTTTTCTTAAACGATCTTTTAAATTATTTATTTTTAATATAAATCTGCTGTTTTTAACAATAATAAAGTTAAAATATCGCTAATTTTTGCAATTTTTCTATTTTTTTTTACCATCTTTTCTTAATTTCTTCAATACCTATAATATCGGTACTACTGCCGATAACTTAAAATATCGTATAAATCTTCTTTTTAAATTTTTATTAAAATATTTTCGTAATTTTTTAAATTATTTTTTATTTAACCTATATAATTTAAAAGCTTTAAAATACGTTTTTTTTTTTTAAATTAATCGCGTAATTATATTTATTATGTTTTAATAGCTTTGTTTTTTTACTATATTTTTCTGTAAACAAACTTTTAAATTTAGCGTATTTTTTTAGTACTTCGATTATAAATTTTTTAACTTACTATTATATTTTATTTCGTATTTCGTTTAACTATTTAAGTTTATATATAGTTTATATTTAAAGTTTTGCAAAAATTAAGTTTTTTTTTAATTTAATTACTTTAAGCAAATTTTATTAAAAACGGCCAGTTTTCCAGTTTACTTTAAAATTACTTTTTTACAACTAGGTTAACTTTAATATTATATTATATAATATTTTTACAATATCGAGCTTAAAACGTTTTAAATAACTTTAAATAATTACGGAAAGTTTTGCAGTTTTTCGTATAACTTTTCCGTTATTATAATTTATAGTTTTTTTATTAAAAGTCGTAAATATATAAAGTTTTTTTTTTTTAATTTATGCTAAGTCTAATTTGTTAACTAAATTTAAGAAAATAAAATTTTTATAAACGCTTATATTAAATAAAACTTTTAGTTTTTTTTTATTATAAATAACGTTTACTAATATTTATATTTTTTTAAATTATATTTTCGTTTTATACAAAAATTTAAAAATACCGTAAATTAGTTATTAGTTTTATTTTATAACTGTTTTTCGTCGTTTTTTGCTTATTAAAAATTTTGTCGTTAATTTTGTTTTTTCGTAAATTTTGCTATTTTTTCGTTTTTTCGACGATTTTAGATAAAAGTTAATTTTTGTCGATTTTTTTTTTTAATCTTTTTTTTTATATTTTCGTACTAAAAAATTTTATAAAATATATAAATTTTGCATTAAATATATTAGCATCGTTTTTAAATCGTAAACTTTTTTTTGCAATTTTCGAAATATTATAAATTTTGTTTAAATATAGCATATTCGTAAACTGCTCGATATATTATTATTAGTTTTTTAATTTTACTTTTTTTATAAAAATATTAAATTTTTATTTTAACTATTCGGGCTAGAAACTAAAAATTTTTAATTTTTTCTGTTATATATTTTTTATATTTATACATTATACAGTTTGCTTATAATATTTCGTAATATTTTTTATAATATAATTACAATCGTTTATCGTCGTTTTTAAACATAATATTATTATATAAACGATTAATTAAAACAAAAATATTAAATTTTTTCGTTTTTAAAATATTTATATTTGTTTTAATTATTACGTTTTAATATTTTTCGTAATATTGTAAAAGTTATCGCTTTAATTTGGTATTAAGTTTTTATTTTATTTTTTTTTTAGTTAAAATTATTATTTTTTATTTTAAGCAAAATTCGTTTTTTTATATATATAGTACAATTTTTTTTCGAACTATTGCTATATATATTGTTTAATTTAGCTATTCGTTTTTTATTTAATAATTATAAGTTTCGTAATAACATTTTAAATTATCGTTTAAACATTTTTTTTTTTAAGCTAATTTTTTTTATATATTATTTTATTTTTAATATTTCGATATATATATTAGTTTGTTTTTATTTATCGTATATTAAATATTAATGCTGTTTTGTTGATTAAAAAATATACGTAATTTTAAAAATATTTTTTATTATTTTTTAGCTTGTAAAGTTCGTTATTTTAATTTTTTTCGGCTAGGTTAAAACTTTTGTATTTTTCGTTTTCTTAGTTAAGTTTTAGCTATTTATTTCGGGTTTATGCGCTTTTTTATTCGTTTAGTACGATAGTTATTTAATATTATAATTTTTATTAAATTTGCTTTATAATTATTTTTATAACTTTAAGTTTTTATTTTAAAATTTGCACAACTTTTGCTAAACTTCGTTTTAAACATGCTACTTTATTAAATCGTATTTTTTTTTTTAAACTATTAGTAAACTATTTTTTATTGTAAATAGCTTATTTATAAATTTTTTTTACTATTTGTTTTAAATATAGTTACGTTATTAATTAATTTATTAATGCATATATTTTTCCTTATATTGTTAAATTTCCGGTTAATGCTTTACTATTTTGCTTTACGTTTAAAACTTTATCGTTATAATAAACTTGCATTATATTAATTTATTAACTGCTTTTTTTAGCTTTAAATAGCTTAACTTTTAGTATTCGTAAATTTTTGCGCGATTTTTTATTATAATTTTTAGCGTAATGTTTTAGCTTATCGCAATTATAGCATTTAACAGTTTTCTTTATTTTTTAGCTTTTTTTATTTTGCCGTATTTTATCGAATTTTATAAGTTTTATATATATACTGTATACTGTAAAATGTTGTCGTTTTTTAAAGTTATTTGCTTTATTTTAATTTTTTTTTAGGTTTTTGTTTTTAAAAAAATTCTGTCCTTTTTTTTAATATCGTTTAAATAATTAAATATCGATTTAAATAGCTGCAAAAATATATTTTACAAACTTATTAAGTTATAGTAGTTTAATAATCTTATTTTTAACCTTATTTTTTAGTTTACTGTAAAATATTATAATTTTAATTTAATCGTTAATATTAAATATAGCGGAAATTTTTTAAAACTTAGTTATATAAATTAATGCTAATTTAGTTTATCGTAATTTTTATAATTTATTTTAAGTTTATTGCTTTTTTTTAAAGTTAAAAAATAAGTTTTTAAACTTGGTTTTAAAAAAATTTCGACTTAAAAAAATTTTTTGCGTATTTTTAAGCTAACTATTTTTAAGTTTATTTATTGTTTTTAATAAATACGGTTCGAATTAAGTTAAGGCTTTTTTTTTTAATAATAATACCGTATAAAAAATTCGCTTTTTATCGTTTTTAAAAATATCGTTATAATAATATTAATATACTCGAATTTAAGTTAAAAATTTTTTAAATTTATTAAAAGTTTTATCGAATTTAAATAATTTAGCGATTTTTAAGTTTTTTTTTAGTATTTATTGTTTATTGTTTTTAGCGTTTAGCTTTTTTCGGAAGTTTTTAACTAAATTTACTAAATAGTCGTACTATTTTTTAGTAACTTCGAACTTGTCATTTTTTCTTTCGGTTTTTATAAGGTAATTTAGGCTTGTTAATAGTTTTAAAAATAGTGCTGCAGTTTACGATAGTCCTGCATATTTTTAAGTTATTAATGCCGACATAATTTAAATATTGTTTTAGTTAACCGTTTAACGTAAAATAAAACTATTTAAAATATTACAAAACGTATACTAGTATTTAACATTAAATATGCTTTTGTAATATTAAGGTTATAAATACTTAAAGTATAACTAAAAATACTTTTATATTTATGTTTAAAATATACGTCAAAAATAATATTGCAGGTAATAAAAACAATAATATTTTAAATTAACTATTTCGTAAAAAATGTTTTTTTATAGTTATTTTCAAAAAATAACTATAGACATAAATTAAATAATAATAAGTAAACGACTAGCTACATAAAAAAATCCCTCCTTTTTATATTGTTCTTTTATCTTTATATTTCTTTAGATTTGCTAGATTTTAAATCTTTTAAATCTATTATACTAGATCTATTGGATTTTAAATCCTTTAAATCTATTATACTAGATCTGTTGGATCTTAGATCTTTTAGATCTATATCACGTGACTTGGCCTGCCCCTCTTTGTCTGCGCCTTGGGCGGCCTAGCCCTTTTTCTTGTTAGTTCGTAACACTTTTAAACAATTTCTTATCGATAAAATCGTTATTTTAAATAAATATAGTTTAAACCATAATAATACTCGTTTTTCGAACAATCTGGTTATCGTATAAATTTTTCCGACCTCGTTATTTTTCTAAAACAAGTTTTTATAAAAATATAAATACGCTTTAGTTTATATTAAAAATCCTTTTAACTTTCCCGGTATATTATCGAACTTTGCTAAGCTTAAAAGTTTAAAATTTTTTGCAAATTTTTTTTCTATTCCCATAATTGCTAATCGATCGTTTATTTTATCGACTTCTTTTTTAAAAAATTAGTTTTATTTTTTTATATTTAAAATGTTATTTCGTAGCTTTTAATTTTATGTTTCGAGTTTGTCGGCTTTTTTTTTAAGTTTATCGGTTTAGTTTGCGGTTTTGTTAAAAATATTAGCTTGCTCGTCTAACTTTTGTCCTAACTTTCGGATCTAATTATACATTACTACGATTTTTATACAAAATGCAGCAATAACGTTTTAAAAACTAAATAATATAGTTAGCGTTATAGTTTAAATATTGCCTTAATTAACCGCTTAACGTAAAACAAAACTATTCAAAATATTATAAAACGTACACTAATATTTAACATTATATAAGCTTTTGTAGTATTAGGGTTATAAATATTTAAAATATAACTTAAAATACTTTTATATTTATATTTAAAATATACGTTAAAAGATAGTATTACGGGCAATAAAAACAATAGTATTTTAAATTAACTGCTTCGTAAAAAATGTTCTTTTATAGTTATTTTTAAAAACTAACTATAGATATAAGTTAAATAATAATAAATAAACGACTAGTTACATAAAAAAAACCTTTCCTTTTTATACTGTTCCCTCATCCCTATGTTTCCTTAAATCTGTTGGATCTTAAATCCTTTAAATCCATTACACTAGATCTGTTAGATCTTAGATCCCTTAGATCTATTACACTGGATCTGTTAGATCTTAGATCCTTTAGATCCATTACACTAGATCTGTTAGATCTTAGATCCCTTAGATCCATATCACGTGACTTGTCCTGCCCCTCTTTATCGGCGTCTTAAGCGGCCTAGCCTTTTTCTTGTTAGTTCGTAACACGCAAGTTTCGTAAAAATATTTTAAATTTTTTTTTAAATATTTTTTGCTTTTTAGCTAATTTTTTTTGCATATTATTTTATTTTTTATATTTCGATATATATATTAATTTGTTTTAATTTATTATATATCTAATATTAATATTATTTTGTCAACTAAAAAATAAATGCAATTTTTAAAATATTTTTCGTTATTTTTTAAATTTTAAAATTTTCTATTTTAACTTATTTTGGCTAAATTAAAATCTTTTCGTTACTTGTTTTTTTAATCGAGTCTTAGCTATTTATTTTAAATTTATGCATTCTTTTATTTAGTTAACGTTATAATTATTTTATACTATAACTTTTATTAAATTTGTTCTATAATTACTTTTATAGCTTTAGGTTTTTGTTTTAAAATTTATACTATTTTTGCTAAACTACGTTTTAAACGTACTATTTCGTTAAATTATACTTTTTTTTTTAAACTGTCGGTAAACCGTTTTTTATCGTAAACAGCTTATTTATAAATTTTTTCTGCCGTTCGTCTTAAATATAATTACGCTACTAATTACCTTACTAACGTTTATATTTCTTTTTATACTGCTTAATCTCTAGTTAATGCTTTATTGCTTTGCTTTATATTTAAAATTTTATCGTTATAATAAGCTTACATTATATTAATTTATTAGCTGCTTTTTTTAGTTTTAAATATTTTAGCTTTTAGTACTCGTAAATTTTTGCGTAGTTTTTTTTCGCAATTTTTAGCATAATATCTTAGTTTATTATAATTATAACATTTAAAATTTTTAAATTTCTTCTTTTAATTTTTTCGTCCTTACTACATTACGCCAAATTTTATTAGTTTTACGTATATACTATATGCCGTAAACTATTAACGTTTTTTCCTTTAGTTAGGTTTGTTATTATTATTTTTTTTATAGGAAAATTCTCGTCGTTTTTTATACAATCTCGTATTTGCTTTAATTACGTTATTAACGTATTTGTTAAAATCTTCAGGCTATAGTAGTTTGCTAATTTTATTTTTAATAATGTCCTTTAATCTTTTATAAAATATTATTATTTTAGCTTAATTATTTAAATTAAAAATAGCTGCGATTTTTTAAAATTTAGTTATATATACTAATGCTAATCTTATTTGCTTTAATTTTCGTAAATCGTTTTAAGCTTATGGTTCTTTTTTTTAAATTAATAAATAAATATTTAAGCTCGTTTTTAAATAATTTATAACTTTAGAAAATCTTTTGCGTATTTTTTAAATAATTTCTTATCGGCAAAATCGTTACTTTTAATAAATATAGTTTAAACTATAATAATGCTCGTTTTTTAAACAATCCGGCTATTATATAAATTCTTCCGACTTCGTTGTTTTTATAAAAAAAAATTTTTGTAAAAATAAAAATAAACTCGGGCTTAAACTAAAAATCCTTTTAACTTTTTTAATATACTATTAAATCGTACTAAGCTTAAAAGTTTTAAATTTTTTACGGGTTTTTTGTTTATTTTTATAACTATTAGTATAATTCCTGGTCGTTCGTTTATTTTGTCGACTTTTTTTTTAAAAAATTAGTTCTATTTTTTTAGGTTTAGAATATTGTTTCGCAGTTTTTAATTTTAATTTTCAAGTTTGTCGGCTTTTTTTTCGAGCTTATCTGTTTAGTTTATAGTACTATTAAAAATGCTTATTTATTCGTTTAACTTCTGTTTTAATTTTCGTATTTAATTATATATTATTATAATCTTTGCTCGAAATATAGCAATAACGTTTTGCAAACTAAATAAAGTAATAAGTGCTATGGTTTAAATATTGCTTTAGTCAACCGCTTAACGTAAAACAAAACTATTTAAAATGCTACGAAATGTACGCTAATGTCTAACATTATATAAGCTTTTGTAGTATTAGGGTTATAAATACTTAAAGTATAATTAAAAATACTTTTATATTTATATTTAAAGTATACGTTAAAAAGATAATATTATAGGCAATAAAAACAATAATATCTTAAATTAACTGTTTCGTAAAGAATGTTCTTTTATAGCTATTTCCAAAAATTAGCTATAAATATAAATTAAATAGTAATAAATAAATAACTAATTATATAAAAAAACCTCTTCTTTATATACTTATTCTTTTATCACCTTATTTACACTAATCACTTTTAATTAGTCTTGCTTTACACTAATCACTTTTAATCAGTTTTGCTCTGCACTAATCACTTTTAATCAGTCCTGTTTTGCTAATTACTAATAATCATCCACGATTATTTTTATAAACGTGTTATACTTTTATGCGTGTCCGATTCTTTTCCTTCCGTTTCTTGTTGGTTCGTAACATAAGATAAGGATTTAATATTTTTATAAAAAAACTAAAGTTGGAAAACTAGTAGTGATATATTAAGCGGTTTATAAATACGCTATATTTAAATAAGATCTATAATATCCCGAAAATTGCAAAAAAAAGTTTACTATTTAAAAACGATGCTAGCATATTTAATGTAAAATTTACATGTTTTATAAAGTTTTTTAGTATAAAAATATAAAAAAACGGATAAAAAAAAACCGATAAAAGTTAACTTTTATTTAAGACCGTTAAAATAATAATATAATAAAACTTACGAAAGGATAAAATCGACGATAAATTTATTAGCAGGCAAAAAACGACAAAAAGCAATTATAAAACAAAACTAATAATTATTTTACGAAATTTTTAAATCTTTATATAAAATAAAAATATAATTTAAAAAAAAATAAATATTAATAAACGTGATTTATAATAAAAAGAAACTAAAGGCTTTATTTAATATAAGCGTTTACGAAAATTTTATTTTTTTAAATTTAATTAACGAATTAAACTTAGCATAGACTAGAAAAAAAAGACTTTATATATTTATAACTTTTAATAAAAAAATTATAAATTATAACAACGGAAAAGTTATATAAAAAACTATAAAACTTTTAATAATTATTTAAAGTTATTTAAAACGCTTTAAGCTCGATATTGCAAAAATATTATATAATATAATATTAGGGTTAATTTGGTTATAAAAAAATAATCTTAAAATAAATTAAAGGACTAGCTGTTTTTAGTAAAATTTGCCCGAAGTAATTAAACTAGAAAAGGACTTAGCTTTTGTAAAACTTTAAACATAAGCTATATATAAGCTTAAACAGCTAAATAAAGTACGAAATAAGGTATAATAATAAATTAACGAAGAATTTATAATTAAAGTATTAAAAAAGTACGCTAAATTTAAAAACCTGTTTATAAAAAAATATAGTAAAAAAATAGGGCTATTAAAGCATAATAAATATAATTACGTAATTAATTTAAAAAAAAGCACGTATTTTAAAGTTTTTAAACTTTATAGGTTAAATATAAAATAATTTAAAAAACTATAAAAGTATTTTAATAAGAATTTAAAAAGAGGGTTTATATAATATTTTAAGTTATTAGCAGTAATACCGATATTATAAGTATTAAAAAAACCAAAAAAAAATAAAAAACAAAAATAAAGAAATTATAAAAATTAGCAATATTTTAACTTTATTATTATTAAAAATAAAAGACTTATATTACGAATAAACAATTTAAAAAACCGTTTTAAAAAGCATAATAGTTTATAATATTTAATATTTTAAAAGCCTATTATTATATTAAAATTAAAAAAAGCAACGAGTAAAAAATAAAGTTTATTATAAAATACGAACTATATAAGTTTTTAGTAATAAATTTTAGCTTTATTAACGTATTAGCAATATTTTAATTAATAATTATAAATATATTACGCAAATTTGTCGATAAATTTGTAATAATATATTTAAACGACATTTTAATTTATTTAAAAATACTTAAAAAATATAAAAAATATATATAATAAATAATTTAAATATTATAAAAAGCAAAGTTAAAAATATATTTAAAAAAAAGTAAATTTTATAAATAATAAATAAATTTTTTAAAATATATAATATTTTTAAAAAAAGTACAAATTTAATAGTTTAAACTAAAAATAATAAAAAACTAATTTATATTAAAAAATATTAATAATATACAATTATTTATAAATTTTATACGTATATTTATTAAAGATTTTAAAAAAATTACGGCATTTTTTACGAATTTAACTAAAAAAAACAAACTTTTTTAATAAACAAAAAAAAAACAAAAAGCGTTTAATATATTTAAAAATACAATTTTAAACGATTTAATATTTAAACTATTTAATTTAAATAAAAAATATAAAATAAAAATCGACGCAAATAATTACGCTATAAAAAAACAGTTAATTTAATAAAACGAAAACGGCAAATTATATCCGGTAGCATTTTTTTCGAAAAAGTTTTTAAAACTTAAATTAAACTATTAAATTTACGATAAAAAGTTTATAGCAATAATTAAAGCATTTAAACAACAAAAATATTATTTAAATAATATTATAATATTAGTAAAACTTTATTTAAACTATAAAAACTTTATAATATTTATAATTATTAAAGTATTAAATAAATAATAAATATAATAGGCAGAATTTTTATTATAGTTTAATTTTAAAATTATTTATATTAAAGGCAAAAAAAACGATAAAATAAACATTTTTAGCTAAAAAAGCGACTATAAATAAAAAGTACTATTAAAAAGCTAGGTATTATTATAAAAAAATAAAAATAAAAGCTTATTTATAAATTTTATATAAATAAATTACGAAAAATAAGACTAAAAAATATAAAACGTATTACGAAGGTTAAATAGACTAACTAGTTAGTATTATAATAATAAATTATATATATTAAAAATATATTAATATAAATTAATTAAAAAAATATATAAACATTTATTTTTAAAACATTAAAAAGTGTTTAAAATATTTAACAGATTATAAAAAAATTACGATTTTTTAAAAGCATTAACAGTAATAAAAAAAATTATTGCAAAATGCGACTTGTGCAAAAAATTTAAAATAATAAAACATAAATTATATAAAAATTTAATACTAATATTAATATTAAACCGAGCTTAAAAAATAATAATATTTAACTATATAGTTAAATTATTAAAATTAAAAAAATTAATAATAAAAGTAAAATTCGATTTTATTATAATTATAATAAATAAGTTTATAAAATATGTTTATTTTATATTATATAAAAAAATAAGTTTAACAAAAAATTTAGCTTATATAATAATAAAATATATTTTTAATAAATATAGTTATTTAAAAATAATTATTATCGATAAAAATAAAATAATAATATTTAAGTTTTAACAATTATTTATTAGAATTTTAAAAATTAAGTATAAAATGTTTATAATATATTATTTATAAATAAATAGTTAAATAAAAAAACTAAATTAAACATTAAAATAATATTTACGTTATTATATTAATTAAAATTAAAATAATTAAGTAAAATTGTTATTAAACGTAAAATTAATATATAATAGTTTAATAAATAAAATAATAAAAATATTGCTATTTAAAATAAACTATAGATATAATATAAATATATAACGATATTATATTAATAATATTATTATATTAGTAGTAAAAATTTAAACAAAAAAATTGTTAGGACTATAAAAATAGCTATAAAAAAACTTATATTTGTTTAATAAAAAATAAAAAAATATTACGACAAAAGCAGATTATTAAAGCTAATTTTAAAAAAAAAGATAAAATTTATTTTTTAAAACGTAATATTTAAACAAAACGCAATAATAAAAAACTCGATTTTAAAAACATTAAACTTTTTAAAATTAAAAAAATTATATTATTAATAATATATAAACTAAAGCTATTAAATATTATAGTTATTAAACTAATTTTTTATATATTATTATTAATTAAAATACATTTAAACGTTACGTTTAAAATTTAATTAAAAGTAAACAAAAATAAAAATATTTATAAAATAGAAAAGATTTTAGATTTACGATAAAATAAAAAAAAATTTAAATATTTTATTAAATAAAAAGGCTATACGTACGTTAAAACTACGTAAAAATTAAAAAAACACTTTACGAACGTAAAAAGTATTGTTAAAAACTTTTATTAATAACACTTTAATCGACCGAAACTAAAAAAAAAGGGTCGACTATAAAAATATTAAAAAAACGCTAGTTAAAACCAAAGCTAAAAAAAAAACCGGATCGATCTTTTTTGACAAGAAGGGAAGTGTTTAGTTTAACTAGACTTTTAGTTATTAGGTCGGCAACGCGTTTTTTGTAGGATTTTTGTTATTTGCAAATATAGTATAAACAAGCGAAGGCTTTTAAAAGCGCTTTTTCGGCGTGTGTTTCTTTTTTTTTAAGCCGGGAAGATTTTTTTAATATTTTATGCAATTTAGACAAAAGCATTTTTATATAATTACACGATCGACCAGCCTAAACGTAATTGTTATAATAAAACGTACCTGTTATAATTATATAAGTACGTTTTTTAAAAAGGCAGCGCAAATAAAGAATAGCTTTAAAGTTTTCGAAATTAATTAATTGTATAAAAGCTTAACGCTATTTAGTTTTTTTATAAAAAGAACGCCTAGCTATTTTGTTAAGTATAATTATAAAAGTAGTTAGTAAAAAAAAAGAAAAAAACTCATTTAAAAAAATTGTTAAGGACAATAATCGTAAAAAAAAGGGAATAATATTACGGACTAATAAATAGTTTAAGATTAGGCCGTAGAAACAAGACTAAAGGTTTTAAAAAAGACGCCCGGACTAATTAGTAGTCACGTGACGCAAAGCAATAAAATCGCAATAACGCTCCAGGCGCTTTAAAGCAATAGGATCGCAACAGCGCTCTAGGCGCTCTAAAGCGATAAGATCGCAACAGCGCTCTAAGCGCTCTAGCTTTGTATAAAGATAAAAAAATATAAATATAAAAAAAAAGGTTTTTTTACGTAACTAGTTATTTACTTATTACTATTTAAATTATGTCTATAGTTAGTTTTTAAAAATAACTATAAGAGAATATTTTTTACGAAGCAGTTAATCTAAAATACTATTATTCTTATTGCCCGTAATACTATCTTTTAACGTATATTTTAAACATAAACATAAAAGTATCCTTAGTTATACTTTAAGTATTTATAACCTTAATACCACAAAAGCATATATAGTGTTAGACATTAGTGTACGCTTTGTAACAAAAACCGTCGAAATAATAAAACGGCAAAATTTACGAAAAAATAAAACCGATAATAAATTTATTAATAAGCAAAAAACGATAAAAAGCAGCTATAAAACGAAATTAATAGCTAGTTTACGAAATTTTTAAGTTTTTATATAAAATAAAAATATAATTTAAAAAAATATAAATATTAATAAACGTAATTTATAATAAAAAAAAACTAAAAGTTTTATTTTTCCGAATTTAGTTAATAAATTAAACTTAATATAAATTAAAAAAAAAGATTTTATATATTTACAACTTTCGATAAAAAAACTATAAATTATAATAACGAAAAAGTTATATAAAAAATTGTAAAACTTCTAATAATTATTTAAAGTTATTTAAAACGTTTTAAACTTAATATTGCAAAAATATTATACGATATAATATTAAAGTTAATTTAGTTGCGAAAAAGTAATTTTAAAATAAATTAAAAAACTAGCCGTTTTTAATAAAATTTGCTCGAGGTAATTAAATTAAAAAAAGATTTAATTTTTACAAAAATTTAAATATAAATTATATATAAGTTTAAATAGCTAAACGAAATACGAAACGAAATATAGTAATAAGTTAAAAAAAAATTTACGATCGAAATATTAAAAAAGTACGCTAAATTTAAAAGCTTGTTTATAAAAAAATATAGTAAAAAAATAAAGCTATTAAAATATAATAAATATAATTACGCGATTAATTTTAAAAAAAAAATACGTATTTTAAAGCTTTTAAACCGTATAAATCGAATAAAAAATAACTTAAAAAACTATAAAAATATTTTAATAAAAACTTAAAAAAAAGGTTTATACGATATTTTAAATTATCGGCAATAGCATCGATATTATAAATATTAAAAAAACTAAAAAAAATAAAAAACGAAAATAAAAAAATTGTAAAAATTAGCGATATTTTAATTTTATAACTATTAAAAATAAAAAATTTATATTATAAATAAACGATTTAAAAAACTGTTTAAAAAAAATATAATAGTTTATAATATTTAATATTTTAAAAACTTATTATTATATTAAAATTAAAAAAAGCGACGAATAAAAAATAGCATTTATTATAAAATATAAATTATATGGATTTTTAATAATAAATTTTAAAAAAATATTTTAGTTAATAATTATAAATGTATTACGTAAATTTATTAATAAATTTATAATAGTATATTTAAACGATATTTTAATTTATTTAAAAACATTTAAAAAATATAAAAAATATATGCGATAAATATTTTAAACGTTATAAAAAGCAAAATTAAAAATATATTTAAAAAAAAGTAAGTTTTATAAATAATAAATAGATTTTTTAAAATATATAATTTTTTAAAAAAAAATATAAATTTAATGGTTTAAATTAAAAGCAATAAAAAACTAATTTATATTAAAAAATATTAATAATATATAATTGTTTATAAAATTTATAAATTTTATATATACATTTATTAAAAATTTTAAGAAAATCGCGGCGTTTTTTATAAATTTAATAAAAAAAAATAAACTTTTTTAGTAAATAAATAAAAAACAAAAAACGTTTAATATATTTAAAAATACGATTTTAAGCGATTTAATATTTAAATTATTAAATTTAAATAAAAATACAAAATAAAAATCGACGTTAATAATTACGTTATAAAAAAATAATTAATTTAACGAAATAAAAACGGTAAACTATATTTAGTAGTATTTTTTTCGAAAAAATTTTTAAAACTTAAATTAAACTATTAAATTTACGATAAAAAATTTATAGTAATAATCGAAATATTTAAGCAATAAAAATATTATTTAAATAGTATTATAGTATTAATAAAAGTTTATTTAAATTATAAAAATTTTATAACGTTTATAATTATTAAAATATTAAATAAATAATAAATAAAATAAGCAAAATTTTTGTTATAATTTAATTTTAAAATTATTTATATTAAAAGTAAAAAAAATAATAAAACTAACATTTTTAGCTAAAAAAAGCGACTATAAACAAAAAATATTATTAAAAAATTAAGTATTATTATATAAAAATATAAATAAAAGCTTATTTATAAATTTTATATAAATAAACTATAAAAAATAAAATTAAAAAATATAAAAAACTTTACGAAAACTAAACGAACTAATTAGTTAATATTATAATAATAAACTATACGTATTAAAAATATATTAATATAAATTAGTTAAAAAAATACACGAATATTTATTTTTAAAACATTAAAAAATATTTAAAACGCTTAGCAAACTACGAAAAAATTACGATTTTTTAAAAGCATTAATAGTAATAAAAAAAATTATCGCAAAGTATAATTTATGCAAAAAGTCTAAAATAATAAAACATAAATTATATAAAAATTTAATATTAATATTAATACTAAATTAAGCATAAAAAACGATAATATTTAATTATATAATTAAATTATTAAAATTAAAAAAAAACTAATAATAAAAATAAAATTTGATTTTATTATAATTATAATAAATAGATTTATAAAATAGATTTATTTTATATTATATAAAAAAATAAGCTTAGCAAAAAATTTCGTTTACGCAATAATAAAATATATTTTTAATAAATATAGATATTTAAAAATAATTATTACTAATAAAAATAAAACGATAGCATTTAAATTTTAATAATTATTTATAAATAAATAGTTAAATAAAAAAACTAAACTAAATATTAAAATAATATTTACGTTGTTATATTAATTAAAATTAAAATAATTAAATAAAATTATTATTAAACGTAAAACTAGCATATAATAATTTAACGAATAAAATAATAAAAATATTATTATTTAAAGTAAACTATAAATATAATATAAATATATAACAATATTATATTAATAATATTACCGTATTAACAGTAGAAATTTAAGCAAAAAAATTGCTAAAACTACAAAAATAGCTATAAAAAAATTTATATTCGTTTAATAAAAAATAAAAAAATATTACGATAAAGACAAATTATTAAAACTAATTTTAAAAAAAAAAGATAAAGTTTATTTTTTAAAACGCAATATTTAAATAAAACGTAATAATAAAAAACTTAATTTTAAAAATATCGGACTTTTTAAAATTAAAAAAATAATATTATTAATAATATATAAATTAAAGCTATTAAATATTATAGTTATTTAACCGATTTTTTATATATTATTATTAACTAAAGTATATTTAAACGTTGCGTTTAAAATTTAATTAAAAGTAAACGAAAATAAAAATATTTACAAAGTAAAAAAAATCTTAAATTTACGATAAAGTAAAAAAAAGTTTAAATATTTTATTAAATAAAAAAGCTATATATACGTTAAAATTATATAAAAACCTAAAAAATACTTTACGAACGTAAAAAACTTTGTTAAAAACTTTTATTAACAATATTTTAACTAACCGAAGCTAAAAAGATAAGGTTAACTGCGGAAACATTAAAATCGCTTTAATCGAAAGAAAAAAAAGCTTTGTTATTGGTTTTTTTTTTCCCGCTTTTCGGCGTTTAATTGTTTTTTTTTTCACCAAAATAGCGATTTTGCGCTTTTTAAAAAACTCTTTTTGTTAGCGAAAACGACGGACGGTACATAACTTATTAAACATTTTCTTTTACTTAGCCGTAAGCTTTTTTTGACGTTTTAAAAGCCGTTTTAAAAAATAAACTTAGCACGAAGCGTACAATCGACACGCTAGTTAAGCCGATGGCGAGAGCCCGAAGCCTTACGTACGCGACCGGATATAATAAAGTAAAAAAAGAAAAAAAATATACTTACCCGGAAAAAAATAGTCTAAAGGTTATAAATATATTTATTAAGACAATAAACCTAGAAAAAAAAGAATAATGTTACGAATTAATTAAAAAAAAGACTAAGCCGCCCGAAGCGTAAACGGCAAAAAAAAAGGCAGGCTAAGTTATGTAATATAGATTTAAAAGATTTAAAATCTAATAAATCTAAAAACGTAAATTTAAAAAATTTAAGATCTAATAAATTTAGTAAAGTGATCTAAAAGATTTAAAATCTAACAGATTTAAAAAAATATAAGGATAAAAAAATGGTATAAAAAGGAAAAGTTTTCCCGTATAGCTAGTTATTTATTTATTATTATTTAATTTATATTTATAGCTAGTTTTTAGAAATAGTTATAAAAGAATATTCTTTACGAAGCAGTCAATTTAAAATACTATTATTCTTATTACCCGCAATACTATCTTTTGACGTATACTCTGAACATAAACATAAAAGTATCCTTAGTTATACTTCAAGTATTTATAACCCCGATACCACGAGAGCATACATAGTGTTGGACACTAGTGTACGTTTCGTAACAGGAGGTGACTGAGTTCCGCATCACCGTGTTCATGCCACCATACTACCTTTACCTCCCCCATCCAAGATAGTGATAACCACTACGCACTACCCAGTCTTTGATTTTACGGAAGTGTTTCGGCTTATAGTGTTCTCTCACACCACATCAGAATGTACAACTGTGCAGAGAAAGCAGGAAAATTTCTTGGATTGAATTTGTGTAAAATTATGGCGCATTAATTATAATAGAGTGCAGCATGCTTGTTTCAGTTGCCCGATACCACACTTGGCTTCTATCCGATTCGTCTTTTCGATTTCTTTTAGTGATCTTTCTCGCTAAGCCCTCTTGATAAGTTTCTATCCCGTTGCTGCCCTGCATTTCCTCAGAGTTTGCTATTCAAATGAGCGAAAGCCGTTTGAATACAACTCAGTAATGGAGTGAACATGCAAGGGGGTATTTGGGTGGGAAAATGCAGTGACGCAGAGCCGGCCATGGATGCAGAAGATGCTGAATACACAAGAAATCATTGCACGGAGAAAATGCCGCTGATAAGAAACAACAACGCAAGCTTTGACATCATGAGATAAGCCTAAGCGAACCAAATCGAAATAAAATTAGAGCTTTAATGCCCTGAATATCCTCCAGATGCGTAGATGGGTATCCCTAGTGACTTGCCCTGGCCCTGCAGTCTATACGCCAACATGGGAGCCGTTTGCGACGATTACGCAAGGAAACCTGCCGCCAAACTTGAACGATCCCAGACCTCGCTTGGAAGTGGCAGGTGACGAGAATATTCGAGCCGCAGTGAATGCTAGATGGGAGTCCAATCGGTTCATGCCAGTAACGCCACTATTTTCTTCATTCCAGCGCATAGAGAACGTTAGCTCTTTTCCTGCTCCGAGTCTTGCTGAGTATTGGTATTCCTTCTCAACGTCTTTGTATTTGGTATTTCATTGTTCTTCCCAAGTATATTGCAGCTTGGTTTTAATACGTGTTTGTATACAACTCAATCATCGGATCATCTCCTTCACTCCAAGTCGACTTCAACTGGCAATAATAGAGTAGGTCAGGAACGCTGGCACGCTTCATCTTGGCCAAGCCGAAATGCTTTATGGGTAGGTTGATCTAAGCGTGGTAGGTTCCACCGTCTGGCGCTGAGCCGTCCCATGGAATGTAAGTCGCCCTCTCCTCGCCCATCTCCGTAGAGTTAGCGAAAAGAGTATCAAATCCCGATGTCAATGGTAAATTCGGGCCATGAATACGCCCAGGTGCAGATGCTTGCGGCTCTTGGTAGATACCAGCAACGCTTTCCAGTGAGTATATTGTACTGGGATGAATCTGTTGCGAATAGTTAGAGACCATGTGGTTGTGAGAAATACTTCCGTTGTACGGGTATGTATGCCCATTGCTGGTAGTTGGTAGTGTCGTTGTATTCATGTGATTACGAAACATCATATCCGGGTGATTTACATCAGCCGGCGTAGTATGGGAGCCTATCGAATTAGCAGTATAATGGTAGTTCAAAGGCCGATTATACATAGTGTTGTGAACAGGTTCGGGAGGTCCGCTGAACAAGTCCGGGTTTGCTGTCCGACTCAGCATGGATCGCCTTGTTGCAGCAGCCTTGGTCTTGCTTGCAGAGATACCACCCTTTCGTCCTGATGAAGCGCGCGCTGAAATATTCCCGTGTGCTCGATGGTGAGCTGCAGAACCACCACGGCGGCTTGGGTTCCCTTTACGGTAACGGGTTGTGCTCTGGACCCCTTGGCGCACTGCCCAGTCTTCGAGAACCCACTCCGTCGATTTTTTTGTCTCTGGCAGATCAGAAAGTATGTCTCTAGAACTTGATTTGCGGTCGCGCTTGACAAATGCCTAGGAGAATGCCCGTTAGCTCAAATTTAGGGGTAGGTTCTTTTGCTCGGGTATTTTACAGGTAGTAGAAGACTGTGAAAGTGCAGAAAACGCACGACTAATACCAAGGGATACTTACAGCATTCATACTGAGATTATGTCGGATACTATTCTGCCAGCCTTTACTCTCGCTCTTCGCTTTCTCGGTGTTTTCGCGGAACCACTGATATATTTCTTGTAAGGTCATGGCATGCCTCTCACGGCTCATGAATGCGCGGTATATAAGCCGAGCGTAAGGCTCGTCTGCCTTTGTTCCGTCGTCTCCTTCTGACTGGTCCGGGGGGGCTACTAAATCGTGCATCTCCTCATCATCACCAAGTTGATATGCGTCCGTAAACTCGCTTTTCAGACCAGGGGATTCTTGATTTGTAGAGAGGACAGGACTTGGCTCTGTCATGCCGGGGACTGCGGCCACATCGTCATGCGCTACCGATTCCGAGTCCATCTGTTCATGTAGGTTGAAATTTGAGCTTCCGTAATTTGATGTTGCCAGAGACCGACAGAAAGGGTCCTCAAAGGGTGAAGTGCAGATCCGCATGGTGTAGGATGGCAAATGATCAGGCACTCTCCAGGCGGCTTGGGAAAATCCCAGGTGCTGAGGTTCCGACGAGGGCCAGCTTCTCGGGCTCGCAACGGCAGAGCCAGCAGGACAGTGAATACCAGACTGAAAGCCAGGGGTGGGAACGGTGGGCGAATCTGGAGGTGGCGTAGGCCACATGGTCTTTGATGAAGCAGCGGCGGAGTGAGAGTCCAGGCGTGGGTATGGCGAGAGTTCGGTACTGATGGACAACAGAGGCAGGTCCGAGGTGGGTGTAAGGACCGGCTCCGTTGTTTCAGTGGCCTGGGATGCCGGGGATGAGCTGTAGAGAGTGTCTTCACAAGTTAGGCCAACCGGCCCGCCTACTGATTGTGTAGTGCAATACCCTCCAAGCTCGGGAGCTGTGGTGGATTGGGTATAGCTGACGGGCAGCTCGCCACAGGCCGTCTGGTGCATCCCGAGATTCCTTTTGACAAAGCGCTTGTTGCTGCTCGCAGAATAAATCAAGGCCCGAGGAATTTAGTTACCGAAAGAGGACGTGTCGCCTGGTAGTGGACCAGGTTGACGACAAAGACGGAGGGGATTGTGTTTTAGATGTATGCTTGATGCTATACGAGAGCAAAGCAAGCCAAAATGGGAATAGAGGTGGGCGTGGGGCGTGAGAGACAAGACTGATTGCTGAGGACGCATACGTGAGATGCTGTTCTTATCTTCTTGTACGTAGGTGTGTGTGTGTGTGTGTGTGTGCCGTGTATTTGTGTGCGTGCGTGCGTATTTTGCTAGCACGGGAGCGGAGAGGAAACAATGCTGGTAGGAAAACAAGGAACTTGGTAAGTAGCCTGATAGATAATCACCTATACCTGGATAGACCGAAGAAGGGTTTGGGAGGAGAATTAGAGAGAGGAGGAAGAGGAAGACGAGGAGAGCGAAGAGAAGGTAGGCTGCAAGTATAAGATAGGTTGCCAAAGTGCTGGCTCTCGAGTTGAGTGTATGTGTATTCGTAGGTATAGGCGCAGGTGCAGTGGATGAGTGATCCGCCAGTTGTATCTGATGTGGTCAGGTCAGGTGAGGTCAAATGTGGTCTGAGGCCGAGCTATGGACATCGAGGCAAGATATTACTCAAGGCAAAGGCAAGATTCAGCACGGCCCTTTTGTTGGCCCTAAATAGATCACACCTAGGCTCGGTGCGGGCCCCTGGCTGCTGGTTGGGTATCTCAGGTACCGAAGATGCAGAAGCAGAGTCTGGGATGTCACCACGATACACGATAGGCCACACCTTAGTACGCCCGGGGGAGCTGCGGAAAGGCCAAAGCAGATCACTGATTAGGTAAAGAGCTGGGGTTGGAGGAGAACACAACGGTGGCTCCGCTATCTTCACACAAGAGTGCTGAGCGCAGGCTGTTTAGTCTGGGGGAGGCAAAGGCTGCTGATGGTAACGGTGTGAAATTAAAACGGTATAAGTCATCACAGGGGTGTGTTTAGTACCACCAGACATGGAGCACTGTTCAATGTTGAGCGCAGCAACGTTGACTTACAGGTAATGTACTAGGTGAGGTATACACCGTCGACACATAAGTACTTAAGGTGCCCTTAGATATGCATAAAATCTACCTACAGCCCCAGACTAAGCTACCATCTCGATACACACAAAAGACAGCGAGGACCATGCAGTAGCGCTAAATCTGATGTAGATACTTACTTACTATTTACGCCAAAAAGGAGATAGGTACCTGGAGGGGCTTCTTAAAGCTATTGATGTAATACACACTGGACACCATATCATGTTTACAGGACTCTCTAATATTCTCTCCTTCACCTTCACCTCGATACATCTGTAGCCACCTAATCAAACCCCACAAGGAGGTCGCAAGGTAGGACACATGTGCACACCTGTATCCTGAGATATATTACCTTTTTCTCATGAGCTTCAGGGGAAAAGACGGGGGCTAACAGTAAAGATAGGCTGTACTCAAGTCGAGACAGCTACCCAGGCTTACCTACATAATCTTTTTACGTCCCCAAATTAATGACATTGATCAAGTTACACGTACAAGCAGTAATTACCACGCATACTTTGATGATTTCGGGCGACTAATCTATGTATCTATACCTACCCGAATTAGCAGCATTGAATCCCTACGTGTTTCACCTCTTTTTAATTGTCCAGACGCCAGCAAGTTTACATGTCATTCACTCCGTAAATACTTGCTTAATCTCTCGTCTCTTCTGTACCTCATGTCCTCTCGTCCCCTTCCACTGTTTTTCCGGCACTATTTATACGGTTTATGGTTACGTTGATAAGCCCTGGTGACATACACGTCACATTCCGGTATCTTCTCCCACTGTTGCCGCGCCCCCGTCCTGTGTACCCCTAGGTGCATGCGTGTGTATATGTCTGCGTGTAGACGTAAATACGTTTGTGTCCCTGCGCCCACTACAGCTCCAACCTGGCTGCCTATGCGGTGTGTTCTTGTGCAAACGGCAACACATTTTCGTACAGCCCAAGGTGGATGTATGTACACCGCTAGCTCGGGGAGATTCTGCAGCTTGTGACAGGAGAAGAGAGAGAGAAGGGAGAGGTGAACGGGGCACATTGGGGCCCGTGCCGTTGCTACACCACAGCTTGAGATGCCGATGACTACGGCCACTGTTGCTCCCAAATGCAGTGCTGAGAACGAGAGGTCTTGTTAAGCCGATGACTTCAGGTCCACGACAAAACTATTGTGAATGTACTATCATTTTCTGCTGGCTATCCTTTCGAAAGACCCGGCGGACGACATAGGGGCCGCTTTCAGGGCTTGCCTCCCGCCTACGGTTACTTGCATCGGACCAGTGGGTTTTGGCATTCAAGGACTGTATCTACTCGCCAAAACCCACCCCATTCATCGTTACACGGCCGCGGCCGCCTAGCAACTCTTCCCAGCCTTACTACTAATTTAGGTCAGACCCTGGCGTGAGGCGTGGATCCTGACCGCTGCTATATTCTGCGCATCATTCTTACACCTTCTAGAAGATCTCGCGGATCGGCCGACCAAGCAAGGAGCCAGGGGACCGATACTCAGGCCCATTCTTTATCAAAGACGAAGATGAGCGTGAGACAGACCGGGATATTGGGTGCAGAGCTCCACTTCATTGTAGAAGACCGGGCTATCGTAAGTAGGTAGCCTCGACGAAAGAAATATAAGCCGTCGGCGATTCTGTACTTCGTTGGGAGAAGTGACTTCACCTCATTTGAAACTGCACAGAGACCTGTCACTAGACTGCTTTTAATAGTAAACGTTGAGCATGCGGAGTATCATGATATGTTCCCAATGGTTGCTAGCTTTCTCCAAGGTGAATGATCCGTCACAGTGCCTCGCTGCGGTAAAGTGTGAGGCAGTGGCCTGCGGGGTGTCGTGTCACCAGAGCCGGGGCGAGTTATAACCAGTTACTGCCCAATGACTGGATGACAAGCTGTGTAGACTGCATCTGCCAAGCCTTTTTTTTGGCACCGTGCTATGCGACCGTTGGTGTTGCCTTGGCCATGTGCAAAGACCACCTATTACCGTACACTGGCCATCCACTTTAGGTTTGTTTGTCTCGCCGACGCCCTGGTAGTCTGCTGGAGAGCCTCTCTTTGTTGCAGTTGCGGCCTACTTTCGGTAGTAAATCTACCAATAGTGCGTCAGCAATGATAGCTACTGCGATTAGAGTTATACACGGGATAATTACCTTCTTGAACTGGAAATGGAGTTGCAGAATACCCTGTGTATGACCGTTAGCTGAACATCCTGCCAAGACTTGGCTACCGTGAACATGAGGGGTGTGAGAGATAGAGGGCCCATATTCTGAAACTATGCCGTGCGTGGTTGCACAACAGATGTGGCTAGAAGCTGGCATGGCAGAGGATTCGAATCAGATACAGGAAAAAACACGTTGGCCCGCCCCAAAGCTCATAACGACCGGCGTTACTCGGCCAGGTAAGATGAGAGACATGCAGCAGCTGCAGGATGAGAACATTTTTAGAAACATACCTTGTCAAAACTGCTTTTAAATCCGCGGTCCTTCTTAGCACTATAGTCCCATTCACGATCGACGATGCGGAAAGCAATATCCTCATATGGTGGCCCGGCAATAAAGCGAATGAGACAAGTGTCTTCCTCGCCTGCAGGAGCAAGAGATTCGCCCTTCCTCCTCCCGTGCTCCCGAGTGATCTTAAATGTAGGTGCTTTAGTCTTGTCAATAAGATCAGGGTAAAATATATTGAATTTATAGCCCTGGACGACCTTGGGAGGGGGGTTGTCGTGGTCGTAGTGAGTTTGGTTATACTTGTTCCACTCATAGCCCATCTGCACCCGGTTGAAGTAGCGTGGCTTTCGCGGTCGATACTTATCCGCCCATTGCGGCTTTATTGTGCTTGCGACTGACTCCTCAGCCGTGAAGATTTCCTCGTCTTCATTGACGCCACGAGCGACCTCGCGCTCATACAGAGCTTTGGTGGCTTGGGAGAAGTCCTCGTTTCCACTGGATGCAAACCTCGCCGTGCCTGGGGGTGTATTGCTACTGCCAGATGAGGAAGGGATTGCTACTTTCGGCCGGGAGGTGGCAGGAAGGACTACAGGCTGATCCTTCAAAGCGGCCTGTGCGGCCGGTTGGCAATTGGCGAGTCCAGCGGCCTTTTTTGGGTTGACCTCTGCTAAACGTTTAATCCTATTCTCCTTGATTGTATCGTAGATCATCCCGAGCCTTGCCTTTGCTTTGTATGTCTGCAGGCTCTTGAGGAGTTGCTCCCAGTAGTCAGTGTCCATAACTTCATCAGACTGGAGCTTGGCCTGTATTTGACCGTCTAGCTTTTCTAGCTGCTCGAGGTTCTTAGGGCCCAGAATCCTATCAACATCAGACGTGACCGAGCTCACCGCCCGTGCTTCGGGCCCCATGGGTTTCAGCTTTTCCCTCCGATAGGCCAGGAGTGTTCGCAAAGCCGTCCAGTATTCCCTGTTTCTAGCATTTGTCTCAAGAGTGTGGTACGATGTGATTTCAGCATCCAATTCGGTAGCCTCGGACTCGTCTAGCGCGTCGATGACGGCGGTAGGCGCGGGCACACTAATCTCAATATCTGCATCGTTGTCATCGAAGACATCGCGATCAGTATCTATGTATCGGAGGTTGAATGCCAAAAGGTCAATAGGCTTGGCTCGTCCCTCGCGAACGCGGATGTCGGCCTTCTTCTTAGACTGTTTGAGCACAAACTTATCCTCATCAGCTACGAATCGTTGCGATTGCTCGTCTTGGCTGAGGTAGGCCTGTCTAGCAGGGTTTGGAGGTTTGGTCTGCGCTGACCGCTGGGGCTTCATAATCCTAGTATTGGCATCTCGTCGTGGAGATGTGATGTCGCGGCGAGGAGGAGACTTACGACCATAAATCATAGCCCGCCGCCCAGGATCCATCGTGACGACTAATCGTAGGGAAACGGGGGATTTGTCGGCGTTTTGATAAGCGTAGGGGGGGTTGAAGTTGGTTGAGATGTTGTCGTAGGCTTGTGAGCTTAGGTGAGGGTTGAGAAGGTTGTTATCGCAGGGCTTCCACTATCTGCCCTCGGCCCAGTGCCCTGTGCCCTGTGCTGCTCGCACCAGCAACGCCACAACAACTGCGCCACCAACTTAGCGCTGCGGCAAAGGTTCCATTGTCCGCACTGTCCACTCTCCATCAAGCTATATGCGACCTCACATTATCATACAGTATGTCTAGGCGCTGAGAGATAATTAACCTACCCTTCAGAATATCATTCTCTGCTAGACGTCTGGTCGGACCACAGTCTAATTTCACTTGTCTTATTAGCAGAAAGAAAGTTATTGGTACGCAACCGTGATATTATCTTCGTCAGTTGCTGATCGATTTTAAAGAATCGGGCGAAGATGAGATTAGTTACTGTTGTATCGTGTCACAACTGACAGCTTTGGGCTGGATCTTCGAGTGCGTTATGACTGAGAGCTTTTTGCAGTTACACACATCAATGGGCTACAGTGATACCATTCGTGGCTTCGTCACATCCACGGCTGCAACTGTGAACATGTGCCTAGCCACATTTGGCTAGGAACAATCCCAGAGTCAAACAGGTCACGCAAAAGTGAAGCCCGTTGTGTTTAATTAGCTTCCCAGATTATACTTGCTAGGAAAGTCAGAAGCGTAAATAACTAGAGTACTAGGACAACACAATTATCAGAGTTGAAAGGGATATTAAGGTTAGATTACAATATGAACAACAAGTCTAAACCGTAGCGCGCATTCAGGCCGGACTTTCGAAGTTCGCCAAGTTATCAATTCACTACTAATGGTACGATATTGACACCAAATCGGTCCGAATGATTATGAGACTACTGTATGAACAACAAAGACCCGGTGCTAAGTAGGCCAGGGGCTGTCGCGGGATGGGATATGTGGAGTGTTAGTGATAAAATAATTTCATAACTATAGAAGCAACATATTCGCAATCTGGTTAATTAACTTATTGTCGAGGCAATGTAAGCAGTTATTCATCGTTTGACTTGCCACCGTCACTCTCTAGTAGGGTAACAGCATATATGCATACTAGCTGAAACATGCTTTACATTCAAATCGCTTTTTTTCTTCCACAAAAATGACACTTGAAGTACATATTTAGCATTCCGACAACTGCTCCTCCACTATGGCTGGTGCATGATCATACTCATTGTTCTATATGTCAAAGTAGGACCCTCCTCTTTTACTCTATCTCGTAAGTTTGAAGCAATTCTGCTGAGGCAGATAACTACCTTTCAGCTCGAAGATCTCGATGGGGAGCAACACTAGTGACGTAAAAGATAAGGTTCGCTAAAAGTACTGATTCGGTAGCAGTCAAATTGCTAATAAGATTTAATAAATCATAAGTGAATCTCCTAATCAGATTAGCCTTTTTATTTGTCTGGCCCGCACATCTTGCCGAATAACCTAGTTACTACGCCGATAGAACCCGGGCGGCGGCTTATAGGTAATTACATGAAAGAATTATGAGAGACGCCCCTAGCTTAAGGAGATTTAGATACTGATAGAACAAAACTAACAAGCAATACAAGAGGCAAAACACTAAGCCTCTCTGTCACCGCATAAAAATACGAACTTTCAAAACCTAATGTTACGAACCAACAAGAAACGGAACCCAGGAAAAAGGGAACTAAACACGCGTAAAAGCATAATACGTTTATAAGGATAATCGTAAATAATTATTAGTGATTAGTAAAGCAAAACTGATTAAAAGTAATTAGTATAAAATAAAACTGATTAAAAATGATTAATATAAAGCAAGACTAATTAAAAGTAATTAGTATAAAGCAGGACTAATTAAAAATAATTAGTATAAACTAAGGTAATAAAGGAATAAGTATATAATAAACGAGGTTTTTTTGTATAGCTAGTTATTTATTTATTATTATTTAACTTATGTTTATAATTATTTTTTAAAAATAACTATAAAAAAATATTTTTTACGAAATAGTTAATTTAAAATACTATTGTTTTTATTGCCTGTAATATTATCTTTTAACGTATATTTTAAATATAAACCTAAAAATATTTTTAGTTATACTTTAAGTATTTATAACCCCGATATTACGAAAGTATATATAGTATTAGACATTAGTGTACGTTTTGTAATATTTTGAATAGTTTTATTTTACGTTAAACGGTTGATTAAGGCAATATTCGAACTATAGCATTTACTACTTTATTTAATTTGCAAAATATTATCGCTACATTTCGAGCCGAAATAGTAGTAATGTATAATTAAATACGAAAATTAAGACAAAAGTCGGATAAATAAGCTAATATTTTTAATAATATTATAGACTAAACCGATAAGCTCGAAAAAAAAGCCGATAAACTCGAGACTTAAAACTAAAAATTACGAAATAATATTTTAAACTTAAAAAAACAAAACTAACTTTTTAAAAAAGAAGTCGATAAAACGAACGAATAACTTAAAATTACGATAATAAACATAGGAATGGTTAAAAAGTTTATAAAAAACTTAAAACTTTTAAGCTTAGCACGATTCGATAGTACGCTAAAAAAATTAAAAAGATTTTTAACATAAGCTTAAGCTTACTTTTATTTTTATAAAAATTTTTTTTAAAAAAACGACGAAATTAGAAAAATTTATACAATAGCCAAATTATTCGAAAAACAAGCACTGTTATAGTTTAAACTATATTTATTTAGGGCAACGATTTTGCTAATAAAAAATTGTCTAGAAGATACGTAAAAGATTTTTTAAAGTTATAAATCGTTCGAAAACGAGCTTAAATATTTGTTTATTAACCTAAAAAAAGAACGACAAGCTTAGAACGATTTACAAAAGCTAAAGCAAACAGGATCCGTATCGGCGTATGCGATAAAATTTTAAAAAATCGCAGCTATCTTTAATTTAAACGATTAAACTAAGATAATAATGTTTTATAAAAAATTAAAAGACCTAGTTAAAGATAAAATTAGCAAGTTGCTATAACCTGATGATTTTAACAAATACGTTAATAGCGTAATTAAAGTAAATACAAGACTATATAAAAAACGACGAAAACTTTTTAGCAAAAAAAATAACAATAATAACAAGCCTAACTAAAAAAAAAAACGTTAATAGTTTACGGCATATAGTATATACGTAAAATTAATAAAACTTAGCGTAATGTATTAAAAACGAAAAAATTAAAAGAAAAAATCTAAAAATTTTAAATGCTATAATTGCAGTAAACTAGGACATTACGCTAAAAATTGTGAAAAAAAGCTACGCAAAAATCTACGAATATTAAAAGCTAAAATATCTAAGGCTAAAAAAGGCAGCTAATAGATTAATATAATATAAGCCCGCTATAACGATAAAGTTTTAAATATGGAATAAAGTAGCGAAATATTAACCGGAGACTAAGCAGTATAAGAAAAAATATATATATTAACAAACTAATTAATAATACGACTATATTTAAAACGAACAGTAAAAAAAATTTACAAACAAACTGTTTACGACGAAAAATAGTTTATTAATAGTTTAAAAAAAAGAGTATAATTTGACGAAGCGGCATGTTTAAAATATAGCCTAGCAAAAGTAGTATAAATTTTAAAATAAAAACCTAAAGCTATAAAAGTAATTACGGAACAAATTTAACAAAAGTTATAGCATTAAATAACTATTGCGTTAAACGAATAAAAAAACGCGTAAACTTAAAATAAATAGCTAAAACCTGATTAGAAAAATAAGTAACTAAAAAACTTTAACCTAGCCGAAAAAAATTAAAATAGTAGACCTTATAATTTAAAAAATAACGAAGAGTACTTTAAAAATTATGTTTATTTTTTAATTAAAAAAGCGGTATTAATATTAGATATATAATAGACTAAAGCCGATTAATATATATATCGAAACGTAAAAAACAAAACGATATATAAGAAAAATTGGCTAAAAGGCGAAAAATGCTTAAAAAAAAATTTAAAATACTTTTACGAAACTTACGATTACTAAACTAAAAATAAATAGTTAAACTAATTAATATAAAAAAGAATAGCTTAAAAATAGATCCGCTTATATACATAAAAAAATAAACTTCGCTTAGAACAAAAAATAACGACTTTAACTAAAAAAAAAATAATACAAAAGCTCGATACTAAATTAAAGCAATAGTTTTTACGGTATTATAAAAAATATCGAAATATAATAATCGGAGCAAACATAAATATTTTAAAAACAAAAAAGTTTAACACTTTTATTTTAATTAATCGTTTATATAACGATATTATATTTAAAAACGACGACAAACGGTTGCGACTATATTATAAAAAATATTATAAAATATTATAAATAAATTGTATAATATACAAATACAAAAGATATATAATAGAAAAAATTAAAGATTTTTAGTTTTTAGCCTATATAGCTAGGACAAAAATCTAATATCTTTACGAAAAAATTAAAATTAGAAAACTAATAATAATATACCGAGTAATTTATAAATACGCTATATTTAAACAAAATCTATAATATTCCGAAAAATATAAAAAAAAGTTTACGACTTAAAAACAATGTTAATATATTTAATGCAAAATTTATATATTTTACAAAGTTTCTTAGTATAAAAAAATAAAAAAGCGGATAAAAAAAAAAAACCGGCAAAAGTTAACTTTTATTTATAATCGTCGAAAAAATAATAAAGCGGCAAAACTTACAAAAAAACAAAACCGACGATAAACGTATTAATAAGCAAAAAACAACAAAAAGCAGTTATAAAACAAAACTAATAGCTAGCTTACGAGATTTTTAAGTTTTTATATAAAATAAAAACATAACTTAAAAAAACATAAATATTAATAAACGTAATTTATAATAAAAAAAAACTAAAAGTTTTATTTAATATAAGCGTTTATAAAAGTTTTATTTTTTTAAATTTAGTTAATAAATTAAACTTAGCATAAATTAAAAAAAATAAAACCTTATATATTTACGACTTTCGATAGAAAAATTATAAATTATAATAATAGAAAAGTTATACGGAAAACTGCAAAACTTTTAATAGTTATTTAAAATTATTTAAAACGCTTTAAACTCGATATCGCAAAAATATTATACGATATAATATTAAAGTTAATTTAGTTACAAGAAAGCAATTTTAAAATAGACTAAAAAACTGGCCGTTTTTAATAAGATTTGCCCGAAGAAATTGAACTAAAAAAGGACTTAGCCTTTGTAAAACTTTAGATACGAGTTGTATATAAGCTTAGATAGCTAAATAAGGTATAAGATAAAGTATAACAGCTAGTTAACGAAAAATTTATAGTTAAAGTATTAAAAGAGTACGCTAAATTTAAAAGCCTGTTTACAGAAAAGTATAGTAAAAAAACAGGGCTACTAAAGCATAATAAATATAATTACGCAATTAATTTAAAGGAAAAGACGCATTTTAAAGCTTTTAAACTATATAAGTTAAATAAAAAACAACTTAAAAAACTACGAAAATATTTTAACAAAAACTTAAAGAAAAGGTTTATACAATATTTTAAATTATCGGCGGCAGCACCGATACTATAAATATTAAAAAAACTAAAAAAAATTGAAAAGCGAAAATAAAAGAATTATAAAAATTGGCGACATTTTAACTTTATTATTATTAAAAATAAAGGACCTATACTACGAATAAACGATTTAAAAAACCGTTTTAAAAAAGCATAATAGTTTACGATACTCGATATTTTAAAAGCCTATTATTATATTAAAATTAAAGAAGGCGACAAATAAAAAATAGCATTTATTACAAAATATAGATTATACGAATTTTTAATAATAGATTTTAGCTTTATTAATATATTAGCGATATTTTAGTTAATAATTATAAATATATTACGCGAATTTATCGATAAATTTGTAATAGTATATTTAAACGATA
Source organism: Xylariaceae sp. FL1651 (assembly GCA_025201745.1). Taxonomy (NCBI): domain Eukaryota; kingdom Fungi; phylum Ascomycota; class Sordariomycetes; order Xylariales; family Xylariaceae; species Xylariaceae sp. FL1651. The sequence continues at coordinate 209,802 of MU624278.1, forward strand.
TCTTAATTTATTTAAAAATATTCGAAAAACATAAAAAATATATGCAATAAATGTTTTAAACGTTATAAAAAATAAGATTAAAAATATATTTAAAAAAAAATAAGTTTTATAAGCAGCAAGTGGATTTTTTAAAATATATAATATTTTTAAAAAAAAATACAAATTTAATAATCTAAACTAAAAGTAGTAAAAAATTAGCTTATACCAAAAAATGTTAATAATATACGATCGTTTATAAAATTTATAAACTACGTACGTATATTTATTAAAAATTTTAAAAAAATCGCAGCGCTTTTTACAAACTTAACTAAAAAAAATAAACTTTTTTAATAAACGGAAAAAAAACAAAAAACGTTCGATATATTTAAAAATGCAATTTTAAGCAAGTTAATATTTAAATTACTTAATTTAAATAAAAAATATAAAATAAAAGTTAACGTAAATAACTACGTTATAAAAAAATAACTAGTTTAACGAAACGAAAACGGCAGATTATATTTAGTAATATTTTTTTCGAAAAAGTTTTTAAAATTTAAATTAAACTACTAAATTTATAATAAAAAATTTATAGCAATAATCGAAGCATTTAAGCAATAAAAATATTATTTAAATAGCACTATAATATTAGTAAAAGTTTATTTAAATTATAAGAACTTTATAATATTTATAATTATTAAAATATTAAATAGACGATAAATACGATAAGCAGAATTTTTATTACAGTTTAATTTTAAAATTATTTATGTTAAAGGTAAAAAAAACAATAAAACCGATATTTTTAGCTAAAAAAGCGACTATAAACAGAAAGTACTATTAGCGAGTTAAGTATTACTATACGAAAATATAAATAAAAGCTTATTTATGAACTTTATATAAATAAATTACGAAAAATAAAACTAAAAAAATACAAAATATATTACGAAAATTAAACAAACTAACTAGTTAGTATTATAATAATAAATTATACGTATTAAAAATATATTAGTACGAACTAGTAAAGGAAGTATATAAATATTTATTTTTAGGATATTAGGGAGTATTTAAAACGTTTAGCAGATTACGAAGAAATTACGATTTTTTAAAAGCATTAATAGTAGTAAAAAAAGTTATCGCAAAATGTAATTTATGCAAAAAGTTTAAAATAATAAAGCATAAACTATATAAAAATTTAGTATTAATATTAATATTTAATCGAGTATAAAAAATAATAGCATTTAATTATATAGTTAAGCTATTAAAATTAAAAAAACCTATAATAAAAATAAAGTTCGACTTTATTATGGTTATAGCAAATAAATTTACAAAATATGTTTATTTTATACTATATAAAAAAGCAAGCTTAGCAAAAGGTTTAGTTTACGTAATAATAAAATATATTTTTAGTAAATATAGTTATTTAAAAACAATTATTACCGATAAAAGTAAAATAATAGTATTTAAATTTTAGCAATTATTTACTAAAATTTTAAAAATTAAATATAAAATGTTTATAATATACTATTTATAAATAAATAGTTAAATAAAAAAGTTAAATTAAATATTAAAATAATATTTACGTTGTTATATTAATTAAAATTAAAATAATTAAGTAAAATTATTACTAAACGTAAAACTAGTATATAATAGTTTAATAAATAAAACAATAAAAGTATTATTATTTAAAGCAAATTATAAATATAATATAAATATATAACGATATTATATTAACAGTATTACTACACTAACAGTAAAAGTTTAAGCAAAAAAATTGCTAAGACTATAAAAATAGCTATAAGAAAAACTTATATTTGTTTAACAAAAAATAAAAAAATACTACAATAAAAACAGATTGTCGGAGCTAATTTTAAAAAAAGGGGATAAAGTTTATTTTTTAAAACGTAATATTCGAACAAAACGAAGCAACGAAAAACTCGATTTTAAAAATATCAGACTTTTTAAGATTAAAAAAGTTTTATTATTAATAATATATAAACTAAAACTATTAAATACTATAGTTATCTAACTAATTTTTTATATATTATTATTAACCAAAGCGCATTTAAACGCTGCGTTTAAAATTTAATTAGAAATAGACGAAAAAAAAGATATTTACGAAGTAAAAAAAATCCTAGATTTACGATAAAGTAAAAAGGAGTTTAAGTATTTTATTAAATAGGAAAGCTATACGTACGTTAAAACTATATAAAAACTAAAAAAACACTTTACGAACGTAAAAAACTTTGTTGAAAACTTTTACCGATAATATCTTAACCGCCCAAGGCTAAAAGAGAAAGGTCGTTTATTTAAAGCGCTGAAAAGACCTTTACGGCATTTTAATTAATAACGTTTAAGGCTTTAAACGTTTAAACGGATATAACGGCGTTCGACTCGAGGCGTTTTTGTTTGTTTAACTCGTTTAAAAAACGAAGACTTTGTTAAACTAGCTTTACTTTTTGAAAACGCGTTATTGTTTTTAAAATACGCAGCTATATTAAACGAAAAAGAGTTTCGTTAGACTCGCTTTTTTGCTTATCCAATTCTTTTTAATAACGACGGTGCAGTTTTAAAATACGCTTTTCCGCTAATAGTTTTTTGCGTTCGAAACGCTGGAACTCGGCATAAATACGCTAAAGAGATAAAAAAAGAACTTTTTTTTTATTGCAAGAATATTTAGTTTGTATATATTTTTCGTAACGTTTGACGTTTTTTATTATAATATACTTTTATTTTTTGTTTAAATAACGAAAGTAAGGCATAACTTTAAAGCTAAAATTTTCGAAAAAATCGGCAAGAATAATACGGCGAATAGTAGATGGCGCTAGTTTATTACGCAGTTTAATAATACGACCCGATATAGCAAATTAAAAATAAAAGGAAAAAATAGATATATTTACGAAAGGTCGACGTAAAATATAAGTATATTTATTAGGATAATAAATTTAAAAAAAAGGGAATAGTATTACGAACTAACAAAAAACGGAATTTAAAAAAAAAGGAACTAAATACGCGTAAAAGTATAATACGTTTATAAAAATAATCGTAAATAATTATTAGTAATTAGTAAAGCAAAACTAATTAAAAATAATTAGTATAAAGCAAGACTAATTAAAAGTAATTAATACAAAGCAGGACTGATTAAAAATAATTAGTATAAACTAAGGTAATAAAGGAATAAGTATATAAAAAACGAGGTTTTTTTATATAGCTAGTTATTTACTTATCACTATTTAACTTATATTTATAGTTATTTTTTAAAAATAACTATAAAAGAACATTTTCTACGAAACAGTTAATTTAAAATACTATTATTCTTATTGCCCGCAATACTATTTTTTAACGTATACTCTGAACATAAACCCAAGAATATCCTTGGTTATACTTTAAGTATTTATAACCCCGATACCACAAAAGCATACATAGTGTTGGACACTAGTGTACGCTTTGTAACACCTAACAACAAGCAACAATAACTAAATATTTCTGCATATGATCTCAGTTTTTGAAAATACTACTTAAAACTATCTTTTCATCTATTTCTATATTAATGCATAGTTCAAATCAATCATCTTTCAGACCCGATTCGTATCAGCCGGCTCTCTGAGATGATCCAATTCTAATTCTAGATACTAACTTCTTATTTGACGCATATCAAATTGTATAGCGACTTATTATTATTATTGTCATTATTATAAAGATAGGTGGCTGCCAATTCCCATCCTGGCGTTTTGGAGATAGCAGCTCTGGATACCTTTTTTGTCCTCCATTTTACCTACTGTAGTTTAATAAGCATTCCGCGAACTAGTTTCACTCAATGTGCTCTACACTATACTGTTATTCAAAGGACTCGAGTACAAGGGCGCTTCCAGACGCATTGTATAAGCTTCAACACACACTTTATTCTTAACTTAGTCAAAAACATCTCATGCGATACGCCTACAATTTGTCGTGCCCCGAAAAAAACTCCAAAAAGATCTCACCCCAGCTAGCTGCGCACCTTTAGGCTAATCTCACATTTCACCCTGTCTCTCTAAAACTCAATTTTCCACTCTCGAGTTGATTCATTATCTACTGGTATCGTGGCTATTCTTAACAGCCTCCTTAGTTTGCAGTCACATCTGAGGCTCTCTGAAAGATCTGCACGGGTAGCAAGGTCCTTACACTGAACAAATGAACAGTCAATTTCGCGCTACTATCTCGATCTGCGATGCAAGATAAATATGCACGAAGGACAGCTATATAGCTAGAAATTAACAGTTAGTTCATGGATGCTGAACTTGTAAGCAACTACATCTTGCATATTGGTAATACGCTGTTAGTATTGAAGCCCCTGGCTTAGGAGGCTTTGGAATTCAAGAAAGAAAATATTTTGTTCTTATACTTGGTGCTAAAACCGTGTCATGTGGATCGCAAGCGGTACTAAACGGATTTCAACGGTCTACTAAGCCGGGCGATAGGGTCATAAGGCCAAACTTAACGTATATTTGAAGGTCTTCGCAGTTGCTCACGCGGTCTCTTTATCTAGCGCACCTAGCGACCGCTAGCCGAGTTATTCATCAGTTCGCCTATTGCCACGCAGACTGATACATATTTACTCCGGTATGAACCTCCTCCTTCGCGCAGCCATAGTTATTCTTGGTATCCACACGCCAGGTGGACTGTCTTGCGCGCCAAAGTCGTAGACCCCCTGCAGGTCATTGCGGACCGAGATTATAGAAGGTAGAGGACCATCAATATAGAGTTCGTTGCGGAGCAAAATCCAGTTGATTATAAAAAACTATCATAGCTAAACCTCCACTAATAACCAAGTCAAAGACTTTAAAGAAGATACTTTCTACTAAGTTGCATTCCGTAACATGACCCTCAAAGCCAGAGGGAAGGCGACTAGTACCTAAGGCCAGCACACAATGCACAGCAGTCACTATCGAGCAGACGGATATTCGCGAAACTGGGCCCTCGCCAGACTCACATGACCAAGATAGCTACTCCAAGCCATGATTTATAAACACTTGAGAGGACGCTTGTACCCGAGCATATGGTATTGTTGCTGCAGTTTAAATTACGATTCAACAAGCCAAATATGGGCTTAGCTCCAGAGACATATGAGAAATAAGCCAAGGTAAAATTCTGTTAGTGTGCTACAGAGCTCCCTGCGGAGGGAGACAAGAAGCGATAGGACACTATTATCACACTCAGCGCTAAGATCGGCTATCTCATGGCCACCATAGATACCTTCATTTTCATGGCCGACTCTATTAAATAGAAGAAGATACTATGCGGGGCTTTCAGCGCCCGATTCTGCTCACAGCGATAGCTTAAATCTTTACAAGGTCTCAATTTGTATCTGTTTATCTGCTCGGCCTAGTTTCTGACCCTAATTATCTACCGCTATACAGGATCTTGCACTGATTGAGGGTTAGGCATGATATTTTCTTGAGCTCTACTTTCTTTGGCCTTCTTTCCACTTGCGATCCTTGGTAGCGTGCACGCAGGGACGTCGATATTGAAACTCCATCAAGAATGTTGTTGATGATGCATGAGGGTGCACACCAATAGTCACGACGTCTGTTAGTCACTTGGCACGAGACATTAATTAACAATTAACATAATATGGAGGCATTCCGAGTAAGATAATCTGGTATTTCACGTAATAATTTGCTCGAGTTACTAGTAAATAGAGGCAATCGCAGAGAAATGCTAGTGTAAATAAATGAACGCAACTGAAACTCGACCTACGACGTCCTTTCCACCCCTCGCGCAACACCATCTGTAAGCTAGCCAGGTCCTCGCAAATAGAGCATAATGCAACTGTGGAAAACCGGGCATTCGGGGCTGAATATATTGATACATACTTATCCGGTTTCCCTTGTTTTGGAGGAGGTTCATGAGATCGGCTTGGACGGGGCATCGAGCGCCGAGTGCAATTTAGCATTTGTCTGCTTTATTAGCAATTTCACCTCATTAAAGTTATAAAGGCATTTCTTGACCTCATTCATTACACCTTCAGGGTAGACTTAATATCGGGGGCTGAAGTTGGTGTACTCGCCACCATCAAGTCTCACGAGACGTACTCGCTTGTTGGTATCATCGATTCAGGCCGTGTGCCATTCTCGTTTTACAATTGGGTCGGCAAATATGGGCGCCATGTCTGGAACGAAGCCTAGCTTTTTACAGAAGAAGAGGGAAGCTGTGAGCAAAGCTTAATCAAAACTAAGGGACACATTTTAAATATTAGAGCGTTGCGTAGACGCTACGCAGCACAACGTAGGCTATTATTTTAAATGGATATTAGTGAATAATCAAGAAAAGTCAAGGCTCGAGAGAAGGCAAGAATATAATTACCAGGTTCGTGGAATAATAGACAATACCAGAAAAATAACAAGCAGGGCAGAAATAGTAAGACTATATCTATATTGCCTTGGCCGACATGTGAAATTGGGTATTTTATCTAGCGCACCTCTGACAGTCTTGTATGGCTTTTTGACTGGCTACTAGTGGACCTCAGACCCAAAGCTTCGTCTAGCTTTGTGGATTCGATTACATTTCACTTTCTTCTTTACTACACCTACAGATTACTTCTTTGTTCTAGATCGCTCTTTTACACCACCTAGAGAATGAAGTATACATGATAAACCCAAGTATAGCATTATCTTAGTGCTTTTCTCTCGAATACAGGATATTCAGCGACAGGATTTATCGTAGCTACATCATTCGTGTCTCATTTCACTCTCAATCATCTGCTCTCTAGCTAGATCCCGTACAACGACCCGGGCTCGGAATTTCTTAGGATGCACAGCCAGTCCCTCTGTTAAAGTCTCTCCGTCCGGCAAAATATCGTTCCCCTGGAGATCCTTTTCGGGATGAAACTCGAACGCCCACAGCATCCGAGCGATAGCAATGAATAGGCTCCGCTCAGCGATGTGCATTCCGAGACAGATACGCCGCCCACTGCCAAACACAAAGTGATCTCGTGCTGCCGGGTCCGGGTTCAGCGCTGCTTCAGCAGCGGACTGCATGTCTCCGAGGAACCGCTCTGGGTTAAAAACTCGAGGGTTCGGATACCGCTTCTCGTCCATGTGGATCGCGTACACGTTGTTGACAACGCCGGCACCAGTCGGAATACGGTAGCCTAAATATACATCTTCGCGGGTCGTAGCATGAGGAACGCCGCCCAGCACGGCTGTTGGCATCCAACGGAGGGATTCCTTGACGCACCCACGAATATACGGAAGAGAAAATTCATCGTCTAGATTTGGTAGACGCGAGGACCCAATCACGGCGTCTAGCTCCTCCTGGGCCTTCTTTTGGACCTCGGGGAAGAGAAGAAGAGCGCAGACGAAGCCGTAGAGGGTTGCGGCCGTTGTATCAGACCCGGCTTCCAAGAAGCTGCCTGTGATATAGGCTGCTTGCTCGTCGGTAAAGCCCTCAATATCTTGCTGCTTGACCATATCGGCGCAGAGACACTCTTTGCAGGTGCCTGCCTCAATGCTCCGCTTCGCGTCCAGCCAGAGTTGTAGATACATGTTCATCTCTTTTTTATGAAGGGCTTTAGCGCGAGCCTTGGTGGGTATCATGAAATCAGGGAGGTAGCGCAGCACCGGGAAGAAATCTGCGAAAGCGGCTGCACCTGTCTGAGCTAGCAGTCCGAAGTTATAGAATCCCTCGAATACTTGGAGAAGACGCGGGTCGTCGTGCCTCACCGTTCTCCATCTTGGTATTGTTAGTTGTGCTGCACATGATATCACTGCCTTAACTACTCACCCGTAGATAATATGAGTTGAGAGAGAGTTAGAATAACGACGAAAACTCTCGAAAATTTTCTCAGGTTTATGCAGCATCTCGTACAACAACTGTTTACTTTCCAGTAGTTGGTATGGAATGTACATCTTTGAAGCACGTGCATTTAACAGCTGGTGACCGAGTCTACGGAACTGGACACAGGGTCAGCTATCAAGTTATCTCGTAAAACGAGATCAACTCACCATTCTCCAATTATTTCCATACCGCTAGTAAGAGTTAGCACGTTTGCACACATGTACTTGAGCATATACTTACAAGCATCAGGAACCGATAACCGCCGCTGCACAGAGTCTGGCCAATGTACATTTCGAGCCGATCGCTATAGATCGCACTTCTTTTATCGAAGAGTTCCTTAATCGCAGTATCACTCGAAAGCACAATAAGAACCTGCGTTCCGAGCACGAGGCTGAATACAGGCCCATATTCTTCAGCCCATTTCTGAAACTGCTTATGAGGTTGCGAGGTAGGCAACTATGCGTCTCTGTTATTAGCCTTCCCTCTCACTCTTGCTCGGAATTTCGATGCCACTTACCTGATGGATGTTGCCAATAATTGGAAGAGTTGGAGGTCCTGGCGGGAAGTCCTTGGGCCTCATACCAATACCACTTAAGTAAAAAAATGCGAGGGCAAGAAAGACGGCACCAGCTGTGACGAATAGATAATTCAACGCCATTATAGTTGATGCCCGTGATACTACTGAGATTCGGATCAACAATATAATTCGAGGCAGTTATATCCACATTATTTAAGTCCGAATCGATCGATTTTACTTAGTATTAGTGACTTATTAAGATAGAATCAATAGAGTAGAGATTGTTCTTTCAAAGCACTTGAGCCTTCTCATTCTTCTTGTGTGGTAGCGTGATTACCGTGTAGTTTAATATTCCCGTTGATGAATAGCATCTGGGAAATTCGCTTGTACGAACCCCGAGACAGAAACAGGGGCTGTAAATGTCAATAAACACAGTGTGGTAGATTTCACTATCCGAGTTCCTTAACATGACAATCTCATCAGGTGGAAGCCTAGCTTATAAGAATGTGCCAACTACCCATTCCATCTCTAAATTACCAATCATAAAAGGGACCAGAACCCAAGGAAGCTTAGTGGTAATATTACGTGGTTAGTAACCATAAAATGGAAAGACGATAGGCTATAGCTACTAAGCCAGCTGGATAAGCTTAGTGTGGTCATCTTATGGGTCGATGCTCATAATTTCGATGATGTATTCAAAAGGCGGGCCCTCACAGGCTTGGCAGTAAAAGTGATAAAAATAGCTGTCATGGATATTTAGACTGGGCAACAGATCACGCTCACATCTCACCTGACTTGGACCCCTGGTACAAATAAGCAAATACCCTAGCCTGCCCAAAAGACTTAATAATTGGTGAAGAGGCTATATTTACAGTACAATTTTGTAACAATCTTCAAGTGGGCCATGGGGCGCGATAAGCACAGCTTTAACCCTTCAATGTCAAGATTTTTCGATACAATTTACGAAAGATCTTGAAAGCCTCCAGTCTATGACGAAGGAGTGCATGATGTCGAGCTACTTTTAAGCTTATAACAAAGTCGAACTAAGCCTTAGGCTCTATCACTGAACGATTGCCGTTATCGCGCATGTGCCATCATTCAATTATTTGATGCTCAGTAAACTGCCCCTCCGAGAGTGTAGTCTGCCATGATATCCTATTAGTCACGACTTATCCCAACACCATTGTTTAACTTTTTTAAGGCCCTCTCATCCTACATCTGAGCTAAGGAGTGGCACAGGGCTCGGAAGCTAAATTTGATTCGTGAAGTGATGAAAATCTCGTAAGAAGCATAGATTTGACCTTGGTAACCTACCTTGTGAGCATGAACCGGGTGATCTACAGTTTCTCAAGCTTCCGAAATCACTCAGAAAGGGTGAGTTTATGACGGGAATATCACCTTGGTTCAAATCAGACACAGTTCACACATCGAAACTAAAATACCCTTTTCGAATCTTTTATTTGATATGGAACGAAACTTCGTGATACCTGGAAACCGGCTCTTTCGTCTAGCTCTTAGGGTTTCGGGACTATCTACTAACCTCCATTGACGCTATTCGTCCCATTCACAGCCTTTAATTCTCTCTTCTTTCTGGGCGGAATGGGCTAATTTGAGTACATTTATTAGTGAGAAGTAGAATATGGAGGTGGCCTTTTACGTACCTTAGCATCCTGGACGTAATCATAATGCCCAGTATTTTGAATCAACAAATTATTGGCCGGATTTGCACAGCCGTTGAACCACATGGGAAAACCGATATCGAATGGGGCTGCATTCTCGATCATTTCTATGTCTTGAGGTGTGAGCTCGAGGTTGAGTGCCTCAAGGTTCGCTTTTAAATACTCTAGTTTCCGGCATCCGATGACGGGGAAGACGTACGGAGCTTTGTGCATCACGTACGCGAGCGCTACGGTAGTCATGGCCACACCCTTAATGCGGCCGATCTCCTGGAGCACCTTGCCGACTTTGGCATGATTAGAGGTGTCCATAACGGGGATATTACGGCCCGTTCGCTGCTGGTTCTGAGCGGTACGCTCGGAGTCCGTCTTAAAATAGCCACCTCCCAGTGAGCCCCATGGTGCCAACGCCATGCCTTCCGCCTTGCACATTGGAATGATATCGCGCTCAAAATCGCGTGCAGCGCACGACCAGTGGCCCTGGTAAATTGAAAAACCACGCAGCCCCTTCTGGCGAGCATCTGTGATGTGATTAGCTATCTTCAAATTTACGATATCCAGACAAAGTATCTTTAAAGCCTTACACTCGTTAGCTTTGGTGACTACCCAGGCAGGTGTGTCACTAATCCCAAGATACAAGACTTTGCCGCTTGCAACCAACTGGTTGAGGGATTGCATGATTTCTTCGACTGATGTGGTAAAATCGAACCAGTGAACGTAGAGAATGTCAATGTAGTCTGTCCGTAGCTTTTTCAAGCTAGCTTTGACAGAGGTGTAAAGACTCTTAGTTGAATTACCAGTGAAGCTCCCTTGAATGACCCCCTTCTCGTAGAAACGGAAGCCATTGCTGTACTTAGTGGCTATGACCATCTCATCACGAACGCCGCGTGACTCGAGCCATTCACCGATCCAGGTTTCTGATAATTCATTCTGGTAGTTATTCGCTGTGTCAATGAAGTTTCCGCCGTGTTCCTTGAAGTAATCAAGGATCTTAAAAGCCTCCTCTTTAGAGCATTCACCTAGTAGCTCTGGCCTACAGAATTAATCACGTCAGCCTACCATCTCAAACTGATTGAGCTTGATCTCTCGAACGTACCATGCATCACCGAAGCCCATTGTTCCCAAGCATAGCGGACTGATAAGCATACCAGCCGTTGGCGACATGACACGGTGGACCCCAAGAGCCTCTGGCTCAGGAGGCTGAGGGAAGAATGGCATATTGAGCGTATTGAATTGAGAAGCTAAAATGGTTATACTAAATAACAGAAGTGTAAATGGGAAGTGAAGTCCAATACTCTCAATGTTAAGTAGGCAAGCCGAATCAGTGTCTTCTGTAATGCTAAAGAGTGCATAGTCAATATCAAAATACAGCCGAAGGCCGTGGGTAGCAATAGCTGATTTTAACAACCTATTTGCTGTGTGTAGCTCCAAGCCAGCCACAAATACCGGGGTGTTTGGATTAGATGAAGCCGACGTTGGCCTTTGTCAGCATTTGACAAAGCATAGCCGTGTCATGTACTACATACACCGTAATTATTACAACGAAACCTTGCCGAGATATAACAGGCGATAGTAATTGCTCGCCTATAGAAGAATCTTTTGGACTACTCAGACGCACAGTAACCTAACCTCCCCGTGCCTAGCTGACCCTTTTGCAGATTTAGTAAATGGTATTACCACTCATGATCATTACTAATTGTGAGGCTAGGCTTTTGCGCTTATATGTTCGAAGTCTTAACGGCGGGTGCTGCTTATTTCGAAGTGCTGACCTACCTAGAGCGGAGCTTGGTGATCTCGTTGCAAGGAGGGGGAGGAAGGTCAGCCCATATGTCGCCGGTGGGGTGTTCGTAACCACGCCCTACAAGGTGATACTGTTTCGTTGATTCGACCTATTAGGGCCATGTCCCAATATTGCAGCGACGATTTTCAAATCTTAATATAGTTAATAATCGCTCAGCCTAAGCCCTAGTCACTGTGAGCTGTCACACGTAATTATCCTGCTGGGCAGAGAGTTGCGGGCAAATCCGACATCTAAAATATCTAGGGAAAGTATCGGCACAATGAAAATCTAAATGATAGTCGTACAATTCTTGGCTTGTCATGCTGACGCGATTCCTTACAACCTTCAAGGATGGTAAATGTTAGCATGACGCCAGCAACTTGTACCTTAAGGGTTTTTTATATAGAAAACTGTCTACTTTTTAATCGAAGTATAAGCTAAACAAGGGGTTCTTTAAGTGCGAATCTCGTACTAAGATCAATCAACTATTAAGTTGTACGAATTTCTATAAAAGCTTCCTCAATTAACTATATAGTCGTATTACTAAACACGGGCCAGGTGTTAGCGCCGCGTTATCATTTACCATAATGGTGGGTTGTACAAGTAGAATGGTGCACACTAAGAGCTTCAGTAATGTACTCCATACGCATTAGTGCGTAGGGGTATCACCGTCGTCTACACTAGTTGCGGCTCCAATCGTTAAGTCTGTCCTTTGCACTTATTTTAACCTTCGTTTTTACCCCGTCCCCAATATTCCGCGGCAAACTCCGCATATGCACGAGGTCCCTTAGTTCCAGGGCGTGGGGCCCTAAGGATAGAACAGGAAGGCTTGGAAGAAGGACTCATGACTTGAGACGGAAGTTCTAACATTGTAACTGATGCCGACAGCAAGTGACCCCATGCTAGCTAGGGTGTAAGCCATGAGACGAACCCTTGTCCCTTGGCATGCAAGACTAGTGTAGATTACAGTGTGCAAGATCATAGCACCGCAGATATTGAAGCATGGCCTTTTCAATATACTTTAAATCTCACTATTGACATGAAGTGGACTGCTGCACGATTAATCCTGACGCGAAGACTCCACAAAGTCGAAGTGTTTCAAATTTTATGATTTGAAAAGGGGTTCGTTGTGATTATTAGAGATAGCATTCGAATAGACAAAATAAGGCTGTTCCTATGTGCTCTTGGCAATTTTAAGGGGGAGAGGCAGTCATATGTACCAATTGGGAAACTAAGAAAGTTCATAAGACAAAACGAAGGTCCGCACGCTAACATACTGTGCGTGTAGAATGAGTGAGCCAATATAGCTTTTGGCCTAACTGATACTCAGCCTTAATGCCAAACAAAAAAAAATCAGATGGTCCACGACTGTATCCAGCGCTCCATCCAGACACCTTGCACCGCTTCTACATTAGCGAGTGTCTTGGAAATCGCAAGTGTCTTTGTAGTATCGAGTGTTGCCATTCGTGCTTCTGGAGAAGCAATCAGTCCCTTATAGAACGGAAGGATCTTGAGCGCTGGAAATTTCCGTATGTCGTAATGCAGGTCCCCTTGCTGTTGCAGCTTTTGAATCCACTCATGCATCGGTACTAGTCTAAGATCGCTTCCAAGCATGTGGCAGGTTGCCGGTAGCAGGGCACCCCAGGACGTCTTTTGTGGATTGGTGATGTGATAAACTTGACACTGGCTGCTAGCCCTGCTTTTCAGCTCTTGGCGCAGCAGGTCCATGAAGACCCCTGCGACAATGTCGATGGGCACCCAGTCAATATCATCGCCAGCACCAAGTGACTTTGGGAGCACACCGAGAGCCTTGCTCGTGCTGACGAGCATCGGCAGCCAGTCAGAAGCATTCCAGGTGCCAGGCGAACCTATCGGGCCTGCTATCTGGGCCACCCTTACGATAGACACAGCCAGATCTGAAGACGCTGCGGCTTTTTGTAATATTAGCTCAGCCACGTGTTTGGATTTGGCGTAGCCGTTACTGCCCACCACCCGGCTGTCAGACTGTATCTCCTCTGGCACCTCTCCAAGGGCAGAGTCCCAATTCATGACACTAGCGACGGAAGACACAAAGATTAGTCTCGCCCGGCGCTGTGAGCGAGCTGCTAGGTCGGCCAGGTGGCGTACACCAGCAATATGCGTTTCGAATGACCTAAGACTTTGGTTGAAGTCTACATTCCAGGCATTGTGGATGATTGCATCCACGTCACTCAGGAGTTCGGAGAGCTGACTTGGCTTGAGGCCGAGGTCACTACGCGATAAATCTACTCGGAAGAAGTCAACAGGTTTTTTGCCGAGGTTGAAGTGCAAGCCAATTTTCTCGCTGGCAATTTTCTGCCGCTGCATGCCATCATCCTCCCCACGATGGAGACAAATGATCCTAGTGACCAAAGGCTCGTGCATCAGAGATTCGAGCAGATGGCACCCTAGGGAGCCGGTAGCTCCGGTTAGAACCACTGTCTTGGCGCGAGTGGGTAAAAGTTCGGCCATATTAGCCGTATACTTTTCAACCATGCCCTCCAGATCGTCGTTCTCTAACACAGGGTCATGCATGTCAGCCTTTGATCCTTGTCCTGTGAAATCGAGTTCATCTGCGATAGTGGAAGACGATTTGAGCGCAGTGATGATGCCATGGATTGAAGGATTCGTGTAAAGTAATTTGATGGCAGCTTCCTGATCCTGCGGCCACGATTTTGAAAGCCTGCGGAGGTGATCCGCCATCTCCGTCGCTTGGAGAGAATCCATTCCCTGCTCAAACAGGTCGTTCGTGTCTGAAAAAGGCTGTATGTTACAAATTGCTGTTACAAGGTCCCGTACAGTCTGGGAGGAGACGGAGACCTTTGACTTTGACGCGTCCCGCTCATTAACATGAGTCGTGGTAGGGCTTGCTTTGCTGGGGGGCTTTTGAGGAGTTGGCACTGGCCTTGGTACTGTCTTCACGTCAATTCGGACAGACGGGGCCCTCTTCGCTGCCTGTAAAGTCCACGAATTGGTCTTAGAGCCAGAGTACAGCGCATTTAGCTCTGCTTCGAAGTTCTTGAGAGTAGTCTTTCGCTGCAAAGTTCCCTTTGCCGATCGGGAAAATGGCTTCTCTAGCGGTACGACGAAAATGAGAGATCTAATGATTCTCGACTGTGCAGAAGAGCTCTTGTTTGCTGTTTCAACGAATGGCCACAAAGCCTCGATAATTTCAGTGTTCGAGACATCTAAGGCAGTCTTCGGGTCTCTTTCGATTAACACGGAAGCTTGAAATTTGCCTTCGCCAGATATAATTACGTCTTTGACGTAGTGACAGAGTCTCATCGCTTCCTCAGCGGGAATGGGGTTGAATTTTTCGCCGTTCGACAGAACCACAAGATCATCCATGCGGCCTCGGTGAGTCCACAGATTCTTTCTGGTGGGGTGACGAGAAATAAGGTCTCCAGGTGAGTATTCTTGTAAATCTGGCATGATCCTGAAGCAGCTCTGGATAGACTCATATTCTAGCTTCCTTTCGAACGTCATCTTGTAGAGATCGTCATGATGGTGCTTGGCGATAAATCCGGATGCTGGATGGAACTCAAAGTAGTTCCAGTCTTCCGGGTCCATGACAAACCTCGGAGGTGCGCTCGCCTCCGTGAATCCAATGAAATTATGAAGGGTGGTGATGCGAGAAAGCTTATCACCTGCGGATTTTGAAAGTGCCCCCCCACCGTATACAGCAAACTCCAGATTACGCAAGCTGTCTAAGTTGGCAGGCGATTTTGAGATATCTTCTAGTATTGATGGCGGGTAAAAGCCACCTGATATTCTCCCAGAGACCATGCCTACGGATGCCACGTCACTTGTCAAAGGTCTTTTGGCAGGTCCATATACCACCGTAGACCTGTAGTAGACCGGTATGAACAGGGCAAACCAAATCCCAGCCGACTTGACTCATTAGCTACCATGACTAGTTATACTTGGAGAATCTGGCTTACGTGAAAACAGGGCATTCCTAGAAAATAGCGCCGATTGGCAAAAAGACGCCACCATAACCTTTGAGAGGGATCATCGAGAGACTGATGGGCGTCTTCAGTAGTGGTACTCTCAATTGAAAATGTTATGGGTTTCGGCGGGCCTAGACAGTCAGCTCTCTGATCAGCTCACATTAAGGGACAGACTTTCTCACCAGTGGATCCGGAGGTGTGCAATATCATGAATTTATCCTTATGAATCTCGTAATAGGTTTTACTGAATGGATAGATAGCTTCTGAGGCATCGTCGAGAATCTCAGAAAGTTCTGGGACGACAGCACAGACGAGGTCGAGATCGTCCTCGCCCTGTATTTCATCAAGGTACCGCGTGTGGCTTCTCGCGCAAAATACCGTTTTACAATCTGTGCGTCGTAAAAGCTCAAGTTGATACTCTTTGCTGTTCCGGGGAGATGGGAGCATCATCTACGTCCACTGTGAGGCTCGGATTTTACAATTATTAAGAGACGATCATACCTGATACCCACACTTCATCGCCGCCACGAGAAAGATTGGATATCGTAAATCATTTGGACCTATGTATGAGAATACTTCGGATGTATTAGCCAAGCCCATGTTCTCGGATAGCCACCAGCTAGCTCGATTGATGGCGTTAGCCACGGTCCGGTAAGTGACATCGAGATATCCATCTTTAAGATCTTCTGAAAGAGGGATCGAGGCGAAGACTGTCTCAGGCTCATTGAGAGCCACCTCGTCGATGATGTTAGGGACCAGTCGGTGGCCATATTTTGGTGTATGTCCGTTAAGATAGGGCATTTCTTCGGTTGTTAGGAACGTAACAATAAGAGGTACGTAAAGAACATGAATGGAATAAAGGCTATAGAAGATCTCAGTTGAGCTGGAACCAGAGGCAGTTGAGTGCCAAGTCAGCCAGTAACACCCTTCGAACAAGATTGTCAATCAATACGCTTTCGGCGGTACGAAGAAGGGAGGTATCAAAGCTGTAAAGTATTTTGACAGACCCTGTCCGCATCCTGATAAAGCTGGCATGCCTGGCAACCCTTGTTGATTCGCAGTGATACCCACATTGGGCTAAATAAAGCAGGGTGTTATGGTGGCATGGACTACACGAATCACAACGAGAAAGTAACAGAGTCCGGTTATCACCCTACCCATGTCAGCCTCACGAGTGTTGCATTCAGCCTTTAGTACATATCCAGACAGCCTACTGTAGATTTCCACTCGTTAGATCCATTTGTCATGTTTCTAGGCGAGGCTTTATATAGTAGGCTTAGTCATTTTTCGGTTTAGTACAAAGGTCTGGGCTTACTACTGGACCTACCAGACATTTGCAAGCACCCAGCGTGCTTAAGTCCACTAAGCCCGCTATAGCGATAAAGCACAGCTACTCCATAATTACATGTAGCTAAGCTATCGCAGCTTACCTTAGTAAATTTTGAATTCAAAAAGCGCCTTTAACTGCCAAGACCAGTCCGATAGTAGACTAAGCTTATCAGGTTATGAGCTAAGCCGTTAGAATTATTCGATTTTGTATTGTACTTATTTTCAGACTTATACCAAAAAGTCTATCTTGGCGTAAGCTGTTAGTCGTACTCAGTCCTCAATTTGGTACCCAGTATGTATCATTAGAAGGTCTGCATCTTAAGCTTGGTAATCCGCGGTGTAGGGAGGAGCGCTAAGGAAGAGGTCATGAGCCCTAAACCTTTTCGACTTCGTCATATTAGCCTAGGGTATCAGACTAGGCTACTGGCGCCAGCAAAAGAGAGCATCCACGTTAATAACAGAAGGGCCATGATGAAACGAGTAGGATTGGACATAAGCATCTCGCGCCTTTCCAGAATCGCACTGGATCTATAAGCATTACGAGGCCTATCGCATGCTTCGAAATCTTCGGCATGCCAGCAGCCAATCGCTAAAGCCATCCAAGGTTAGTCACGAGGCTTGCAAGTGCTTTTGACTATCCCACTGGCTCTAATAAAGTAGGGACAAGCGAGCTTGGACTCACTCGGTTGAGTCTTGCCGTGGGAACGCCGTAGATTCCTTCGGCTAGCCAAGCGAAAAAGACCCCTGCACTATGGCATGGCACGGATTCGAGACTTCAACGCATGGAACGTATTCCACCAATTTGGGACCCGTAAGCTTCATCGTCATTTTCAAAGAGGAAAGGGGAGACATACAGATAGGTGTACAGGGAGGCAGAGGGGTAGCCGCATAATTTTAGACACGGATTTTGCCATTAAATGAGTGTGGCGAAGATAATGATATAGTTTTTCTATATACGCCTCGGAGGGTACAACCTATAATTAACATGTAAGCTTCGAATAAACTAAGGATTTTGATAACCTGGTCTCCCGTCTCTAAAGATAAAAGGACCATAACTTACTCGCACTCTCCCCAAAAAGCGAAGCCACAAAAGCTAGGAGTTATCTCTCTCTCTCTCTCACATACAAAACAAGTCTCGTCGAACTCTTGCAACACTGGGCAGTTAAATTTTAAAATGTCTATGGCCTCGATTCAAATCCCGCCTCCCGTGTCTCCCCACCTCGACCGGGTGGTGGGTGATAATTCAAGCAGGCTTCCTTTACCTCTTATACAAAAGCAGGAGATCGGGTCAAATCGTTTCGTAGGTGTAGGGACCTTACCGCAACAGACTAAGGACAGTCCAAAACCTACAGAGAATGACCGTGCCGGCGAGCCTGAACCTAATATCAAGCCGCTTGCATTGAGTCCACCACCCCCAAAGTCTATTACTGAGCGGGCCAAGGCAGCTTCCATTGTGCTGAACAGGTATCGAATCGAATATAAGAACGACTGGGATATTCCAGAGTCTATTCTTTACTCGCAATCACAGATACACAGGGCTCTTGAGAAACAGGTTGCAATTGAGCTTGTAATCCCTGCATTTCCCTTCAAGTCCTCGAATCGGTCGAAGAAGGTCTTAGGTCCGCTACCAGACGAAGCTGAACGGCTTTCGCTATTGCACCTTAACGGCCTCTGTCTAGCCATCAAAGATGCCACAGACGCTGACACGTTTTTGACGATAGTCTCAGAGTACGTACTTAATATCGTTTATTTACTTCAGACAAATTTAGCACTAGCCTATGCCGTATGCTCCCGCTTGCTTCCAAACCCCTCTCATAAATGGGCCATTCCTTTCCAATGAACAACATTACTGACGCTTAATTACTTATAGTGGAATTACCTATAATGGTAAAGTGACCTGTTTTGTCTTATGAACAACTATTGACTTGAATTAGATATACTCGGCGTTTCTGATCAAGAAGTATGGAGATATGGCCAGCACCTCAGACTAATGGCCGAGCAGAATGGCTGTGATTGTATTCGATTCGCACGTATCTGTGACCTTGTTGGTGCAGACCACGAATCCGAGAGATTAAATGAAGAGTTGTATCTCACGCGAGTGTCTGAGTACCGCAGTCTCCTGGAGGCAAATACGCCAATTGGTTTCGATGTCTTCGACGCTATTGCAAATGACCCAGACGTCTCAAAGACATATAAAGGCTATAAGAAGTTCTTGATGAGCGAGCGAGATGACCGCACAAATCGTTCTCGCTCTCAGACAGAGAGGGAAAACGGGGAGATTGCCAAATCAATGATACTACGAGGAAAGGTCAGCACGAGCCCAGACCAGAGTTCTCGTTCACCTGATTAACCTCAAGTAGGCTTTTGCCGAGACGATTAAGACAAAGTATCCAGACTCAGTCCGTCTTTCAATCCACCCCTCGAGCGATACAAACAAGGTCTCTATTACTATGCTACCTCAAGAAAACGAGGTTGTCATGACACCGTGGCATGGAGCCGTGGTTCGAGGTGCAGATGGAAGCGTCTCTATGTCGCATGCCATCTCAGTGCCAGCGATAACCCACGATATTGTATATATCAATGGTCAAGCAAGCTACTTCCGCGAGCGATCAGATGTCTTCAATTGGCCAGCCATGGGTAAGTTACTCCCGAAGCCTCTTATTTTCGTAGCGAAAAATGCAGATTCAGGAAAATTGCACTCTTGTTTCGCTTTACATATCCCTAAAGCATCCCGAATATTGGCGATGAAGGGCAGTCACTGACTTTTGAGTCTCTCAGATGTCGTCTTCGAGTTTCTTTACCCTTGTGGAATCCTGATCAAACCGGCCAACCCAGCTTCCGTCTACCCTCTCTCAATGGTGGACATGCAGAAGGTTCGCACTCTCGCTATGACTTGCTCGCCCATCGTTCTTAGAGGGTTCTCCAATACCAAGGATCGCCGGACATTCATTGCCAAGGCATACGACCTTGGTCCAGTCCTCCCTTGGAAATCTGGGGTCATCCAAGAGGTCAGAAACGAGTCAAATAATGACCCTCAAAGCAACAGCGTCGTTTCAGCTGAGGCCATGCCTATGCATTACGATGGAATGTTCAAGATCATCACGGTCAAGGATGAACGTACTGGAAAGGAAAAGAAAGTGTCAGACACTCCTCACTTCCAGTATTTTGTTTCACAGTCAGCAGCTCAGCCTGGGGACGGATTCACGTTATTCGCATCCTCGGATCTTTTCGCCCGCTATCTACCCCAGGCTTATAATATCAAGAAGCTCGAAAAGATCAGGTGGACTTGCCGCAGTCACGGATTCTTCCATCATATCATGGAAGACATTCCATTGGTTGTTAGGCACCCGACTAGAAATTCTCCTTGTATCCGATGGCACCAACCCTGGCCAAAATGGCGAACGGCTTATGGTTATGCCGATATAAGCATCGATAATGGGTCCCAGAGCCTAATCCCACTGGTCGATAGCCTATTATTTGACCGTCGTGTCTGCCTTCGTTTCTCATGGCAG
This sequence comes from Xylariaceae sp. FL1651, assembly GCA_025201745.1. Classification (NCBI taxonomy): domain Eukaryota; kingdom Fungi; phylum Ascomycota; class Sordariomycetes; order Xylariales; family Xylariaceae; species Xylariaceae sp. FL1651. The sequence continues at coordinate 230,375 of MU624278.1, forward strand.
GAAGGAGACGTCCTAGTATCAGACAACTTTGCCATGCTGCATACTAGAACTTCATTTAGTACATATCACCCCAGGGAGCTATGGAGAATTCACACAGCATAATTTACATTTAAATAACAATTTACTGGCCCTTTATGTTTCAGTGGGAGGTTTTTCTATCTTTGGGATTTAACGGATGAGGTAGTTGGTGGATGATATAGCAAAATGCGATAGGTCGATACTATACACAATAAGAATTTAGATCATAACTTGAAATCGGCTACCTATGCATTTTTGAACCACATTTACACCGGGATCATCAACTTTCATTTGAGAGTTGGAACAAGAAGGAGCCAGTGAGGGTTCTGATACGAAATGTATCGAATCAATGGAGATATCCTGTTGATTTAGAACACTGTTCATAAAAAGCTCAGGGAGGTTCGGGCGAGGAACAGAGCCAATGTCGACTGGTGTTATGGTAACCATACAATGTGGAAACGCTTCACCAGTCCTCTTACGACTCGGCAATGACCACTATCATTCATAGGTGGACGAAGTATAATTATGTTCGCGACATCATTGATGGCCAATTTATGGCCATGGGGCCGGAAACAACGTTCTTATGAGGCGAGTTCCACCTTCCTGTAGTCATTTCAGCTAGTTGGAGAAAGAAAATGAAATACCTCATAAAAATTTATCTCCTTTCTTAATGTACTATTATAGGTAAGAACTATAAATCATCGCCCTGCACTTGGGCACTCTCTAATGTCAAAAAACTTTATGCTGTAATGTAGGAAAGGAGTACTTCTCCTACCGTATGTACTAGCTAATATTGATCCCAAGTTTGATGGCCAGGGAAGTCGTTCAGTTGAAGGCGAGAAACTCTCTTTTGCCATCCGTGTTGGGTTTTGTATTGGCTCAAGACTCATAGTTCGCGCCTGTATTCCTACTCACCAAAACTAATATAAGTTTTACGCCTGCATCAAGCCAAGCTATTCCCAAGTAGTCTTCTACCTACTGGCACGGTTTGGTATAGGCTTCCCGCACAAAACGAGTCTCAAGTGCGTCTAGAAGACTACATTCATTAAGCGCTAAGAATCTTTTCAATGTCTACTTGGTGTAATAGTTGTCTGTTCTCACGTTACGGCTAGTTGCGCCAACTCGATCTCTCGGTCCGCTCGAAAGCATAGAAGGACTCCTCCTGAGACATTCTAACATTGTTAGCCTGTCTATGGTTGACGTTTTCACATTATGAGCAATAAAGAAGTCGAAGATAGCAATGTGTGATACAGGCCTTAATAATACATATTGATTAACATTACAATAGAGAGCTGGTACGGTATGGTCGAGACGTGGTAATTAGCACCTATATTTCAGCTTATCATAAACAGAGGCTATTATCCAAAGTCCTAGCTTAAATGAAAGAATTGTGAGCAAAGCTAGAAAAAAAAAAAGTATAATTAACAAGTTTAGTATAAAACTAAATCGTCTCAAAGAGCTGGCAACAATGAGTGGCTGAGTTAATACTTCATTGCTAATATCTGTAGGCATGGTTTGGAAGTGTCGTGACTACAGGGATCAACAGCCAAAACACAGTCAATTACTATGCACAAAATCATACGGCACCAAGGTGACCAATACGGTAGTCAAATATGCAAAGAAAAATGTCAACAACCAGCAGCGCCCCGCCAAATACGCTGTTAGGATTACTTAGGAATAGATCGATAATGATAATAAATTGAGGTGAAAGGGAAGCGCGATTTCTGCGTTTCTAAGGGAGTTGTTTAATATGCACCACAAGATCCCGCGAACGGGATACTTGCAGCGTTCGACTTGTAGACCTAGAAGATTCGCTATAAAAAGCAAATGCAGAGCGTCTAGAATACGTTGCTTCAGGCTGCAAAGATCCACTGAACAAGCACTACAGAATGCGTAAGTAAGGCTTCGCTCCAATATTAGTCGACTTATGCTCGGAACCACCGGTGCTGACCGACAACCAGGCCTCTTTGTTAAGTGTATTTGTGCTAATATCCTCTAGGGTGGCTAATCGAGCCTTTGGATATATAATAGGGCCTCCCAGACCTATTTGATGGTTGGGGATGGCCAGGAACCAATGACTTTGAGCCCCGAACACCTACTTCCCACCGGCATCCCAACATCTAATAGGCTTTTATTCACTCTGTAACCAAACCCCCTGATACTCTTCCATTAGCCAGACAAAGCGCAATGTGTGGAGGTTGAGAATCTGGCCGAGAAGGTATTACAATTTGTTAGCGACAATTACCGGCGGTTGATAGCTGAGCTGCTCGTAGAAGTAATAGCAAGTCCTGGCCATTGCCCGGATATTATTAATAAGGCACCTTAACGTAGATATTAGCAGTTTGGGTGATTATAAGTAGCTATACAGTGGTCGAATAAGACCGCCTTCAGTACTGCTGTAGTCTTTATAGGACACCATAACCTTGGGTTGAAAAGATGAGTTAGCGTGTTAACTTTGTAGTGTTATAGACTATGTCAATTCTCGCTTGCTAGGGAACAGGGTATTCGTGAGTTCATTATCTAACAATAGGCTCTTAAGTCATCATTTAGTATCGTTTGCGCTCCTTCCCATTAAGATTCTGCCGCCAAAGACAGATTACGCTCTTGCTTTCGCACCACTTCTTGACGTCAAATGGAGATACCTCTCCATCATATCCAACGCGAGTTAATTCGCCGCCGTTCAGCCAAGACGCAAGTTCCTCAAGGACAATTGGGTCGTAGAGTAGCATCTTTTCGTACCATGATGGCTTTAATGGGTCTTGAGAACGTGGTGCGGAGGTTACGGCCTTGGTGATGTGCTTGAATAAATCAGCCTGTTGATCGGTAGGCGACAAAGTTAGAGACATGTCAGCTTCATCTGATGTAGTAAGATCTAACGGCGGTGGTGAAGAGAACACTCCGTCGGGTGATGATACGGGTGATGGAGTGCTAGTCTCAGAATCTGCAATTTCAACGGAAGCGGAACTTGATTTCCTTGGGCGACCACGTGACCTTTTAGAACTAAGTGCTGAAGTGCTTGGTTGAGCGGTTGAGACAACGGCAGTCTCGTCCTTTTTCAGACGGCCACGTGATTGCTTGGGACTTAGTACATTTGAAGTAGCTGGCGGGACATTTGAATCCGTTGTGGCGCTATTTTTGGGGGGCCGGCCTCGTCTGCGTGGTTCTGTAGCCGCTTTGTTCGTAGACTTAGGAGCAGATCCCTTAGAAGGTGGGCTTGGGCTGCGAGCAGATGTTGAGAATGGCTGCAATTGGGCAGCTGGTGTTCCCTGGTGTCTACTCGTCCAGCATTGATCAAGCAGTGCAATCATCGCCGTACGCTTTTTTACTGGTTTGAAACCGTATGATGTAATCTGTGTTGCGAGCTGAGCATCTGTAAACAAGGCATAGTTTGGGGGAATTTCATCAGTTATCTTTGGGTGGCTTTCTGAATTAGAGATTCCAGATGGTTCGAGGCTTGGACCATGCTTAGAAGTACCCTGTGATTGAAAGAAGGGGGAGTTCGATGGCAGAGACTCAATAGGAGCTGTGGATACTGGAGCAGCTGGCGCTGGAGAGTCCAGGATATCATCGATATCAACAAAGCTCCGGCCTTCCGGCAAAACGGCCCCAACTGGTCCTGGGTCGAGTGTAGAATTCTGTCTTAAGTCTACGACTTCCATTTCCAACAGTTCGCCATCCTCATCACGAGCCCCAGCATGCCACAAGCGTTGACACATGTCATCTCCAAAAGGGTCTGAGTCGACGGTATTAGAGGCTCGTATTGCGGTCTGGAGGTTCTCCAACATTGTTGGGGACTCTTCCCGCACAAGTTGACTTGAGGTTCCGAAGACAAAGTCCTGGTTTGACGATTGTTTTAAAGCCGAGTTTGGAGACAGCAAAATTGGGTGAGCTGCCGTGCCTGGTTTCTTGCGCTTCGTTTTGAGCGGTCGCTTTGTCTCTTTTCCGTCGCTTTTCCTCTGAGACATAACGGCTGCTTGGTGTTCTACAAGCGCCTTAACAGTACCGTCGGAGTCAAAGTAAGTTAACATTGATTCTTTAGTAGAAGGACCAGTAACATCTAGTTCGATTGCTTCTCGCGCTGCGAAAGGGGCTGTTGCTAATCCTGTGATCGTCTTCGACTTCTTCTTTGGAGCAGGCGCTTTGGGATCCTTTTTCTTCTTCTGCCCTTGTGGCCGCTGCGGGTTTTTCGAAGGCGATTGCTCGGGAGGTTGTTGGTTTTCTTCCTCCTTGCCAGTTAAGATTAAGTCAATCCGCTTACGTTTTCTCAGAAGCTCAGTCTGGGGTTGCGGTAATTTTTCCAACGGTGAGTCTGTATCTTGCCTACCATACTGATCAAAGAGAGTCTGAAATACTTCTTTGGACACTGGTACCTTCTCAGCAGACGAGAAAAGTTCTCGCGCATCCAAGTCAGAATCGATAATAATAGGTGCAATAGCCCGTGGAGGTGTCCATTCTCCTCGACGAACCATAGCAGGCTCTAAGTTTGTATGCAAAATGGTTCCATCAAGTGGTTCTTGCATGTGAACTGTACTGTTCTCTCCCTTAAGGTCATTCTCTGGAAGCAGGATATCTCCCCCTGTGGTGAAATGCTTCGAGGCCCTCCCGGTGACTGTGCGTGGAACTCTCTTTGAGGTAGGGTTCTTCGGTTCTTCCGGTGGCATAGATTGCTCATTATTTAACGTGGGAGATTTACTCTTGAATTTTTGCCATGGTTTATCCTTAGGTGATAGAGATCCTGTTCCGAAAGCTGCTTGTTTCGGTCTTCGGTTATTGGGCGAGTCACCGGGTGTCAAAGCCCTCCTACGCATTTTGACAGTTTCAAATCTACGTGGCGGTGAATTTGTGATTTTCTCGGTGTCTATGTCGATCTCGGGAGCTTCTCGTAGGACATTCACGGCGCTCGTAAAAGAGGTGCGGACATTGATTGCTGCCAAGCCGGCGTGGGCCCCGGTGCAGAGGGGCAGCTTCTTGGTACCATCCTTAGTAAATATCTCGTCGAGGGAAGGGAGAGATGGCGATGAGGAACATATAGAAGTGGGATCGGGATCAATAGGTCGAGGCGGAGAAGACATAACGACGCTTGCAGCAGACATAACTAAGCGGCGATGTAGGAAGGGTATGCGCCATGCGCAACCGGAGAAGGAGCGGATCGACACGGTGAACTAGCGAGAAATGGTCATTGAGAAAGAACACGAGAGTCTTGGATTCGAAGTAAGGGTGAAGGAATAGAAGAAGTGGTGTTATAGTGATGGCTGCTTTGTCTTAACCTTAGGAGATTAAATTCAAATTCAATTGGCTTAAAGTGCAACAATCGGAAACCAGTGAGGGGCCGTGTTGGTAAAAGTTATGGGTCCCTGAAGCGCGAAATGGTCTCGAAAGCATGTGACCTGTCACGTGACCAGGAACCGAGAAAGCACCCAGACACAAGCCCCACCAACATGACGGCTGCCCACTACCTAGATTTTGTTCAGAGGGGCCAAAATTGTCAGCTGTGTGGTGTGTATCTTTTCCGTTAGCACATTTTGCGAATATTCCCCTGCGACAAACTCCAAAAGCGTCAACCATACCGCAACCACCACCCTCGCGCATTTCCTACTTAACCAACTGCCACAATGGAGAACGACAAGTATGGAAATGTTCGATAGTTGAAGACATGCGATCCAGCTAATCTTTGTATAGGGGCGAGATCGTGGACCTCTACGTCCCCCGCAAGTGCAGTACGTCTATCCTACCTTTTCCCGACGGTCCAAGAGTTCCCCATGATCGTGGAAGCATGATCCCACAATCCCTACTCGTTCAGCAGGATTCCTACGCACGTATTCGAATGATCCGCTCGAAGTGATTACATACCACGGGTCTAGATGTTGATATCTTAATGCAGGCGCCACAAACCGTCTAATCAAGGCCACCGACCACGCCTCTGTCCAAATAAGTGTCTGCAAATTAGATGAGAATGGACGTCAGGTTCCTGGCGATAACCATGTGTACGTGGCTCTGATATCTGTCGACCTCGACAGCTATGGCGAACTAACAGCCGCTACAGCTACGCTATGTGCGGTTTCGTCCGCGCGATGGGCGAGAGCGATGACTCTTTCAACCGTATTACCCAGAAGGATGGTCTCCTGAAGAGCGTCTGGAGCGCCAGCCGATAAAGGGTTTCCGATAGGTTGGTACTATCAATTTGCCTAGCGACGAGTCCTACGCGGCTGCTAACTGCATATTCAATAGGTATTGGCGTTCATTAGGAAATTCATGGTTGGGTCAACATGGCAAGACAGTCGATATTGCAGCTAGTCTAATAGAGACCTACGACCGTCATGGTACGAATCCGGATCCGGATACGAAGAGAGAAAAAAAAATACGAACAAATACCTGCCTAATACTTGATGCTTGGATCTTGTATTCTTTTGGTAGTGACGAAATCCCTTCCCGGCTGGCTGAGTCTTCTCGCATCCACCTCCGAGTGACTTCATGGGCGAGGAGTCTGGGCCCACCTCGATGGTCTCCATGCCGAAGATTGATTGGCCTTGAAAAAGCTATGGTGCCCAAGCTGTTCATCATGGCACAGATACGGGCCAGACACTTAAATCAAGGGCTTTCAGCTCCCTTCTTGCAATTGATGGGCCTTTTGCATCTAAATTGCTTGTTCCATCTCTGCGAATCAGCTTACATTGAGTATCTCACAGTATACTTTAAGTCATGATTAACTGTATTTGTGAATGCAATTTACGAGAGTTGCTAAACTTTTCTAGTCGAGCATCTCAGTTCTGTACTTGATGTTCCTCCGAGGATCCCTCTACCAGGCCTCTCATCAGCCACCGAATCTCGCCTGACGCCGGATCAAGTAGAGCTGTAAAATGACTACACTCGTTTAGGGTCGGATAATCAGACATCCACCTTCGTAGTGTTGTCTCCGTGACACTTAGAATCTCCCTTTGTGATTCGACCACTTCGCCGGTCTTGGCAGAAGCAGTTGTTGAGGCAGGTTTCCTCCGTGATTTCTGCGCAAGGCGATCCCATTTCTTTTGGATACACTGCAGTCGATCAATTGATTCCTCTAACCAGCCCTCAATTCCAAATGAGGATGTAATTACTTCACGGCGGTCTGATGGAGATGTCTCGTTCCTCACTCGACTCTCCCTTTGGTCCTTGGGATCATGGTTTGTCTGAGCGATGAACTCTCTTGATGTTTGGACAGTGCCTGTAACGTAATCTTTGACGATGAGTGCAACTTCTTGGCCATTGCAGAGAACCAAATAGCACGGCGCGCTTGGGATCAAGGTCAGCACCTTAGCTTGCTCTACAAACCTTGTAGCTGAATCCTTTACGGACTTGGCACCATCGCTTACAACAGGACGTTCCGCCTCGCCGCCATGCTGGACAGGCCGTAACATAAACGATCGCACAATCGAGCCAATGGACCTGCGCTTCCCAAGCAGAACAAGGAGCTGATGCCAGCGTAGTTGCCGGCTAGGGCAGTCGTGATTAGGCCGATGATTGAGGGATATAGACATACCCTGGCTACAAGACTGATTAGCTTAAAAGGCCTAATGACCATCAAGCTCCTCTACGTTACCGCCCACCTACTCACCTAATCGCTGTCAAGGAGCCAACAAACCCAGCATATGTGATTGATCGCGCAATGATCTGGCGTGCGTTCCCTGATGACGAGTCTACAAATTCTAGCACGACAAGTAGGTCTCGGAGCTCATCCATACCCCAGTCCAAGGTTCTAAAGTGCATAAGCCTCGTGTGGTCACGACCCGCCCGATCACCGTGCTTTCGCGAGGTTTTACTAGGTGACACAGACACAGCACCAGACGTACACCCTAACAAACAGTCCAGAAGATTGTTCAAAGCGACCAGCAGGTACAGTGGAACACCAGACCTGGCTGAGATGCCTTTGATTTCCTCATTCTCCTCCTCGTCATAGACGCGATAGAGGCAGACTTTAGACAGCCTTCTAACAAGCGAGGACAGCCATGCAGATGTAATGAACATAGACAAAAGGTCGTCGAAAAGCCCTGTGAGAGAACGCATGCGCGGACCAAGGACCTGTACGACTTCGTCATACCGCTCGCGGGGCGGCTTGGCAAGGTCGATGGTGAAGCATGGTATGCGTTCTTGAGAAGTTGTCGGCGTTGCCATGATGACGTCTCCCAAGGATGGATATGACACGTGTGAGGAATCCCAGAGCCAATTTTCTGGTTTATAGTCCCCTTTGCACTCACTTCGGAATGCACCTTGTTTGTCTGCCTTAACCAGGCAACAGCTCAGTCACGTGACCAATGGATCAAGGCAAACGACTCGATGGAAGGCAGGGAAGAAATGATACAAAAATGTAAAAATGCTGTGTTATGCTGCTGAATAAGTTAGGTAGTAAATGTTTCAGCTCCAAAAGCTTGCCGTATGTTGCACCCACTAAGTAGTCTTAGTAGTATACACCCTCAGACTGGGGAGGTCCTCTTGCCTTTGCCGTTTAGCGTAGCACAATTTTTAGCTTTGACGAGCCTAAGGGAATCAAGGAGACGAACCTCGGCCTAGAGACCATCTACGAAAGTCACAATTATTGAATGTATATTTGCCTATCTAGTGCAAGCATCTACAAAGTAGATGCTGTGCCGACGCTGCCAGAAGTTTGTGTCCGCCTTCGTGATAGAAGATACAAGAGGTTCTGATGCCTCTACCGGAAATGGAGATACAATTGCGTAGATGACGAGACCGAGAATAATAGGAGGCACTTCGGGTTTCAATTTCTTGTTCGAATATTCGAGGCAAAATTTTCAAGTTCGGGGCAGGTGCCTGGATTGCTACGTATTGCAGTCCGCATCTCAAGTATATACAATATGAGTTATCAAACAGACGAATAATATACTAAAAAAAAATAAGAGGAAATTAAGCATAGCACAGAGAATCTCCTTCGGTCATGCACAGATCTTAATTTAGGGCCCGGGATAATTTAGTAGTAAGGACTCGACACCTCAGTCTCATCCTCTATGATTGAGTTGGTCTGCCGTAGAGCTTCAGCCGGCGGATGTGTGCGGATCGCTGGCCCTGTTGGTTAATTGAGGTGGAATGATCTAGTATGATGCCAATTAGTTAATTGTCGTCATACAAGTACAGTAGTCCATATTCGTCCCTCCTAGTTGTAAGGCGACTTGTCAGCCGAAAGACAAGATCGGTTGAGACCCCTGATGTAAGCACATCGCCCGACTCTTTGTAGGTATTCATCAAGTTAACACATGCTGTCAATACTTCAATTCCGCCCTGATGCTCCTGGGATCCAGATTCCACCTGCTCTTTCATAGTATGTAACCTTTTCTTAGCAGCTTCCAGTGGTGACTGACCGTCGTCGGCCTTCGCTTCTATATCTACTTGCCCTGTTTTCAAGAGCAAGCGACACTTTTGATTGACGTTCCAGAGAACATCACTCTCAATTGCCCACCTCAGCGGCGACCGGCCAATATCATCTCTAGAATCTGCAAAGACTCCTCTAGTTCCTAACAACACGTCTAACGTTTCTACACTCCCCATCTGAGCTGCATACGAAAGTGGCGTCCGACCTAGCCGATCTCTCGAATCAACTTCCTTACTCCCGGCAGAAATGAGAGTCTCTAGTATTTGTTGAGAGCCTCTTGCGGCAGCATAAGAGATGGGCGTTCTGTCAGAAACGTCTCGTGAGTCCAGTACCACCCTGCCCGTATCCAGTAGTGCCCGAATGGTCTTCAGGGTCCCCGATTCCACAGCATAAGAGAGTGGTGTACGGCCGGCATTATCTGAACATTCAACTTCAGCATGACCGACGTCAATGAGACTGGTCACAATCTTAGTGTTTGCGCGAAATGCACCTGCTGCGTACGATAGCGGAGTACGCCCGTGAATATCGTATGTATGGGGAGAAGCATCCGGGCACGCGAGTAGTAGCTCGATCATATGCCATGATTTTGATTCTCCTGCTGCGTATGAGAGCGGGCTCCGCCACTCCTTACACCCAGAAGCAAAGTCGGCTTGTCCCATAGACTGTAGCATAGCCACGAGTATCTCAGCCACCTCCAAACAGCCAGATTCAGCAATGTATGACAATGGAGTCCTGCCCAAGTCATCGGTATGTTCTAGACCGATGCTCGGTATCTGCATCATTCTGTTGCACAAGTCAACAGCAGACTCATCGAAGTCACCATTCCACTTTCGCTTCAAATGCTTGCAAGCACAAGCAAACGGGGTTATGCCGTGCTCATCTGCTACATTGTGATTGGCTGGCTCTGTCATGAGAAGCCAAAGAGCTGCGTTGATGCTATTTGTCTCGATGGCCCAATGAAGCGGTGTCTTCCCGGCAGAATCAAGCTGTTTGAGATTCTCTCCTCGCTGGGCCAAAGCTTTCATTGCTGTCACACAGTCCAACTGCACAAAGCATATGAATAGACTTGGATGGCAAGGATCGAAATCTGGATAAGGGTTAATGAAACGGAAGTACTGTTCGTCATATTCATCGACGATGATGGGAAGCTGTTGATCTAGCAATGCTTGTACACCAAGGTCGTATGCGACTGCACGGCTCGCACAAGCCAACGCGGAAATCAAGGGATTTCGATATCTACCGCCCTCAACCTGCAAGTAATTACATCTATCAGGGTGACGGCGAACAAGGTTATGCAGATTTCGCTCTGCAAGAATGCACAACATCTTCGCATTGGTCGGCTGAACCAAATGGCTTGGGTCAACTCTATCATGACATAATATGTCGAATGCAACGACGTCAGTGAAGCCTGCCCTGACAAGAAAGTTATTTAGCATGATCCATTTACCTAGGGGGAAGTTTGTCATAAACTCCAATTGGTCCACTCCACGCAGCTGCGCTTTTTCGGCGTGACTGAATACGTTTGCAATTGCGTAATCGAGAAAAGGGTACACGGGACTATCTTGAGACCCCAGTGAAAGACGCCTCCAATTCTGCGTTGAGTGGCCTGATGGTTGCGGGTATACCGGCCTTCTCTGGGAGGCCGCGTCTACGATGGCTCCGATATTATGAAGCTGCCTAAGGCACACTTTCTTCAATTTTTCATGACCCATGCCTTCAGCATTTCCGTTCTGTTGTGGCTGTAGCTGTTGGAGAGCGTTCTTTTCAAGAAGAAAATCATGAACCGTCTCGTGAATGAATTGCATGTAAGTGTAAGCTCCACATACGGTTTCTTCAACGAGTCCTCTAGAGATGGTCAAGATACTACGACGCATGACCTCGACTGTAACTGCCTCGAGGTCGCCGTCTTCGAGTCCAAGTTGGACGGCAGTGTACAGCTCGCGCAGCGCTAGAGGCCGCTGGGCAAAGAGTACCCATTGGAGACATTGTATTGTCCCAGGCTCGACTTCTTCAGCACTTGTGAATAGAATTTCATGATACAGGTTCCCTAGCTTCGAGGGAAGATCTCGGAGTCGCTCCTCCAATGCTTTCATCTTGCCTTGATCAAAAGCTTTGTTGAGCATAGGTATGACGAGCGATACCCACAGGAAAACCCCAGAGGCTTTCTCTACGATTTGATCTTTAATTTCGTCTGCGCGTTCGGGCTCTCCTATATGGAGTTCCGAATCAATATAGCGCTTGATGCTCAGCGCATGCTCTCCTCGCGTTTCTAGTGTTAGGCTGAGATCGTTTTTGGTCGAGATGTTGGGGTAATGTCGACTCGAAAAGCAAATGCTGAAATGGCTCGTGGCCCCAGACGCATCTTGGCTAATATCCTGAAAGTAGGATATCATCTCTCGGATCTCATCCTCCGGGCATTCGTCTAGCGCATCGATGTAACAAACAATTTGTCTGTCACCCAATTTGCCAATAGCCCGTTGAAGGAGATTCTGAAGTTGTTTCTCCTGCCAACCATTCCGTTCAACGGAATCTAGATTCGTATATCCAAATTCGCTGAGGACCGTAATCAAATCCCGAAATAATGCAAATAGTTGGCAAAGTAGCGCGCGGTATAGTCCCAACGTTGACCTTTCGAGCGGGTTTCCCCTGGCATTGAAAAAGAATGGTATAGCATTAGCAAGAGGCAGACTCGCCCTAGAATTCTCGTAGAGATAATTCATGAGAATGGTTTTTCCTGCGCCTGGCTTGCCTTTAACCCATAGAAAACCCCTGTGTTTTTTGAATTGGGAAGCATCGATCCATTTTGTGTATTCAGGTGTTTTGGTAAACCAGCCACACGTCTCTGGGCTTGGCCGTCGAAGGTTTTGCCGTCGAACATCAATCTGGTCAAAATGTAAAGTTTTTATAATGCGTTCGGGGATACCAATGGGAAAAGGGATACATAATTGACCGTCGGGGGTATCACCTACAGGAGCTGCTCTGACGGTAGTGGGTTCAATCGATGAGGTGGCGTAGGAATGACCGTTGTGGACGCGAGCATTCCCGCTAACGACTTGGACATGGAATCTAGAGTCAGCTGAACTAGACATGGTCGGTCAAGTGCTCAGTAAATTTATCCCATAGACACGAGTTGCCTACATCATTCAATAATTCGCAAGGTGGCACGAATGGGAAAAGCATGAGAGCAAATACAAAGAGGGGAAAGCGAATAGAACATCCACCATAAGCAACCGGTTTCGATGGTTCCGATGCTCTGTATGCCATCACCCATAACTCGCCACTTCAGCTACGCTGAGACCAGGCATACCAATACGTTGATTGGATAGGCGGCGTCATAATCACCAGGCACACCATCGCCCGGCCGAAGTGTGGGGGGCGCCACGTCACATGAGAGTAGCTGCAGATAAAATGTGCAGAAATATAAATGCTGGCTGATACTTGGGTAGTTAAACGATGTGCCGGCTCTTCAGCACATCCCGGCCTGCCCGTAGTAAAGGTAATACATTAAGATACGCAAATTGGCTGAGCCTTTCGGTATCGTAGCAGGTGCTATAGGCATTGCCTCGGCCTTTGATGCATGCCTCGAAGTGTTTAGCAAGATTCAAATCGCTCGTCGGTCTGATTCGGACTTCCAAACGTGTCGGTTGAGGTTGGATTGGCTCAGACTACGTCTCTTGCGATGGGGGGAGGCAGTCCGAGTGCACGAAGATCCACGGTTTGGCAATCCTACTTCCACGGCAGAGGAGGTGAGAACAGCGAAACAGACAATATTCCGAATTCTCGCGCTTTTCGAAGATTCTAGCAGACTGTCAAAAAGCTTCCGTTACGGTACAGGCCAAGCTGATGGAGTCAGTGAAATTGACAATACAGCTTTGCCACGGAATCTGCTTACCCTGCACGACAACATCCAGAAGCTAGTTACGCAACGACAGAGGACTGCAGCCAATCCACTCAAGATCGCCCACTGGGTTATTCACAGAAGAGATCATTTACTGCAGCTCATTCAAGACATCGCGTCGTTGACGAACTCGCTTGAGCAGGCTTTCCCTGCGCCTCGAGAGCAAGAAGCGCTCATGAGAAGAGAGCTGCAGCAGATCAGTTCAACATTTGCAGACCAGCAATCGACCGTTCGGTATTTACAAATGACCGTACAAGACATAGATCACACCTTCCAGAAAGTGGCCGGGTCCGAAAGGATGAGTGGTCATCGGTTCGGTGATCAGTTCGCGTTCGACAATGCACGAGTACAGAACGGCCACACCTTTCACCGGTCTTGGACTGCAGTTCCTGGCATCTTGCCTGTCGGACCAATCATGACGTTTGGAACCCAGAGAGCCGGAGGATCCTCGAGAATACGGAATGGTGATGTTTACGTCGAGAAGGACGATTTTTGGACATAGATTTGGCTGGTGTAAGTTTGATGTTCTAACTCGGGGACGCAAAGACGTCGCTGCACTGGCCTTACTGTGGGTATGTATAGTGGAGATCTGTGCGGCTGCTGAAGTTCAAGACATGAAAGATCCACGAGTTTGGAGCGAGTGGACCGTCCGGAAGGTTGTACTTTCAAGGATTCTCATTGAAGCTTTGGACAAATAAAAACGTGGTGGTCCCTGACTAGGTATTAGCTGCGTAGACAGGAATGACAGGGTACCTAAAGGCTACCTATCTAGGGAAAAGCCACCACAGCGTGTAAACCATATCGGCCAGCGATCAGCCAGCAGCGCGGGTCGATCTGAGAAACGCGATGACGCACGAGGCATCGAGAAGCTCGAGACAGCTGAAAGACAGCCACTCCGTATTAAAGCCTAAGATTCAAAAGCAACCTGATACGTATGATGAAAGTAAAGAGCTAGCTCTGATTCCACTCCCTCGTTTTCTACTATTCAATGTGTTGTCCTCCCTAAGGGGTATTCCCCTCAATCATCATCATCATCATCATCGTCATCACCATCATGCTGCATCTGTGCACTTAATTCTTTCGCCCACAGCACCGCTGCAACTTCTACTACCAATTGAAAACTGGAGGACATAACAGACTCTGTGCGCACATTCTATCACATACCTACGGACTTCACATCATGCCTCCCCTCCCGACAGCTACCAAGCGGAAAGCTGTGGTCAACAACGACATTGATGGAATCCCCACCATCAAGAAGGCTAAGTTGCAGAGCGACATTTTGGATCCCTTGCGCCAGCCACACCCTTTCTCTATTGAGGCCGAAGAGAACGGCATTGTACTTCGCAAATACTACCCGCCGGAAATGAGCAATGCGCGAGCCCTAGCCTACCTTGATAATATAATCCCTCGCCCAATCGAACAGCTCAGCGCCGAACTGAAAGACACCAGTGCAGCCCGAAAGAAAATAGAAGTCAAAGACGCCGTCGTGCACTGGTTCAAGACAGATCTGAGGACCACAGATAACCGTGCACTTTGGGAAGCAAGCCAGAAAGCCCAGCAGGCGGGTGTCCCTTTGATCTGCATGTACATTGTAAGCCCGGAAGACTATGAGGCCCACCTAACTGCACCGGTTCGCGTAGACTTCATAATACGGAGCCTAAAGGTTCTCAAGCAAGACCTAGGCGTGCTGGACATACCCTTGTACATTGAGACGGTGGAGAAGCGAAGAGATATACCTGAGCGCATTATCGATTTCATGGAGGAATGGGGCGCAAGTCATCTGTTCACCAACATGGAATATGAAGTCGACGAACTCCGAAGAGAAGCCAAGATGGTGAAGGTGTGCGCAAGGCGAGGACTGGCAATGGAGGTGCTCCACGACACCTGCGTAGTACCTCCCGGGACACTGGCCACAGGAGCTGGAAAGCAGTATGCTGTCTACAGCCCTTGGTTTCGAGCGTGGGTTGCCTACCTTCATGCGAACCCAGAACTACTCACTACTTTCAAGCAACCCATGAGAAACCCATCAGCTACTCGCAAGAACATAGCCTCCCTTTTTGACTGCGAAATACCCGACGTTCCAGACAACAAGATGCTACCTGCAGAAGATGCGAAGCGGTTCCACGCTCTCTGGCCTGCGGGAGAGCGTGAAGCCATTGACAGGCTCAATAAATTTTGCGAAGAGAAGATAGGGCAGTATACCAAGAGGCGGAACTTCCCCGCAGAAGCAGCTACAGCTGCACTATCTGTGCACTTCGCATCAGGAACCCTTAGCGCGAGAACCGCTATCCGGACCGCCAGGGACAGAAATAAGACGAAGAAGCTGGATGCTGGAATCGAGGGCATCCAGTCGTGGATCGGGGAGGTGGCCGTAAGTCATATCCGGACCTTTTTTCATTGCTTCGATCATTATTAGCAGGCAAAAGTATTCCTTGTTTGAGCTAGCCGCGTTTCTCGAAAGTGCTGTAAACCCCCACACTCCCTTAATGTTAGGTGAAAAGAGGAGCTGCTGATTTCGAATACTGCAGTGGAGAGACTTTTACAAGCACGTTCTAGCCCACTGGCCATATATCTGGTAGGTGCCGAAGCTATTCAGGTACACTAGAGCAGGGCGACGTTGCTAAATTCTTACCAGCATGAACAAGCCCTTCAAACCCGAATATTCAAATATTGAATGGTCTTACAACTCTGCGCACTTCGCCGCTTGGTGCGAAGGACGCACGGGATTCCCCATTGTCGATGCTGCAATGCGTCAAATGCAAAACGTGGGATGGATGCACAATCGATGTCGGATGATCGTCGCATCTTTCCTATGCAAGGACCTGCTGCTCGATTGGCGAATGGGCGAGCGATTCTTCATGGAACATCTGATCGATGGGGACTTCGCGTCTAATAATGGGGGTTGGGGTTTCAGCGCCTCCGTCGGCGTTGATCCTCAGCCTTACTTCCGAATCTTCAACCCCCTGCTCCAGAGTGAGAAGTTCGACCCGGACGGCGAGTATATTCGTAAATGGGTTCCAGAATTGAGGAAAGTCAAGGGTAAAGCGATTCATGACCCTTATGGAAGAGGTGCAGCGGCACAGGCAAAGAAGGCGGGATATCCTGAGCCTATTGTAGTCCACAGGGAGAGTAGAGAGCGAGCGCTCAGAGTATATAAGGCGGGCATCGGACGAGATAAGCCTTGAAGCACTTTGGTTGATAGGTTGTTCCGTTACCAATTCAGCGGATGCTATGCCCCCCACTCCTCAGTCCCTTTTCTTGGTGTCACTATCACAAGCTTCTCGTCAAGCTCATTGTAAGCGGCATTTATAAAAGTCTAAGACTAAGTATTACTTCGAGACTACGAAGCTGTAACATATTATCGGTAGGACATTTAATGTAAGCGCGTGTAGGACGTTATGAGGTTGTACCGTCCTTACTGCTAAGATTTATCTTTGTCGAGCTATTCGTCTATGATAGCTGGACCTGTGAGAACAGGTTAAATATGAATAATAAGTATAAACTATAAGGGCAGAACGATATTATGGGTAAAGCATGTTTATTAGGTAGGCATAATTCAGTCCACAACTTTCAGCTGTTATGCTGATTTGCTTGAATTTGGTTATTAAAACCATATCTTAGGTGTTCTCATAATAAACGTTGAGAGGCGGGACTCGCAATGTATGTTATAGAGTGATACTACGGAGTACTGAGTCTGAGAATAATACCGTAGTGGAACGGGTGGTTGGAGAGTTGTTAGGAGTTCTACATGATCTCAGAGTGATGTCTATGCGAGTGTTAGCAATGGATGGGCAATATTTAAAGCAAGGGACCTTCAGCAGCGAACTCGGGTATATCATATCAATATATGGAATTCCTATCGTAGCCGACCACTATTTCAAGAGGCTGAAGTCACTAACTAACCTTAGGGCTGATGTTGATGCAAGGATTAGCGATCAGTGGATCTCAGTATCTCCGCCGCCTGACCAGCCCTGAACCTCGGCATCTTCTCACCTCATTCCTCTTCTTGGGTGCCCACACAACAGCCCTGGTCTTCCGATTCATTAATACACCGGAGACATGCCGCCACTGCCTGCTTCAGTCTTTCCATTTCTCTGCTTAGTAAAGATAAGTGTTCGGAACATAAGGCAACCCCAGAACAGAGTATACAGTCACTTAATATCTAAGGGTGCCTCGGTTCACTGCTACGCGACGCGAACAGCCTCTAGGAAGCTAGAAAGAAGCCTAGGGGGGTTTATAGCCATTAAAAATCCAAGAAAGTCAATCGATTTTCGATTCGCGCCCAGAATGCCGAAAAGCAGCCGGCCATCCAGTTCCGGATCATCGGCCCCGAAAAAGGATAAGATATGGTCGGAGCCCCGCCCTAGCTCAAGCATCATACTACTGTCGCCAACGAACCAAGTCCTACTGCTTCGTAGAGTTAAGACCTCGTCGTCATTTGCGTCAGCACATGTCTTCCCAGGAGGCAACCTTTCCGACTTTCATGATGGATCTGTCCCGCCACCGGGCGATGTCAAGCGACACGAAGACTCTTTGGCTTACAGGCTGGGTGCGATAAGAGAAACCTTTGAGGAGAGCGGGATTCTACTTGCACGGGAAGGTAGCAAAGATGGGCCGCTGCTTAATCTACCTACGGCAGAGCGCGACAAAGCGCGCAAGTCCGTCTATGAGAACGAAATCAGCTTCGGAAAGTGGCTGGAGAGCATGGGCGGCATTGCGGATACAGGTAAGTGCAACACGTCAAATGGCACTTATAGGGCACACCTCGTGAACTGAGCGCCGTGGTCGCTGATCGTACAATCAGAAAACTTACTGCCGTTCACGCGCTGGATAACGCCGCCACCACAGCCTAGGCGCTTCACGACACAGATGTACGTGTACATGCTGCCGCTATCAACGAGTTCCGACCCCGTCTTATCAGCCGCGCAGGACGAGGCATTAATCCCCACGCCAGACGGCGGTGCTGAGATCACGGCAGCGCACTTTGCCGACGTGTCAACATGGCTCGAGAAGCAGCGCCACGGCGAGGTGATCTTGTTCCCGCCGCAGTGCTTCCTGTTGCAGATGCTCTCGCAATTCCTCACGGGGTGCCCCCTCGCCGCAGCATCGCTCAGCCCATCCGAGACCATGGAGCACTACCGCACGCAACGTGAGAGGCTGCGTGGGTTTCTAGACACAGTCCCCACAGCCACGCATCCTAAGGCTGTGAAACATCCTACTTCGCAAATTCCCTGGGCGGACAAGGTGATAAGCCCTGTTACGCTTGGCATGCGACATAGTGACCAGAGAGTGATTCTGGGTCTTGATAAACCGGGTCTGGAGCTCAAAGGAAGCAGTCGGGGCGGCGATTGGGAGAGAGTCGTGCTGGTTAAGTTTGGAAGAGGCGGACCGGTGAATGTTGAAGTGAGAGGGAGAGAAGAGGTCCTCGCCGAAGAAAGGCAGGCGAAAGAGAAAGAGAAAGAGGACGCGTCTTCGAGATTATGAGGGGTCTTTGAATTACACTGCTAAACAACAGAATTGACAATACAAAAGAAATACAAGATAGTTCCTATAATCCCCCAGCTAACATAGTTGCACCGTTGTTTTCGTTCTGAGAGTCGGTGTACATACAAGAGAAGGGGGGGGGAAGCACTGCATCTAGAACTAGAGCGGCAATGAGCAACAAATTCATCACACATCAAACAGACCTCATTATAGCCCATAACCCACGCAGTGCGAGGGGTGCATGCTTAAATGGCAATTTTGGATAGAGTTAGAATTCAATCACCTGGAAATACTCGAGTGATTAACTGTAAAAACCTCTCTCGGCTTGCGGCCGGTAAAAAAGGCGGATTTTGCCTAGCGGCTCGCCTTGCTGTTACTCACCACCGGCGGGACCCACTTACGGCTGACTATATCTGTTTACGCCGCCGGCTGTCCTCCGAAGATAGATACGCATGGAATGCAGTGTTTATTCAGCGGTAACCTTAAGAACACTCCTTATCACAGTTTATAAGGTAGAAGCACGGAAACCATGACTGCTGTCCCGAATCCTCGCGTTGGTGTCGCAGCTATCGTACGCAATACAAATGGCGATCTCGTCATAGGGAAGCGAGCGGGTAGTCATGGAGCAGGTATTTTCCCCTTTTATTTTAACTTGTTTATACTCACACTATACCCTTACCATTTTCCATCTACCTATCCTAGGCGATGACAAGGGATGAGTCCTAGATCTAGTGGGACAAAAATCTGATGCAATGCAACATAAATAGGAACATGGGCTTTCCCGGGTGGACACCTCGAGATGGGCGAATCGTTCTTCGCTTGCGCAGAGCGCGAGACGTTCGAGGAGACCGGACTGCACATCAAGGGTGTAAAAGTGGTCGCCGTCACAAACGATGTGTTTGATGCCGCCACTAAGCACTACATCACCATCTTTGTGCAGTGCGTTATGGAAGATGAGGATGCACAACCACAGGTGAGTGAAAGAAATCTCTTTCGTTGCCGCCTCATTAAAAGTCTTCGAAAGTGTTTGACAACAGAGTGGGAACTATCATTAGTATAAGTTGTAAAGATTTCAAACTACTAACTAATGAAACTATGCAGACTATGGAACCCCATAAATGTGAAGGGTGGTACTGGATCAGCTGGAATGAGGTACGGCGCTGGTGCGAACATCACGACGATACCGCAGCGGAGTGGGCGGATAAGAAGTGCTTTCTACCTATAAGAGACTTGGTGAGAGAGCACCCTGAGTTAGACCCATCTAAATGAATAAGAAGATCTTATTGGAGTGTATTTTATAGACTGATAGACTGACTCACATGAGGGCAGCCTGCGATGCAGCTATAGCATTCTAGGCACGATACGCCGTATTCTGCAATTTCTGTCTCCAGCCTCACTCGGTTACAAACAGAGTAACATTACCTAGTACGAAACTAGTAACCCGAATGTCTAGTTCTCTTAGAATGATAACCTGCGCCGCTGCCGAGCATATTGGCACAGCCAATCAGCAAAGTTTACCCCTTTTTTTCCCCTTTCAAAACCCTGTACAGAGTACTATTTTTTAGATTAATCCTAGCATTTCGCAACATGGCATCGCTCTTAGGTTAGCGATCCGGTAGCTCGCAGATTTACGCGGTGTGCAAGTAATCAATAAAAACCAATAATACTACATCCGTCACTAATGTGTTTGGAAGCTCGCGGCACAGCGGAAGGACTCGTTATGTCTAGGCGTCTGCCTGGTCGTGAGAAATTAATTGACAGGAAGCCTGTGTTGGCTTTGGCTTTTAAAGAGTGAGGCTCATCTCTCATGTATCAAGATCACGATGTTGCGTCGCTTTGTGTTTTGTGTACGGGTAGCTATCAATGACGGTCCAGGATGAGAAACTGTCTCCATTGCCTTGGGGTGCGCGGCTTGCTTTCCTCAAAACCAAACGCGCGATCGCTGTTCTAACCCTCCTCGTGATTGTTTCGATCGTTTTGATCGGTAAGTCTGGCGTATACATCCCCCAAAAGACTGTTTCAGTCATCATTATGCATGCAAGACGATTTCTAATCTGTTAAACGCAGCTCTCGGCGCAACCCATGAACTCACTCCTCGTCATTATGACAGTACCGGCGCTGAGGCCGACTCGGCTAGCTCGCCGAGCAGCTCGTTGAGCGGCACGTTGAGCGGCACACCAGGTAGCGCACCGAGCAGCACGCCGAGCAGCACGCCAAGCAGTACGCCGAGCAGTACCCTGAGCAGTACCCTGAGCAGTACGCCGAGCAGCAGTCCGAGTAGCAAGCTGAGTAGCACGCCGAGTAGCACGCCGAATAGCATGGCAGGGCCGGGTCACTGGCGGCCTGATAACTCAAGCGACATCGCGGCCGGCACACCTCTACGTATCATGTGCCTCGGCGCATCGATAGTCAAGGGCGAGTATTCCTCGGATAGAAACGGATTCCGAGGCACATTGCGCGCAGAACTAGCGGGGCTCGGGGCGCCCATTAATATGGTGGGATCGCAGAGGAACGGAACGATGTTGGACAACGACTTCGAGGCGTACAGCGGGTTGCGGATCAGTGAGATCTATGACCATGCGACACACATCGTAGCGCAGCTGCAGCCGAATGTAATTATAATCAACGCCGGCACGAACAACGTGATACAGCAGCGGGACGTCAGCGTGGCGGGCATGCAGCTGGAGAAATTAATCGATTATCTGCTGGCGACGTCGCCGCTCGCCACGGTCGTGGTAAGCACACTGTTAATGAACTTGGTGCCGGGTCGCGAGCCCTTGGTTCTGGACATAAATAAGCAGATCCGGAACTTGCTTCCGAAATATGCAAACCAATCTGTTGTGCTCGCCGAGCTGCACCCCTCGCAGGGCAATCCAGACGCGCTACAGCCTCAAGATATTAGGTCCGACGGCACCCATCCCACTGATCACGGGTATCAACTGCTGGCTCATATCTTTGCGGACGCGGTTAAATCCGCTAATGAGAAGGGGTATTTGCGCTGGCCAGAGGAGAATGGACTGGCGCATGATGGTAACACAGGCCGTGTAAATGCAGCGGCAGTTATGACTGAGGAACTCCCGCCGAAATCAACCAACTGAAGCGAACACCACTAGTAATGTTAATATCACGACTAGCTTACTTATTCCTCAGAAACGGAGGAACTGCCTAAAAGGTTGGCTGCGAATCAATGATCTTTTGCATCCTGCATCTGTCTCGGGAGGAATAGAAATTTGATATTGGGGCATTGTTAGCGGGGCTGCTACCTGTTACAGGGCCTGGCAAGCATATCTGCGCTGCATATTTACAATCGTATATCGATATCGTTTGGTTGAGGAGCTGCCTAAGGATTAGAAGCATAGCTAGGGCGCTGTTGGGATTGCGTGCATTTATAGAGTCTAATATTTTAGCATTGTAGACGCACTTAATTCTTAATGACATTTAGAGATGAATATTTCAAGAGCAGATATATCTATCTTAGACCCTCCTCAATCCTTGCTAACTCCGACATCTGTGTAACAACATTCTGCTTGGCGGACTCTGGCGGTTCGGTATATGGCCGTCTCGGCCTCAACTTCTCCTCCGCATCCTGAATCCCCGCAGCTTTTGCAGTGTAGATGGCAGCCGCATACTTGGTCGCCGCAATACCCGCCTTGCAGGGTTGTTCGGCCAGCGCGGCCTTTTGATGCAAAGCAAGCGCCTCTGGGTACTTCCCTTCCTTGTATAGCTTGTAGATCTGCACGATGCTCCTAGGAAACACATTCGCGAACGCCGCGATGCAGCCCGCGGACCCGACACTGAGACCACCAATGAGAAAATCCGACTGTCCGCCAAACGTGGCGAAGCGTTCGGGCGGCAGCTCTGCGGCAAGACGCGTAATCTTGGCCACTGAGCCGCAGGTGAGCTTCACCCCGACAATATTATCGTGCTTGCGGGCCAGGCGGGCAATAGTCTCCGAGTCAAGGTCTACGCCGTTGCAGACACCGGGGAAATTGTACAGTACGACAGGGAGGGCGCTGTTGGCGGCGACGTCCCCGAAGAAGCCGTCGATAACCGCGGGTGTCGTAGCCTTGCCAAAGTACGCAGGTGGTAGCACCAGCACGTAGTTGGCACCGGCCTCAGCGGCGTCGGCGATGAACTCCAGAACCTGGCGAGTTGAGTGCCCGCCTACGCCCGCCAAGATGGGGAAGTCGGGCCCGCATGCCTCACGCGCGATCTGTACCAGTTGCTTGCGCTCCTCGCGTGTCAGGAGGAAGGTCTCAGCATTGGTGCCGAGGATGACGAGACCTGCCAGCCCGGACTTTGAGAGGTAAGAGTAATATCTCTTTTGATCCTCAGGAATCAAGCTGTCTGTTTTGGGGTCGAAGAAAGTGATGGCGGGGGCCCAGATGCCACTAGGCGGTACTTTGGAGGAAGACATGATGAGAACGACTGTCTAGTACGAAGAAGATCTAAACTCCAGGTTAAAATCCGCCTCTTTTCATACGTACCTAGCATACAGTTATAACTGCCTCATATGCAGGCTATATTAGATGCTGTTTCGTTGGCACGATCGGTCCGGCGGAATTGTGCCGACCTCGCTGGCTCGGGTTTGTTCCCTACGAATTCTCTCGAGCCCGCAGTCGGCACCGTCGAGGCCGGACGTGGTTCGGAGGACAGCTGACTGCATTTTGTTGCGATTTCTCTTCTATGCGCCCTATATCTCCAGTTCAATTCCACTCTTCTTTGAAAGTTATATGGCTCGGTTGTTCATTTAGGCCTGATAGTAGCCATGTTACTCAGGTCCTTATGATACCGGAAGAGTAAGCATGTTATGACTAAGTTTTCGAGGTGTATAGTTGACCTTTGTTAGTTTCAAACCGCCAACCAAACACAAAATAATGTACGCCATTGGTAGATAAGTCAGATGTAGACATGCAATAAATGGGACTGACTACTAGGAACATTATGAATAGTGTTGTATCCATAGTAATATTTCTTTATAAGGAGGTAACCAATAAATATGTACCTAGGTATATATAGGATATTTTCTTCGGGTGCGACAGTATGCTACTTCAATGTTGTAATACGTACGACATAAGTTGTTCATGTTTCCAGTATAATGTATTCAGTTCACATCTCCAAGTTACTTCTGTAGCAGCTGGGAGGGATGGAGAGCGCTACCCACCGGAGTATCTTCGGTGGTATTTTTGACCTAGGCCTGGACCGGGTTTGCACAGCGCTGTAACCTTCAGCATGGGGGTCTCAACACCTATAACTCGTGATCTGCCTTTCGCGCCGCGTTTGTAACGAAGCTTCCTTCGGTCGCAAAGTACTTAGCCGACGGTATGCCGTGCTGTGCTATCTCTCCTTAGTTCTCAGCATGCCTCTCGCGACCGACAACCTTTACTTCTTAACACCAATGATTCAGCTCAGCGTGCCTTTTCAGGCGGACAGCAGCGCTTCCGAACCATGACGCCATCAACTGAGAACTCACCTGGCCAAACCGCGCCGACAACGCTGTAATGTATGCCCAGGGCAAGATCATAAAAAGGCTGCTTGGTCGCCCCAACACCGATATTTCCAATGATAGCAGTCTCGGTGCTACCAGTTTACCTAATACTCAAACCTACCGGCCGAATGCCTCGCAGGATGCGGTCTACCCCTCGTCGAGCCCTATAGCCTATGTCGACCGATCATCTGATGGCCGCGTTGCTGTTCTTGGGGGGCGATATATACTAAAGACGATACATATAGATGGGGTGACCATTAAAGAAGGCGTTGATGTGCGATCCGCCATCACCACTCAGTTTGCGAGCAAGGGTAGTGCTGCGGCCTCTGAACAGCTGTCCGTCAAGGATGTCAAGATAGCTACTAATCATGGCGCCGAGCCCACCATCTTCACCGCGTGCGCCAACGGCAAGATCTTCATGTATGATGTTAACCGTCTGGCCTCAGGACTGGGTCTGGAATTCATTCAAACTAGCGAAGGCTCGCGCCAGGTCAACAAGCTCGATTTCAATCCGCACAGGGGAACCTGGATGCTATCAGGAGGTCAAGACGGTGTCGTGCGCTGCTTCGACGTCAAGGCGCCCGTCACGGGCCGCAATGGCCCCACGTTTCGAACCTTTCAGGCTCTTCGATGCAACGCCGATGGCATCCGTGATCTGAAATGGGCACCCAAAGACGGCATGATCTTCGCCTGTGCAACTGAATCAGGTGCCGTGCTGAAGTGGGATATACGCAAGCCTACCGGGCCTTTACTCAAAATTAACGCTCACGATACGCAGAAGGGCGTCTCGTCAATATCGTGGCACCCTGACGGCGATCACCTGATCAGTTCGGGGCTGGACGGTAAATGCCACGTGTGGGATCTGTCCAAGAACGCAGAGAGACGACAGAAGGCGAAATGGACCATCAACGCTCCGGCACCTGTAACGTCCGTGTCGTGGCGGCCTGGCTTGTGGTCAGCCACTGCGCAGGGGCGGCGAGCAGCCCAGGTTGCCGTGGCCTACGATGAAGGTGGTCATCTCAGGAAACATGGCATCAGCTCTGTACACATTTGGGACCTTGCGCGGCCAACGATGTCTTACAAAGAAATTGACAGGTTCGAGACTTCGCCATATGCACTTCTCTGGCACGATCGGGATCTATTATGGGCTGTAGGCCAAAATGGATTTACACAGTGCGATGTCGCGTACGCCCCTAAAGTCATAGATCGTCAGCCGCTCTCGAGCCTCGATTTCTCGGCTCGTGGAGAGGTACTTATGTTCCTCGAGGAAAGGGTTCAGACAGCAAGACCACGGGCGAGCTTAAGGGCCCGTGACCTGCTCCCAAACTCTTCATATAGCTCCAGTCCGACTGGGCAGGTGCTCAGTATCAGTCGTAGCGACTCCGAAGAAGATGTCATTGGCAGTTTTCTAGGCCCTAAACGGCGTGTGAATGGCAAACGAAGAAGCGCAAATCGGCCAGTACAGCCTCTCAGTACCACTCCGCCATCTGGCCCAGGAGTCGAAGACCAAGTCATTCCGCTGGAGCAAGCGATCAAGCTGACTAATCCCTTTAGACCGCAGCAGGTTATGGCTGTCGGACCTGTTCCAGCCACTCCAAAGGTCGATACCTACCAATTCCTCTCACAACAGTATCTAGAAATTCTTGAACGGGATCTTCCTAGCTCGGAAAATGCGGAGCCTCTTAATGAAAGAATATCAAAGATCTTGAATCAGTATGCTCGAGCTGCCGAGAGTGTGAGCCAGTTTCGGCTTGCACAAACGTGGCGTATATTGTCCTATGCTATGAACTTACTTCTGACAAGCAGATCGAAATATCATCTGGAGCGCCGTCTAACCAATAGCGGGAGGAAGAGATCACCTTCATTAAAGGCCGACGAGGGAAGATCTTTGTCTCTTAGGGTTGATTCATCTTCTCAGCTCCAGATTGGCGCCGAGGAGACACCAAAGAAGCCCCCTTCTATAGCATCGGTAGACAGCCGTCAGACACCTGGAAGGTCAGTCTTAGCTGAAGAAATTGAAAGCGAATCAAACCTGCCTACGCCACTTGCTCGGCCTGTTAGAGACGACCTAATTGAAATCGAGACATTCAACAATGAGACAAAACTAACTCCAGTTCAAGAGACGGACATTTTTTCTCTGCCACCAGCCATTCATTCGTCAAGGCCCAGTCCCCGCCGGCGGCTGAACTCGACTTCATTATCTATCATGAGTCAAGAAAGTCACATGTCTAGCACCGAAGGTTATGACTTCTACGATGTAGGTGCTGTGGAAACCTTGCCAATGGCTATCGATGTGCCAAAGAAGAAAGAGCCATTGAGGCTCGAGTCTACGCTGCCAGGATCACCCAATAGCCGCCGAAAGCCTGCATCAAGACATGACTCAGACGAGAGCTTTGCTCAAATTTTCTCGTTGTCGGATACAAGTCGCCAGGCTTCCGTTTTGGCGACCTCGTCCGTCGGAAGCACACAGCAGACAACGAAACAACTTCAGCGAACTGAATCAAATTTAGGGAGTCACGATGTCGAATATGGCAGCAGAGTCCGGGGTAGGCAAATCGAAGAATCTCCAGAGCACCGCAGATGGCTACCTCCACAACCACTAGAGAGGAATGATTCAGATGGCCTAATGGATGACTTCATGGTATCGCAAACAACTACCGACACCATCGACAGTGACAGCATTGATGCCGAGCTATCTCAACCTTCAGCGAGGTTCAAAATTGACCCTCCGGCCACTAACAGTACTATACCTCGATACAGTCAAAATCCAGCGCGTCCGCAGGACCATACCTCACCCACCATCACGGAAACTGATTTTCTGCCTTGGGAGGATGACCCTGCCTATCCATATCAAGACGTATACGGTGCTCACGCGAGAAAGAGTCCTCCACCCATCAAACCGTATGAGATATTAGCACAAGCGGTCGCTTTCGAGAGCAGGCGCTCAGCCCTTAATGCTTCTGCTATGATCCTGCTCCTAAAACCTTTGGTTCCGGATAATGTCATCGACTCCTACCAAGCGGCTGCCTTGTTGCGGCAATACCACGGGCGTCTGATGAGTATGAAGCTCTTTGTAGAAGCTGCACTGTTGCGGAATCTCTGTATTCGTGGTTGGCCTACTGGTCTCGAAATCTGGGGAGAGAACTATACTTCCATATTTCGCCTAGCTCAGGACCGAGTCGCAGTAGGATTCGCATGCGCGCAGTGTCACAAACCTCGAGAAATAAGTCACTCTGCAGCCGAAAGCTCAGCGGTTTGGAAGTGTGAGCGCTGTCGTGCGCTTGTAGCGCCATGTGCAGTTTGTGGGCACCGAGAGGCGGCCTCAGATCTACCACTGCTGACTGTCGACGAAGGCTTGATGATGGTACCAACCCAAGCGGATGAATCGATTCTCTCGACATGGTGGTATTGCCCCGGGTGCTCGCATGGCGGCCACGCAAATTGTCTCCAGAGCTGGCACGCGCCAATAGCGTCTCCACTTTTGAATGAACCTAGCGAAATGGCAAGATTAGGGTTGTTTCTAGATGACTTTCCAGAAACAAATAGTGATGGCTGCTGTCCCTTTGACAGCTGTGGTCATGCCTGCCTTCCTGGAAGGTGGCGAAATGAAAGCAGTACCGCTCGAACAGAAGAGCTAGGACGAGCCGTGCGGGAACAATACCGCGGCGTTATCACTGATCTCAAAAAGCCCGACAACAAGCCGAAGCCAGGGACGGATACGTCAGTTGTTTCCACGCCTGCGAGTAGTGTTCGAGGAGATGTCCTCGAAGTCCCACAAAGTCGAGCCGTGGAGAGCGTCCGTGAGACGCTCTCCGGCAGTGGTGGCGAGAAGAGCGAGAGATCTGGTGGGCTTATGGGCATTTTAAGCTCTAGCCCTGGGCGAAACAGCGGTTTCGTGGCCGGTAGCGCAAGCGGCGAAAGAGAGCGTAGGAAGAGTGTGAAGTTCGCCGGATCTGCTGAGGATCGGCGGTAGTGGCGCCGATTCCATGCTGGGAGTGAACCTGGGATGTTGAGAGCAGAGATAACTTTGACTGCCACAACTGCTGGTGCGAAACGGCATCTTACTCGTTGATACCCCACCAACAGATGCATGCGTTATCTAGTACATGAGGTGTAATGTTTGTATGTAAATTTAATGTGTCAACATGGCGACGAGAAGAGGCATTAAGCCATTGTTATGTAGTATATTGTCTTACTCTTCCGAGCGTTTGCGTGCAACACAGCAACTCTTAAGATCTAAGCTACGGTGATATGATATGCTGAGAAATGTCGGAGCATATACCATTATGTAAGCCCCTCATAATCTCCTACGTTCTCCTCATGATAACCTTTTATTCTGTTTTCAACACATACAGATACACACACAATTTGGACTCTGGTGAATAGAAAAAAGAATTGCATTGATCACAAAAAATGGCACTTTCCGCAGCATTCACTCCGATAGAGTTAGCACATCTCCGCCGAACCGTCGCCTTAGCAGCAGAAGCGCTGGAGGCAGGCGATGCGCCCTTTGGGTCTGTGCTCGTCGATGGCCGCAACCCTAGCGTTGCTCTCCGCGAGGACCGCAACAGAACAAAGACCCTACGGGATGCGACTCGACACCCAGAATTCGAGCTTGCACGCTGGGCAGCCGCGAACATGACACTTGAACAAAGGAAAGGGGCTACGGTATACACGTCGGGTGAGCATTGCCCTATGTGTGCCGCAGCTCACGCGTGGGTTAGACTGGGGAGGATTGTGTATGTAGCGAGTGCGGAACAGTTAGATAGGTGGAAGAGGGAGTTTAACGGAGGAGAGAAAGACGAATCCTCGCCTGTTGCGCCGCTCCCTGTCGAAAGGGTCGCGCCAGGGATTGAGGTCAGCGGTCCCGTACCGGAGCTGGAAGCTGAGATTAAGGAGCTGCATCGGCGATTTGCAGGCTTGTGTATATGCTGAAAGTAGGTTGTGGTGGTTGGGTACTTATATAGCATTGAAAATCTAGGGGGAGAGGTAAATTCGTCTACCTCGTTTCCTGTGAAGCTGGGGTGATAGAGATATAAAAAACAGAAAAAAGGGGGAAATTAAAATCTGTGCTATACCTTTACTATTTCTCCTTAACAAAGCATATTCTCTCCTTCCTAAGCTAGCGGGCAATATGATCGACACCTACTAAAGGTCACAGAGATGAGTTTACAAGTTGATTACTATAAAAATGACCTAAAGGGTAGCTAGATACCCTCTTATTATCTCACTTTTATAAATGCAGGAATTACAACTAACATTACCAACTAAGATTATAGAACATGAGCCGTATGAGACAGGATAAACAGCCTCGTCCTTGAATCCATGACCCCTACTGGTCCAGATCCATATAAAAACTGTGATATTACTAGGGCCATGTCGCCAGGATCCTTTCCGCTCCCTTCTCAGCAGCGACCATGACACCAAATTGTGGGTTCACGGTCAGCGGCGACAAAATGGAGGCGTCAACCACGTGAATATTGCTCGTGCCGATGACTCTAGTGTCCGCATCGACGCAACTTCCAATTCTACAGGAGCTAGACCAGTGCTGCACAGAACCCACGGCGTATGCAGAGGGCGTAGTGATAAACTTATAGATCTCTTCTACCGTTGAATTTTGGGCTATGTTCAAGGGAGTGAGGCCATGGGAAGCTGGAGATTGAGGCGTCGAAGCTGGAAGGTATTGGAAGATTGAATGAATGAACTTGGCAATGTTCATGCCATCTTCGGGATGGCCGTAATACACACCGGAGCTGGGGCTGGGTACGAATTTTCCGTCGTTCGAGAGCACAACCCGTCCAGCTGATAGCAGACCTGAAGTGCCGTAAATATTAAGGGTGATAGTGTTATTATTCTTTGCGAAGTCGCTGTATCCTGATGAGTCAATTGTACCCTGTACTCCGGTCCTGCTACCATCGGAATTGGGAACGTAACCCCAAAAGGCAGATGTCTGAGAAGCGAAAGCATAGGGGCCACTGCGATTACTTAAGTACAGATCTTTATCCGCCGGTGGAGGATTGTCGTAGCTGTAAGTGTATGATTGGATTGCAGGGCCTGATAGTTCGATGAAAGTGTTAGGGTTGTCGAAGAGACCCTCGCCGACTGATGGATTGACAACCCAGTCTGAGGGGCCATAAGGACTCGCTCCAGCAGTTGAGAGGTCATTCAGGACTTCGTACGGGCCAATGCCTGAATGCATCAACAGACCTGGGGAGGCTACTGCGCCCGTACTGATAATGACTTGACCGTTGAGTGAAAGTGGAATGCTGACGTTGCGCCCATTCACCGTAGCTAAGACGCCGGACGCTAATCCCTTCTCGTGGTTAACGCGTTGAACCCGGACGCCAGTCTGCATGCGAAAATTCTCTCTGCCAAGGGCATCTTGGAGGTGAGTACGTGTCGGCCCACCACGTTGGCCATCGATATAGTTGTAAGATGTTCGCCCAAATACTCTGTCTTTGTTATCTGGCTCGTCGTTGAATGACACCTCGGAGAACCCAGCACCATCCACGAGCCACTCCTTCGCTGCCTCGAAGCCGCTCTGTAGGTAGAATTTACCGTCGGAGGAATAGCTCGTAACAGACTTCTGTTTGCTCAGCAGCTTATCAATTGCGCCTTGAACATCACTGCTCTTCCAACCTGCAGGATGGTAATCGTCCCAGTCTGATGCAGGCGGCTGAAAGAACAATCCCGCGTTGATAGCGCTATTTCCGCCGACAGCGCATGCTTGGTAACTATTAACGATGCCTGGCGGGCAAAGTAGAGACGGACTGCCACTGAAGATGCTTTTGTCTGGTATAAGTTAGCACAGCCTACCGTGCATCACGAACCATTACACTGACATAGACCAGGGACATCAACACGACTAAGTGATGTTCCGTCGAGCCACGCCGGCTTCTCAGTACCTCCTGTAATCCCGTAGGATGGGCCGCCAATCTCGAGCAGAAGTGTTTTCTTTCCAGCTTCACTCAGCCGGTCTGCCACAATGATCCCAGCAGTGCCGGCCCCAATAACTATGGCATCCCACTTCTGACATGTCCAACCGGTTCCATTTTGCCATTGCAACGCAGGTGCCGCTAGTGAGAATTCACGAAGAGAGCTGATGGCCACAAGCCAGAACACTGATGACTTCATTTTGGGAACGATTGGCTTGACGAGATATCTGAGCTGGGAGACTGAGTTAAATTCTGGATTAGCCTACGCTATTTCAACTATCGAAAATGCCCAGTGCGTAAGTTCCATGGGGTGTGGTTAACATCATTATGGTGAGACAAGAACCTAGGTGGCATGGGGAAAACACGACTGAGAACTGATCAGCGTGATGCTGACCTCACAAAAATTCGAATACGAGATCCAGATAGACGCACAGGCTAACGATCTGGACGAGTCTGTGCGAGTCAGATGGATGAAGGGAAAGCAATATACTGCATTTCTTAGTCAGCATATCATGTTCGTAGGGCTGTGATTCGGCGCCACAAGATGTCGTGTACCTCGAGAAACAGAAATTGCCGTCCCCCTGCACTCGAGACGGTCACCGAAAACAAAAGCATCTTTGTTGGACTTTATGAAAACAGCTGTTCTTCTCGTCTCCCGTTAGAATAGCCGTAGACCAAAAAAAAAAAACAGCGCTCAAAGGAAGTTATCAGATCACACTCAAAAGCTATTGCACCGTACTATCATAGCTCTCTGGCTGTGTAGCCTGTGGTTTGCCAATTCTCCCTGCTTAATATTAATTATCGCGGCTATGCACTGGAATACTATCCACAGTACCTCGTACTTGTGATTTGTTTATGGAGATGCATCAATAATAGGACGGGTCCTTGATGTGCAATTTGGTGCCCTGGCTGACCTGGGCAGCCGGGGATCCCCGATGGGGCTTTCGGGTTCTGATACATAGGGCTAAGCCGATAGGGCTATGCTAATGAAGATCACTCAGCCTCCGTCAGCACTTTATCATTGCATATTAACATGCGTCGTATTTCGAAATGAACTCACACGGAAGAATATATTGAAAAAAAAAAAAATGGTAATGGAATTCGATTTATCGATAGTTATCTTGAGTTGTAAGAAATGCTATAGAGAAGCATATCATGGAAAACTAAGGGTAGAAACGACTTACCAAGGCTCACCTTTGAGTTACCTTCTACGATGATCTGACTCAGTCAAATCTAGTCTACATGTACCTTCTCTGAATGTGAAAGCTTAGACTAGTTTGGTCTTTTCCTCGAATTTGAGGTAAGGCTTCGTCCAAGACCATCACCGCTACTTGAGCCCGCCTTTCCCAGCCGCCCTTCACGAACACTGTTCCACTTACGCGTCAGTTTGGCCGGCTTCTTCTCCTCGGTCACCGGGTGATTCCAATAGCTATCCGAGCGCAGATGACTTGCCTCAGGCCGCTCCGGTAAATCCGGCACTACGACCGACTCTGTCCGGGAATTGCGGTCTCGAAGAGTATATACGCTTTTGCTATTCATAAGATCACGCATGCCTTCGAACTGGCCGGGCTGTTGGGACACGACATCACCCTGTAGTCCATACTGCTGGAGCATCGCGTCATGCTCTCGTAGTGAATTGGCCGTGCGGTGTCTCGCGAGCACGGAACTGACATCGATGCCTGCTCTCGCCATCTCCGGCCGCGCCTCGGTATAAAGTGCAGTGAACTCGGTAAAGAAAGTCTCACCAAGGAACGTGGGCAGGAACCACGGATCTATGCGCTCGCGGCGAGACGCGATATGATCGAGGCACCAGAA
This sequence comes from Xylariaceae sp. FL1651, assembly GCA_025201745.1. NCBI lineage: Eukaryota > Fungi > Ascomycota > Sordariomycetes > Xylariales > Xylariaceae > Xylariaceae sp. FL1651. The sequence continues at coordinate 263,371 of MU624278.1, forward strand.
CACGTCATTCGCAATAGTCTTCAACGCGCGCTCATCGTTGCGCTTGCGGTTCTCGAGCCAGCCCGCGGCCACATTGTCCAGCTGACTGGCCATCGACAGAACGATGGCGTTACTAGAACTCGAACGAACGCGCTGCAGCTGCTCAAAGCCCGAGTCAATGTACTTGATGCGCACCCTTCGGATCAAACCGTTACGCATCGGAAGGCCTACCGAGTCGGTGTACGTATCATAGCCCCGGGCCGCAGCCCATGCCTTGACGTTATTTTTACAATGAGCCGGGCAGAGGATCGAGATCTTGTTCGCATGGCGCCGGGTGAAGCCATGATCAATCAAAGCCCCGAGACCGCAGATTGCATAGGGCAGGTGCTCAAGGGTCACGTGGAGTAGTTCGAAAAGCTCTTTGAGCTCATCCTTATTCATATTTACTGTCGACCAGCGTTGCTGGTTACCGGCGTCTCCAGACACTGTGGTTGGGAATCGGCGCTGTGGCTTAATCCGCGGTTCCGATTGGGACTGCTCGGGTACCGCTGTCATGGTCATGTCAGTAGTATGGTACGATTCGTTACAAGGCGACTGTGGTTGACTTGCCACAGATGACGCGACCCGGGCCGGCAGTTCTAGTTGCCGTTGAGCCAACCCCAAGTTCGCACGAAGCTGGGTGTTATAATGGTCAACGCGGTAAGTAGGATTGGGGGCACCAGACTGCTTCGAAGAGAAGCAAGCTCCCAGACAAGCTCCTAGACAAGCCTTCATAAAGTAAAAGGGGTTGGCGGACATTCTGGATTGGTAATCCAGAACAGAAAAAGTGTTTTTTCAAAAGAACTTACTGTTCAAGTTCGTCTTGGCTTATTTGGGATTGATTGAAACGCTATGAGTCGGGCTCGGATGTTGTTACACTTGCGAGGGGTAGACACTCATAGTATGGCGACAATTACTTGTATATGTAGCAGCTTTGTCGTCTTGTTATAATGCCCTTGTTCATCACCTCCTTTGTCTGACAACTGATGAGCTCTTTCCGTGGAAAAGCACGCAAAGGTCTAATAAATGAGGTTTACAAGGGTGTATAAGTCACTGGTTAGAAAGAAAGACACACAAAGGAATGTAAACTATTGTCACCGACATGGCCTAAAGGAGAAAAAAACTAAAGACGTCGAGGTTGTGCAATATCCCTATGTGCCCTAGAGATCAAGGCTCTAGCGCATCAACGATGCTTTGAAGAATTATCATGATAAAGTACCTGACGTATGAATATAGGTGAAAACTTAGCTTGAAAGCAAGTCACCATTGTCCCTCCAGGCCAGAATTGCGCTAGCCCATTCCAACGCCGTATGATACATGGCCACAAGGCCAGGTCCTTTTAATGTAATCGCCCGATCCTATGTATGCGCTCATAGTTCCTCATCCTCAACATCCATGTGGTCTCCGTTTGCCTGGCCATTGGCAGTAGTGTCTTTCTTTGGCATTGTGGCCTCCTTATCGATCATCTGTCGTGATACGGAGACGATATTGTCCTCGATCAGCTGCTGGCCAACGTCCTCCAAGTGCTTCTTCGGGTCGAGTTTGCCCACGTAGCGAGTCTTGAGTTGCTCCTTGGTCAGTTCAGTTTCCTCCTTGACTCTCTTCTCATATCCATCAGCTAGCGTGACTAGTCTCTGGAATCGGTCCTTGTTACGTTCGTCTTCGTGTCGGAAATCTTCCATTTGTAGAGCCTCGGTCCAAACGTGCTTGTGTAAGTTCATTAACATATTCTCTTCTAACGCAGTCTTCCGATAGTTTATTCCAATCGAGTAGTAGTGTCGATTGAGGCCGTGTATGAGAGCTTGTATGGACGGCTTATTAAGGTGGCCAAGATTGGATGTGCTTTGCCGGGGCTCCTGACCCAGCATCAAGGACTGTGGGTTAATGAGTCGGAACGCATCAATAACAACCTTGCCCTTGACGGACTGTATAGGATCGACAACGACAGCGACAGCACGTGGGGTCAGTTGCTCAAAAGATTGTTGAGTGTTGATGTCGACGGATGAAAGCCAGCAGCCGAAGCCGGGATGCGAGTGGTACCAGCCGACGACTGATTCGGGCCTGCGCATCCATGTTAGCACATAATCGACACACAGATATGGACTTTCTTACCTGCCGGTTTGCGTCAACATATCCATCATCTTCTGTTGGAAAACGGGGTCGACAGCCTCGACACTGACACCAGTACCGCTCTGCGGCATGGCGAAAACGTCCACCACACGGACTGTGAAATCATCGACAAATTCGCCCAGCATCAAACCCATAACTTCCATAGGAACGCCAGCTCGGCCGTGCCGTAACATCTTCAGTAGCGCTAGGGAAGATATATAAACGGTCTCGGAGTTGTCGATGAGGTTTGAGTTGTCCTGTTCGCGCACGCATCAGTCAGCCCACACTCTGACCAAAGCCGCTATGCTGCTGATCGATAGTTATAAGGGTATTCAAAGGGTATCATACTGTTCCTGGAGCGGCCCCAAGACCACCCATGCCAGTGGCGCCGGCGAGCATGCGATTTAACCGGTCCATCTTGGTGGATGCGCGTGGAGTTTTCGGGTTCTGTGTGGTCGCAAATATTAGGTGCTAAGAGTGACTGCAGGAGAGGTGAGCGTGTGTGATGTGAAGAGCAGAAATGAGGTGTACAGGGAGTTGTTGCGTGTGATTGACGTTGGCCGAGAGAGCTACACAGGTTCAGTGCAACTGTAAATTGTAGAGCTCGACGTGACGAAACCCGGGTCTGCCTGCAGAGTGGGAAAGCTCGGATCAGCTTACCTAATGCTTGGAGCTTGGGAGCTAAGCCGGCTAGCAAGCCACAGATAAAAGCCACAACCTTCCCACACGCAACAAGTAGGCATCTCAGGTACCGTTAATGTAACTACTCCCTTCCTCTTATCTTATCGCCGACTTATAATTTTCTACTTGCGCCAGTATGTTCAACAGTGACTTCTAAGTTCTAAATACAACTCCTCCACCCAAAGGAGAGCAGCAAGGTCACATTCACTCGGCCACTCAATCATTAAACAAATCTGGAGTGCCTATCATGGATGTTCTCAGGATCTTGTCCCGTGGGACTAAAAAAACCTCCAGTCAATCATTTGATTTCAAGCCCGCTCTTAAAGTGCAGAATCCGCAGCTGTACCACGACAGGGGGATAAAGCGGAAGAGAGTTCAAGAAGTAGATCAACTCGACCGAGAACAGGACGCCACTGTGGATGTATCGACAGATTTCTTTGCTGCCCGAGAGCCCAAGCCTGTTGCGCAGCTCACTCCTGTTCAAGAGTTGCCTAAGAACAAAATTCAACCTTCACTTCTCGACGATGAAGAAGTGCGGCAGGTGTTACGATCGCACCGTTTGAAGTTTACGTTGCTTTCAGACCATGACAGTCAGAGGGCGAAAGTAACGAAGTCGAAGCGAAAGAAAAAGGAGGCTCTAGCGACAAAGCCAAAAGATGCGAAGAAAGTTCTCTTTCCTCAACCACTAATCTCTTTCGCGCAGCTGCGTACTGCGTGGAAACTTTCGCCTCGGCTAGAAGAAAATCTATCGAAGCAAGGCTACCAGATACCCACCGAGGTGCAGCTAGGGTCGCTTCCACTCTTGATCCAGCCAGAAAAAGCTATATCTGCCGCGACAGCCACTGAGCTAGGTATAGAAACAGAAAAGGGTATTCATTTTCTTGCCGTGGCTCCTACAGGAAGCGGCAAAACCTTGGCATTCTTGGTTCCTGCCATCAATGACGTTCTTCGACGGAGGGCGGAAATGACAAAGGATCGTCTACTAGAGACCGTCGTGGTGGTTCCCACCAGAGAGCTGGCTGAACAAATTGCTAATGAAGGACGGAAACTCACAAAAAACACTGGTGTCAAGGTTGTGATGATGAAAAAGGGGATGAAGATACCAGCCGAGGGAGAAACTAGAAGTGATGATAATGATAAAGCGAGTGTAGAAAGCGAAGACGACGACAGCATCTCCGCTGGGAGCGACGACAGCGATAGAGAAACCAGAACAGCGACCATTACGAAAACTGATATTCTTGTCACAACACCACTATTACTAGGAAACTTCTTGAAGTCGCGGACATTGCCAACCGTTAAATCGCTCATATTAGATGAAGGAGACGTGCTTCTTGAACAACGGTTTCTAGAACAGACCCTGCGAATATGGTCTGCCTGTGTGAACCCTTCGCTACGGTTGCAATGCTTCTCTGCGACAATGGGCGCACACATCGAAGAATTAATATCTGATCACCTGAGAAGGCGAGAATCCAATGGTCCTACTATACCTCTAATTCGTCTCGTAGTAGGTCTGAAGGACACTGCTGTGCCGAGTATCAGCCACAAGCTTGTCTACTGTGCAAATGAACAGGGGAAGCTTTTTACATTGCGTCAAATACTCCATCCTCAGTCATCCAGTACCACGGTGCCACCCATGAACCTACCCATCCTTGTGTTCACGCAAACAATCGAACGTGCTACAGCTCTTCACAGTGAACTAAAGTTTGACTTTCCGGTCGAGGCTGGCGGACCAACACGCATTGCGGCCCTTCATTCATCTCTCTCCGCTTCCGCTCGATCAGAGATCGTACGGCGGTTTAGGTCTGGCGATATCTGGGCTTGTATGTAATCTCTTATGTTTGCTCTCACCTGCAGCAAGGACTTTCCCGAAACTCTCCTAGCTCTCACCCGTAAGAATGACTACTAACTCAGACGCTGTAGTGATAACGACTGATCTCCTCATGCGGGGTTTAGACTTCAGAGGTGTCTCGGGGGTAGTGAACTACGATGTACCCACATCGGCTGCCGCATACGTCCATCGAGTTGGGAGAACCGGTCGGGCTGGGGAGCAAGGAGTTGCTTGTACATTGTTTACGGACGACGATGTCGCGTATCTCAAAAGCATCGCCAACGTCATCAGCCAGAGCGAGAAACAGGCTGGCAAGGCCGGTAATGAAGGTGTGCCCAAATGGTTGTCCGATTCGTTACCTAAAGTCAGCAAGGAAGACAAGAAGAAACTCAAGCAGCGAGGAGTTGAGTCGCGGCGTGGTAACACGGCCAAAATTACTACAAAGAGTGCATGGGAGAGGCGTAAAGAGAACAATAGGCGTGGAGCAATTACTAGTAGCAAGAAGAGGAGACTACAGGAAACCGATGGTGATACCCAAGAAGGCGATGGAGATGTCGAGTGGGATGGTCTACAGGATTGAGGACGTTAGCAAGGGACAAATCAACTCTAGACCTATCGACATAGACACCAAAGAATGTCTGTTTACAGTATTCTTTTCACAATGTAGACGCTACTGACATAACAACACAATCAACATCCCCTCAATGGAATCCCTGTCAGCAGATACGGTCTACGGCAAATAAAAAGAGCATGTTTACGCATGACTCGAATATCAAGCCCCTATGAGCACCAAGACTTAGCAGTCACACAGTTGTCTCGTTAGGAATGAAAAATGTTTGAACGTGGGTCGCCCGTCTACCCAATAGCAATAGAGTATCGTGAGGGATCATTAACGCTTGTGCCAACTGAACGAAAAAAAAACTACATACTGTTGGAGTCCGGTCTACCGGGCTCATTCCTGTGGATATTCAATTATCCTACGCACCGTCGTGAGTGGTGCGTTCTCAGATCTAGTTTATTAAGTGATCTCTGCTACATAGGGACATGTTGAATTACATGGGCATGTAAAGTAAGTTGCACCCTAAGCCTTCATGCGTGTCTAGGCACATACGTACCTATTCGCATCCCTCAGCTACGTTCGGTCCTCTGTAGATCATTGAATCGCGGGTGATACCTTGGAGTCATACTCCTCCATAGTTTGAAAAAGGGTTCTGCTAACAACACTCTCTCCTGCTCACAACCAACAAGAATAAGCCAACATGTCTCGTCACGGAATCTGGAATGACCTAATGGTTTGGCGGACTGATATGACTGTCGAAACGTCTATAAAGTTCACTCGTTACCATCATTCTCTTGCGCCTATTCTACTCTGACTCTCTATAGAACACATCAACATTTACCCAGTATTACAACTACTACAGGATTAATTAGAGCATTTGAAGCTTGCTTGACTCTATACAGCTGAATCTCCTACAATCGAGCCTACAAGATGTCTGATCTTCCAAGATCTGCTTCACCGCCGGAGTTCGGCGAACTTGTGAAGTTCGACCCCCTTGATCTTCAAGAGATGCGAGATGCGGCTGCCGCGGACGACACTCCTTCAAACAAAGAGCGAAAAGAACGACGCTCGGAACTGATTAGGCGGCGCGCAATGTACCATACATTTAGCTTCCACGAATTACGAGGAGAGAAATATGGCAACTGTTATCGTTATTCAGAACTAGCAAAGCGATTCAAAGATTCAGACGCCAAGTTAGAATATTTCAAACCTAACCCAGATTTGGCTTACCTACCAGAGAAGTACTAGCATTATTCCCTCTGTCAAGCATCAGTTAACATAGCTTAGATGGTTTGCAAACCTACATCGCCCGTTCAACAGACAAACAGAATTCGGCGCGTGGTATGCCAGTACGCAGGACTTGAGCACGCCGGAACTGGTCGAAAGTGCCATTAATTACGCTCTCCAGCGTTGGCCGACAGATGACAGGGCCCGCCTTTTTGACCAGGCCATCGAAAGCATTGAAAAGCCGGAACGCATAAAGAAGATCGTTACCCTCGGCCTAGGGCGTGTGATTCGCTACTCTAGTGGTGCAGATATGGGAGCGAAGTGCGTTGCTTCCAGTCTCGCCTATCATGTTGCTGCAATCAAGATCGCCGAGAAGTTGAAAGAGCGTACAGGCCAGGACATTGCACTTTACGCTGCTGACGCAGGGTATGGTGACTCCCACAAAAGGGGTCTTGAGAACCTGAGCCCGATTAAATTCAAGGTCCTTGATGCGAGCTATCATCGACAGGAACAGTGGTCTGTGATTGATGATTCCACATTGGTAATTGCTGATCGTCCGAATGCGTCTCCGTGGAAAGTATTCATTTTAGAGTACGCTCGACCTGTGGCTTTTATTGGTAACATGCCCCTTGCACACCGGTCCCATCAAGAAGGATGTTATGACCCGGTCGCTCACGATGAGGATGGACACCCTCTTTTTCGTGGGGATATGGAATGGAGGGAGCTGTATAAATCTACGACTCCGGGTGAGCCAGTGGAGAAAATAGCAATCCCTGGTAGCGGGTAAGTTGCATGTTCTGCCAGTTCTCGCTTGAGAAGCTCTCTAACTTGAGTTGTATCAAGCATCGGGGTAGAGCCAATGAAAATGGCGAAGATTTTTGCTGAGGAATACGAGCTTGTGGAGTCATTTCCTGTCTCTACCGAAGGCGAGAAGCGTCCATATAAACTCTGTGAACCTTCCATGCTTGAGACGGCGTTCAAGAAAAGAATGGTCAATGGCCGGCTCCAGAGGGTGAATACAAACGAAATCGACTATTGTCCACCTTATTGGGTTCATTGGGCTCGAATGTATAAACTCAAGTTATAAAAAGATATTTGCCACAAGCGAACCGATCAAAGAGCTTGCTTGGCGGATGAACGGCGATTGTTATTCTCACTTTTTCTTATTGGGTCCTAAGCCTGACGCCATATGTTTGCTTCAGCTGGTATAATTCAGTTGATTGGGATTGCTGTTTTTTTGCTCTCTATTCACTTATTTAAAGTCGGAGGTAATCCGGTTGGTTAGGGTCGTTATTTGTTATTACTCGATTTTGCTCGATTCACTCTTTATCGCTAGAGAGCTTTTAATGATTTTCAAAACTAGACTTGTTCTTCGGCTGTCTTTGGTACTTGCAAGCTAAATACTCTTTCCGCTCTGGAAGAAACTCGCAGTGGGAGGCAAAGTTTCTGCCCTGTTACCAACCCAGTTTAGCCCTTCAACGAGGGGTCGTGCCGAATCTATTTGACCGCTTAAGTACGACCTCCATGATCTATTCATCCATGCGTCTGGTCCACGCAAAACTAAACTCTGTCCCATTTTCGTGTCGCGCTATGTTAGATTGCCTACCTCTAGCGCTAGGCAATATCTCTACCACGATAGCTGCAACCCTGTTTACAGCCTCTACCACTCTTTGGACCTTCCGACATCTAGACTACTGGCCACCGGGTCCGAAGGAGGTGTTGCGACACCTCGAGCCACCAGCCCAGCAGACACTCATGTTGTATTCATACGGCAGATCAAGGTGAGTCAGATTCTTAAGGCTTGAGAGCACCTGCAGGGCATCCTACAGGCTATAAGTGTCAACTTATAGTGAACTTGGGCGCATATATCCTGACCGCTGATCCGTCTTCATATTCTATGTCATGCCACCTAGACGCGACACCTAGGCAGCCCTGCATACCTAAGCTCCTAAGGTCCGGCATTGCGACCAGAATATCTCTCTGTATGTGAGCTTTGACACGCAGTCAAACGCGCCGGCATAGGTGGGCTACCTTGAATCAACAGTATGGTCTATTCCTTGCGGGCAGTATCTATCGAAAATCTCGTTAAGTTTAAAGCGAATGATCCCGTCTATAAAAGCATTGCCGTAAGATCCGGTTCATCATGTATCCCGTGATTCCACCATGATATACCGCTCCAGTTGTCTCGAATAGCAATATTGGGACATCCATATTAGAAAATGGCTCATGGCACCGGATTCCAGTCTTTTAATCGAAGGCAGCAACAGTTCTCCTTCGGACGAAGTACTCTTCGAAAAAAGTGAGCGTCAGACGGGGAAATATCCCATTCTAGAGTCTCTAGACTCGTCATGTTCCATAGAACCTCCTCAAACGTTACTAAAAGATCCTTCGGCGGCCGCGAAGGCTCAAACACTCTCTTATTCCACTCACTGTACTGGTTGTTATGGACGTAGATATCAGCTTTAAAAGTCTTGACGTGTGCTAATGTGATCGGACAACACCGCAGCGCTTGAAGTCGCTTCAGCACACTTGGCCAAACCGAGCGATCTGCGCCGTATTGATTGTTGTCAGTCTCGAGGTAGCTAAAGAGGTCGAATAGTACTTTAAGCTTAGTCCTTACTGTCCTATTGTTCTCTCGGTTAGGTTCGCTTAGAGACCCCTACTTTAAGAAGAGCAGAGAAAATATTCGGCGTCCGGTAGCCTCTCTAATTCCTTCTGATGCTCGAGAATGCACGGATGTTTCGTATCAAGGACGAGCTGCAGGACCCGGGACTGCCGGGGCGGATTGCTGGGGATGTTGCCGACCGTCTCCGGCCAGTGCCAGATCGGAGTCTACCATGCCACGAAAAGCACCGAAAACGGCATCGAATGCATACTTGGCTGCAATTTGATAAGACTTGACCTTGAGCGCTTGACTATGTCTTAATAGTTGATCGCGTCCCTGGTGCGAGGGTCTGTAGGGCCTACTACATCTTTTTAGGTTATCCACTAAAGGATATTTTACATCCGAGGAAGCTTAAGCTGATTGTTAGGTCGAAATTCAGGTCCTAATGGTGCGGCGTTTCGAAGGAATTCCTAGAATCATGGATAACTTAGAGGATGACCATGCCAAGTCGAATTGAGGGACAAAAGCAATAGAAGCCAACTATCTTCAATATGCAATAGCGGAGAAGGGTATTCCTTAACGGTGCAATTAGCAGTGATTGATTATCGCCACCGCCAATGCCGTGCTTACATGTTCCTTAAACTACGCTACGATAGAAAAGCCCTCTTAAGACGTTTGTTCTAGTAATACACAAAGGGAAATATAAGATAAATAGAAGGAAACAGTATACTAGGTAGACATAAAGTGCAAGGCATCACGTAAGCCTCCTTTAGATAGTATCTTTATTCCAACATAATTAGAAATAGGAATCACAAACGTTACTAACAATTCCGATCAAGGACAAGACCCCAAACCGGCATGACTCATCAATAAATCGAGCATTTTAGTTCTACGCAGCATGGAATCGTATGTCCCAACACCATCTCACAACTTTCACTTCTTTGAGCGCCGTTACCTTCAATGATATAGGAGTAGAACAGCTGGAACTGATTACTATAGTTATATTTAAGTGACTGGAATTCAACATGACAGTGATCAACAACGAGAGCAAGCTAAGCAGAGACCTGGCTCCTATCTATCTGATTCCGTGGGACCCAGATTCGCAAGAACATGTTGATCGTATGAAATTACAGCGGATTGCTTGCGGATGGAAGGTCGAGAAAGTTGATAGCTGGAGAAGTCAGCAGAGAGACGGACAGGTCGGCCTGCATTGGGTGGTAAGTACTTCGAACTGTAGTTGAGCCGGAGAATAAAGAATCTGGTTATTGTCAGTGACCACAGATGATCTTTGTCACTGTTGCAACACTACCCCCCCTTTTTCCTCCCAAGATATCCTACGTCCTACATTGTTACAGGAATAAATATTGCACACTAAACGTACAAGGTTCTCCATCCGGATCATCCCGACACTCCTTTACGGCTCGAAAAACACTTCGTAGCCTATCCAGATGAAGTCGAACCTCTTCTTGACACATGCAAAACAATTCTCGGTCGTCCTCGCCAACCCGATCCTCTCGCTCCATTTTTCTTCCCAATTGGCCATATATCACTTGACTCCGTGACTTCTGAGGCTGAGCTAGAGACCGATCTCTCCAAAGGGGTGCTGTCGCTCATGAACTTCTTCATCTCGGCGCCGTTGCAGAGCTTCGGACTCGGCCGGGCCGCGTTGGAAGCTTGCGAAAAGTGCGTCAAAGTCTCTATTGATGGATCTGCGAAGTAAGTGGCTAATCATATTAACCTTCGTGTAGGATGGCCAAAGAGGAATTTAACGCGAAGACCATTACGCTAATGACCATCGCGAATGAGGAATGTCAACCTGACAGCCCTCGTAGAATCGCTATGAAGCGACCGATACCCGAGGTAAATGAAAATGCGCGAGCACAAGCTTGTCATCAAACCCTTCAATTCCACTAATTACTGAGCTCCAGGTTACCAACCAGGATTGGTACTCGCGGCGTGGTTATAAGATCTATCATCGGAAGGAAGTCGGATGGGTGGATGTAGACGCGACGGGCAAAGTATGGCCGGTTAGAAGCGTATGCCTGCGAAAGGACCTCGTATAAAATACCATTTGACGGCCTGGATAACGTTTCAGGAGAAGGAGAGAATAGCCGGGATCCTCTAGTAGATTTGCTAGGGTAATATAAACCTGGACTGAGCTGAGATGAGGTGAAAAACAGGTCTGCTAGGACATTTCGAGCCTAGAGAGGAAGACGAGCTAAAGTCTAGATCGCGAAGGAATGAGACTATTGTGCACTTCCTATTATCACCAGAGCTACCGAACGACAAGTGTACTGACTGCTGGTAATCCCACTCTCATTTCCTGTCTCGAATCTGAACCGTGTTCTTGACATCAAGATTCTCCGCGAGAATACACTGCATTATACTGCCAGCACCCCATGTCATGATCCTTGATAACCTAGCTCACAAGTTTGACAAAAGCTAAGCGAGGTAGTTGTATATTAGGGAGATCTTCGTGTGTCGCTTTTGTTAGGGGTTTCGTAACATTAACATACAATGCCATAAAATATATAATTGCGAGACCGATGAGGGTATAGTCGTTGAACTCCAAACTTGTCATAAGCTCGTTAGCGCCACTCCAACGGCATCCGCTGATGACTTTCGACTGTCGTCTTTCCCTTGCGTATGTGCAGCATCTACCAACGGGATGTCCTTATCTTCTCCGCCTACTATTGTTACCAGCACGTGTGTATCCGTGTCGCCCATCTCCCATGGGTCTTGGTATCCTCGTGGAGTCGAGTTGGGCCAAGTAGTGTCGCGGTCGTGGTAGTCGCTCGGGTCTGTGGGTCGTTTGGAACGGGCGAGTGACCCGAAGTGTTTGGCGAAAGGGAAATCTTGAAAGACTTTCGGGATGGCGGGAACGCCGATGACGAGGTATCCAAAGGTTTGTTCGGCAATCGCCCAGAGATTGATAGTTACCGAGTAGAACAAGATATCACTTGTCTTATAGGCATTACTAACATAGATAACCCGTGCTATGGCGCTGCCGATGGCCCTGAATGGATGAGTGCATTAGCTGGCAATCTAGATTAACAAAAACCCGAATAATACTCACAAAATACCAATCAAAAATAGGAGGGATACACCGATCTTTCGGACCTTCGACATATTAAGCTTCCAAATCACCCAATGGGGCGCAATAAGAATGGTGAGATCGGAAATGACGTTGATGATGCCTGAGGCGAGGTTGTACTTAGCCACGTCGATATTGCATCTTGGAGTACCGACGTCCTCCGGCGGGCATTGGAAAGCCTCAATGAAGGTTCCAATGAAGTAAAATATTGCGTTGCTCCAAATCAACGCATGGAGCATCCAGAAGAGGGCATTTCGTTGGCCTGTAGGCACGAACGTGCGTACCCAGTCGAGCAAGATGGCAATCTTAAGGAACGCTATGTTAATGCCAAAGTAGACACTGCCGAGCTTGAAGTTCTAGAGCCATGTTAACCTACTTAACCGCGCATATTCGGACTATCGAGTGTCTTTACATATTTTGACGCAGCAGCGAGTTGGGCATTAAACTGCCATTGGTGAACGCCCAAGCCGGGATAGATGGCGGCTTGGTAAGCATTGTAGTGATGAAGTGCGTAAAACACCTAGGAGTCAAGAGGTCAGACTTGCATTTCTAAGGACCCAGTGACGAGCAATGTACCAGCGATATGACCAGGAGAATATCAGCAATACCCAGTCTTCTCATTATATGCCTAGCGAGAATGCGGATGACGACTGCAAGGAAGGCCACGACACCAGTAACGATAATTATCACCTCGGGAAGTACATGGTTTCCGATGTCGCCCGCAGGGACGTTTTGAAGCTCTGAACCCATACTGGAGAAGTAGACTCAAGCGCGCCAGGCCTACCCGACGCCGATTATATTGCCATAAGTTACCAAGGCACTTGTTGATATTGAAGGTGGGGATTGGTCCTGGACGAGGAGAAAAGAGCGAGAGCCAATTAGTGACGGAACATGCAATCGTAAAAAGTATAGACAGGAAAGAGGTCGACCTGACGCTGGCAACTTGAATTACGCTTTCGAACGAGACGTTGGATATTGCCAAGGCCTAACAGCCCCTAGTCTCAGATGAACTTTGGTTCCCTTGGTCCCCCAGGAGTTAAAGTATGCATGCGAGTAATCGTTCCCATGCGTGATGGGAACGCAAGTGTGCGGCCTGCCCGCTGTTTTAGCATACTTGTGCATGCTGGACTAGAGCGGAATGGGCTATGGATGCATCTTCGTTGTTTTGGGAAATAATCATCGCGCATGACTGTTCCCTACCGCTTACATACTCAGTCCCCTTTAAGTAGTAAGCAGGCAAAGCAGCGAAGAGACAACAAGGCTGCAGCCTTTTTAAGCTCTATTTCTTTCACGATACCTTTGCATTGCTAGAGATCGTGCTTCAAGACATGTCGAACTGCGACTATGATAGCAACGACCATTGACTGCTGTATAACTATGAGCGGAGAGGTAGATATTGCAACCAAGTAGAGACTCAGCGCACCGGCAAGCACTGCGGGACCTGATCACAATTTTTAGAGGCCAATAGTTCAGATTTCAGAAATGGACTCGAAACCATGATTGGAAAGAAGGCGGCCCCGAGCTGCCAAAAGGAAATCCTTCGCGGGGGCCAAGATATCGGCAGTAATTTAGCAGGGGGGGTTCGTATGCTTGGTTAGTGGGCTACTAAGGGTCGCTAAGTCAGCTATTTGAAATGGGGACTTGTGCACGGCCTAATGCACACGTGGTAGGTGTTAGTGGCTGTATCTGACATGCTCCCCAATGATACATTATGTAGCGCTTCAGTGTCTGTTAAGTGCATGTAGGTGCATCTTAGACGTAGGTTAAGTAGATAGAGCCATTTCTTGAACCACATAATATTTCTCATGAATGATTTTTATGAATATGGTAAATGCGGCTCATCTGTGTTCAGGCAATGCGGCTGCTGATAAATAAGACTACTTCGTACCTGTCTAAGGTAGGATAGATGTGCAGCCTTATTTCTAATATTTGCTGTATATGTTGCCCGCTCTACTAGGGTTGGAGCCTTATCCTTGCACGCATATGCAAAGGCCGTCGATCTCCCTACTTTCAATTGACAGACGAGCTACCGAGGCTGCTATTCTTATTGACGTGACACGGAGCAAAATTCGAAGAGCGTTTCAGATGCATCCTGATTTGTCTGCTGGTTCCAGTATGCCCAATCTCTTTGTAACTGTTATGCGTCTATATCTCATCAAACGTGAGCCGTGCTAGACTAGAAAATATTGATATCCAAGCAGCTCAGACATCTGAAGTACATGCGTATGTGTAATTATAACATCTTGCTACGCTACGTAATGTCGGTTATGATCCCTTTCGGTGCCGAACGGCAGGGCCTTAATGATCGCCGTTGTTGCTCGGCGGTGTAAGCTTGACCCAACAATAAATCTGGTTAGGTCGACCTACATATTTCGGTAGCCAGGCCGGGGGTGTTGCTTTAAGTAGTGTCTACCTTGTAGGTTAGGGCCCAGATCTATAAATCGGTAGTGGTCAGCTCGGCCACGGCCACTCAAGTTCGACCGCGAGGAACCGCATCGGAAGCGCGTCACGCTTGTGTTTAAATGCACTACGATAATTCTGTACTCAGTTGCCTGGTATACTTACTTAGACTGGGATAGCTGAACTCCTGGATGTCTAGCAGCACACCATCAACCAGCACAAGTCATATTATCAGCGGCGCAGTGCATGTGATTACACTAATGGTAAACCAGGGTGTCAGAGCAGAAAGCACCCCTACATTGAAGAGTAACCCAGCATTGTGCGGCTGTCAGAATCCTAAACGGATGTGATATCCTTGCCCCGCGATTCTAGTTTGAAGGCTATCATTATACCTAAGAGTTTACAAAGTAAAGTCCACCGCCCAACACCAAACCAACTCCGGGCTGCCTTATTAATACATTTCAGGTGGAAAACTGACGTATTAGAGAGACATCAATTAATGCCTCCCCAACTACAATTACTAAGCAATACAGCTCATCCGGCCGGCGGGGGGGGGGGGGGGGGGGGGGGGGGGGGGGGGGGGGGGGGGGGGGGGGGGGTGGAGATGGGGGAAAACCCTCCTCTTAACCATACCTAAAAAAAACCCCCCCCAAAAACAATCACAAAAAAAAAACCCCAACGCCCCCCCCCCCCCCCCCCCCCCCCCCCCCAAAAAAAAAAAAAAAAAAACTAGTCGTGAAACTGTTCTCTACAAGCTATCTGTCGGCCATAGATTGAAAGCTCAGAGGAATCGAAATTCAATAAAGGAGTTTAAACTGAAGATACGATAAGTCGAAAAATCCTCGAGTTAAAACGGAGTGAAGTTGATACATACTTGCTGTCTGAGACCACTCCCATGTAACTCTAAAACCTGTCGAGCTTCGTTTCTTGAGCTCTCTGTTGCTGAACGGAAGCTAATCGTTCGACAGGCAGCATGCAAGTATTGAAATCGCATGCTGCGGCTTATTCACTTATAATCCTGCGGCACACTTACCTCTGTCATATTACACACAACTCGCGGCCTGATGGGTTAATTGCGCCACGCATAGTGTTGGTTCAAAACATTGCTAAGGTGTAATATCTTAGTCGTATTAAAGGACTAACCGAAGGTTTTTCATCTAGTCTTAAGAGAATGGGATTGCTTTCTATGACCATCTTCAAAGCTGCCATACACTTGAACTACGTTGTCTATAATATACGCAAATTTCAATCTATAATTTCCTAGTATAATCGTAAGCTCAGCTTCGAATCACTCTACATATTGGTAGCACACTCAAATTTGGTGTTGCAGAAAGATCTCTCGGTCTTGCCATATCGCTCGAGTTCATTATCATAGCATATTGGCAGAGTGAAACTGCCGACTTGGTTGGCCTTTGGTAGCCATCAATATTGCACTCACAGTCCTGAGAACATCACGGAATGGATTAACTTTTGGTTCGCCACTATATTTTCTCAGTATACACTTACGTCATCCAGTCCCCAAGCTATACGAATCAGTCCCGTTCTCGCGGACCGGCCTAATACCCGCTATATACAATCTTTGAGTGCCAAGGCATCTCCTTGAGTTCTGTGTTGCTGGCCAAAATTGCTGTCCCGGGAGAATCAGGTAACTGCTAAAGTAAGCGACTCCGCATTGGCTTCACCAATTAGGTTTTGTATTTAGGGAGTATTTGGCCCGAATCGGAACCCCCCTGGGCAGTCCTGACAGCCTTTCGGCAGATTTGGGGTTTCCTTACCCATCCAAAAAAGAGGCGATCGGCATCAGTAGCCAATTGTATTCTATCTGATGCAAGCAACGTTGAGGCTTTAACTCCCGATATAAGACTCCTCAATATGCTTTGCCTCATATTAAACTCTTAGGTAATGTTAAACATAGCAGGCATGCTCCGCATGTCCATTTTGTGCCGTTCCCCAGATCAGAACAACACCACACATTGCCGTGTGCCTATATTTGCATAATCGAGTAGTCTTGGCATATAAGGGGCAATAGCTTTCCCCCCGCGATTTGATGCATTCTTGGGATTTAGGTTCTGAGACTTTAGTCTCCTTAGAAACTAACAGGAACACGGCCATTTCGACACGATGATCATTGTCAAGCAGTTTCTGCCGTTCGCTCTGTTGGGCGCTATCCTTCAGGGGCTGGTGATAGGCCAGACTTACAGCCAAGATGATATTAATTCTGGCAAGGCTTTGCAGCAGATGGGCAAGACAGCTTACGATACTGCTCTGAAGCGTATCGAGAACTCCACGTCGGTCTGTACGAAAGACACTGTACACGTGCGTAAGGAATGGTAAGTGACATCTCCAATCCTATCTGAGACGAAGCACTCACAGCGATACTTAGGAGAAATATACCGGGTACTGAGAGAACTGCTTTTGTGAAAGCCGTCGAGTGCCTTATGAAGATACCGAATGTCTATCCTAACGTCACCGGCCCCAAGTAAGCTATCTCTTGCCGCTCTGTAGTGATTATAGCTCCGATCTGACAAGTCTTCCTGCAAAGGTCCATGTTTGACAGCTTTGGCGTGCTTCACTACACGTTAACGCCATACGTTCATAACTCAGTAAGTCAAACGCAAAAATGACTGAGTTCAGCTTTGGATTGACATCATACTAGGCTTATTTCCTTCTCTTCCACCGTCTCTATATCTGGACGTACGAAGAGAAGCTGCGGAACATGTGCGGCTACACAGGAGCGTTCCCATACTGGGAATGGGGTCTCGATGCCGGTGGTGTCGAGAAGTCCCCTCTCTTCGACGGCTCCGAGACATCGATGGGCTCAAACGGCGCCAAGGTGAATAGCACGGGTGGCTCTTTTTTCGGAACCGGCTCGGGAGGTGGCTGCGTCACAACTGGCCCCTTCAAGAACTATACCGTCAACTTCGGCCCGAGCACGGCTCGCGATCCGCTCGCACCGAACCCCCGGTGCTTGAAGCGCGACCTGAACACTCCTATTTGCGCATCTTTCGCTTCTCTACAGAATACGACCGAGACGATCCTCGAGAGCCCAGATATTGAGCTCTTGCAGGCCAACATTCAGGGCGACTTTCGCTACCCTGCAGCGCAGAAATGGTTGCTGGCAGTGCACGGCGGGGGCCATTTCACGATTGGTAAGCTCCGTTTTGATTTAATTCAGACTTGATGCACATTTTTCTGCATAGATACAGAAGAGGCTAATAGTTCTGGTGAAGCCGGTGACCCTGGCGGTGATTTCTTCTTCTCACCCCTCGAGCCTGTCTTTTACTTGCACCACGGGCAAATCGACCGCATGTATTTTATATGGCAAAATCTCGACTGGGATAATCGTCAAGTAAGACGCCCCTCCTTCATTCGTTTAATGTGTCTCGAGTCGTTGCTGACAACTACTGTTCGTGATGATAGACTATGGCGGGAACTATTACAATGATGAACCAACCACCAAGCCGCAATGGGACGCTTGATGATACACTAGATATCAGTCCAGTCGGAAGCTCGTACAAGTTCCGTCAGCTCCTCGACACTGTTGGGGGTTCGCCTTTCTGCTTCGTCTACGAGTAGACTGCGTCTATGATTTCCAAGTAGCCTGACGCTAATCCAAAAACTCATGCTGCTATTTGTGCATTTATTCTGCTCTTTCTTTATTGGATGATGTATTGCTGCTGCTGGCTTTATTGACTTGATACTTGTTTCCACTGCATTTTATCACAACCTAACGTTATATAAGTACGGAATAATATCGAATTATGAGCTCAAGATGGCTCCAGGTGACAGTTTACCACTTGGGCTACTTTAAATCGGCATAATTTATTTTTGAATCATGCGCAACTATGCGCAATATAGCGCCAAGAATTGATCAGGAGTAGAGCACCAGTGTTGTTTCGTCGGGTCATCCACCATTACTCGATAATGTGTAAACCTTTTAGAAAATCAATTCGCATTGCTCAACGAATTGTAGCTCAAAACTTGCGTGGATCCACTGAATATAGTATCTATAAAACGGCACCAGCACAGAAGTAACAAACTTTCCTTGTCAGCTACGGCATCACGCAACCACTCAAACATGCGCATCCTCCGACTCATCCACAAATTACCCAGCGAGCTGCCCCTGGCAACGTTGATAAAGAAGCAGTCCATTTATCCAGATCATGCATAGAAGCACCGTAGAACAGTTCTAAAGCACTTCTAATCCTTCTAGAAGACTTCCACAAGAAGCGATTTTCAAGTTGAACTTTCACCACCCTTTAGATCATAGTCTCCGCACCGCTTATTACGACAAAGCTCCCTCAATATACTCATACCTCCCTATTCATTCTGGCCCTCATCGCAGGCTTGGCACGGGCTCTGCCAACGGGTGGCTATGCTCCCAGCCGCGATATTAACCAGGCTGCGAATCTAGTCCAGCCTAGCGGACTGATCGATACGACTCTATCTACCGAGCTTATCAGCCGCAGTACTCCCGCCACGAACACCAACAGCGATACGATCACTAAGATTGGAGTCTTCGACACTGCTGACCCCATTATTACCTTTACCGGAAAAATCAACGAAACATCTCTTCTTCCAGCTAAACTCCCGGTGGGAATCGCCATCAGGAAAGGCGGGGGCGCAGCCGGCGGTCGCAGTGGCTCTGTGTCCAGTGGCGGTCGAGGTGGCTCTATCTCCAGTGGCGGCCGCGGCAGCGGTAGCAGCAGAAGTAGCAGTGGCCAAAGTGGCAGTGGTCGTGGATCCAGGGTTGGGGGTGGCGGAATTGGAGGCACGCCATGGAAGAGCGGCGGGAGCACAGTCTATAGATCTTCGGCCGGGGCACATGGAGTGGGATGGCTAGTTTGTATAGAGGGTTTAATCATATAATACGCACTAGATTAAACAGTGAGGTGTTTCAGAGCTGAGGCGACCTAGCGATGGGCATGAGATAGGTAGTAGAGGACGAGATAGGGTTGACAATGCTAATGCAAAGTGGCAGAATGCTTGATCTGCTGATAGACTGTAGTCCTTTGGTTGATCACTATTAAGTTTTTAGTCACAGTATAATGATGATTCCAATAACTCTTCGACCCATGGCTTCTTTTCTATAGCCACAGTTCATGACCCGTCTCACTCGAAAACCACGCAAAAAGCTTTTAGCGTAGATGGCAAGCATAAGGTGTGCCGATGTCCGAGTATATGCCATAGCGCTGGCTTAGAATAGAAACGATATAAATACAGAGTAGACGGTAGGGTATCTGAAGTTGAACCTATACGTTGCGTAAATCACCATTCAGAGACCTCGCCGGGTTTCGGACGTTGCACTCGGATGACCTTGTCACAGTTTAGCAGATATAGCGGATCTAGCGCTTGTTTAATCTATTAATTGGGAGCAAAGTTGTCAGCAATCGTGCCATGTTTATTTACTTTGGGACAACTAACCTTTCTCATCAGGTCTACAGTAGTCTCGCCGAGCTCGTGTGGAAGGTAGTCCCGCTTAACTAGTCCAACACCGTGTTCACCCTGGTTAACGTTAGCATGAATTCAAACTAAAGCACTGAGGGAGATACCTACAGTCACCGTCCCCTCTAGCTCGACTGCCCTTTTCACCATGCGATGAACCAACTCTTCCGCAGCATGCCGCTGTTCCTCCTTCGAAAGGAGGATGACTATCGCAATTAGTATTTTCAGTAGGTGTATGTAAAAACGTGCCACTTACTGTGAAAGTTCCCATCACCAACATGGCCTACAATGGTACCATACATGCCACTCTTCTTCATATCGTCCTTGGTTTCCTCAATGAGTTGCGGTAATCTGCTTATGGGTACGGCCACATCCCCAGTCCAGACTTTTTCGCCCGGCTTTGCGACTGCCATTGTACTCCACAGCGCCTCTTTCCGCGCGCTCCATAGCTCTGCCTGTTCTTGCTGAGATTTAGCAAAATCGAATCCAACACTGCCGGCTTGCTTAGCGAGATCTTTCACAATGCCAATCTGCTCTTTGACGCCACGCTCGGTACCAGAAAATTTGAAAAAGAGCGTTGGCGCTTCTTTCCAGGTCCTCGACGTCATGCCAGCTTCGTTGATGCACTTCATCTGCTCGTCGTCTAGAATCTCGACTGCGGCTACAGGTATGCCCTGGCCAACAACCTTGGAAACACAATCGGCGGCTTGCCGAATTGTACCGAAGCTGCATACAGCAACGCTAGTATTGGCGGGCTTGGTCGTAAGCTTTAGCGTAGCTTCAGTGATTAAACCGAGAGTTCCCTCGCTTCCAATGAATAGTTTAGTCAAATCGTAACCTGCAGAACTCTTTCGCGGCCGTTGCCGTGTCTTGATTATAGTCCCGTCCGCTAGAACAACAGTAAGAGAGAGTACCCATTCTCGCATAGTACCGTATCTATAAGCATTCGTGCCGCTGCACCCAGTGCCGATCATACCGCCAATCTGAGCACCCGGGCCAGGATCAGGAGGGAAGAAAAGGTTGTCCTTGCTCAGTTCCTCGTTCAAAAACTCCCAGCCAACCGAAGGCTGTACGACAACGTCCATATCATCCTTGTGTAGATGGAGGATCTTGTCCATCCTCCTAAAGTCGACACAGATTCCACCTCGGGTGGGGGTGAAGTGTCCCTCGAGACTCGTACCTCCACTATAGCCAACCACAGGTATCCGTCGTGCGTGGCAGATCTTCATTATCTTGCTAACATCCTCGGTAGACCCGGGGTATACCACCATAAATGGCTTTTGTGATTCCTCATTACGATAGCTCGACCATTCGGAGTTGGCGTGCGTGTGTAAATCATCCTCGACAGTGCTAACATTCTCCTTGCCAACGATAGCAGCGAAATCAGACCACGCTGCCTCCAAGTTTGCCTTATCGTTGTTGTGCTTCAGGCCACGAGTGAGAGCGAGAGGAAGCGTCGAGGTAGGGTCTATTTCGCGAGGGGATTTGGTCCCAAGGTAGTATGAGAATCCGGCGGCAAATAGCACGACTAGTGTTACTCATGTTTAGCTGCAGCTAAGAGGGTCAATTGGTTAGGAGATGAGAGCGTACCGAAGGTTGTTGCCCATCGTCTTGTGCCTGCTGATTCTTGCCTCTGCTTCGCAAACTTTTCCCGCTCTGCTCTCTCGCGCGCAATACGCGAGCTGATGCTTTCGAGCATTTGGCCCTGGAAACTTGGTCCTGAGGAGTCCTTCTTATCCGTAGCGTAGGCGCGGACGGCTCGGCTGCTTGCAACACATGGTAGCGCTGTTCGACGAGAGCTCCGAGCTGTGAGCGTGTGAAGCCCAGCTCGGGCGGGACGGGTCGCAAGCGACGACATATCTAAACGTAGTTGACCGAGCACGCGTGCTGAACCGTGTTAAATCATTGCTAGCCGTACAATGTCGCACGATATAGGTTCAACTCAAGCGGTGAGAGGAGGGGTCGGTCAAATTGGAGAAGCTTGAAACCAGTTACAAATGCAGGTGCTGTCGCCATCGAGCTTCGGCGTTATCGTTCCGCGATGATCAATAGCTCCGTACACTATCTTATCAGATAAGCTTATACATTAAAAGAGGCACGCGGCTAACCTTGAATCGATAACCATATAACTCGCTATATATACATACAGTAGATCAATATCTATACATCATGTGTAAAGTATAATGTTAGGAATTTAGCTTTTAGTTTTAAGTATTAGGTAATTAATAACTTAGTTAGTTAGTAAGCTCTCTTTAGTTCGCGTTGTTAGCTATCGAGGTAGTTCAAGTTTAGTTGTATGCTTTGCCTCATCTTCTTCTATGTGCACAGCTCTCTACGTATGTGTTACATTATTTGAAAGCCTAGTCCACCGCCTCGCCCGCCGCCTCACCCGCCCGTGTACTTGAAATGAGCTCAGTAACTACTAAACTCATTATTAACGGTCCCTTATCTTCACTCAGGATTGCCGAAGGATGCTAACAGCCGATTATTCGATCTATTGCTGCTGATTTGTTTAACTTGAGTCTTTTAAAAGCAGCGACAAACATCTGGGATGTGGTAAGAACGGCCCGGATCTGAATTGACTACGTATTACTTAGTTAAAAATCAAAATGGTTAAAACTTAGGGATTGATCAAAGATCACACTTTAATCAATCATCTCTATTGTAGGCAAATCACAGTGCACCGAGTGAATAGCGATAAAAGTTCTTTTTCTAGCTATTTGTATACCTATAAACTTTAATTTGACATTTATATTAAGTTATTATTGTTGTTATTATTATTATTATTATTATTATTATTATTATTATTATTATTATTATTATTATTATTATTATTATTATTATTATTATTATTATTATTATT
>MU624279.1:0-284135 GCA_025201745.1 Xylariaceae sp. FL1651
ATTATTATTATTATTATTATTATTATTATTATTATTATTATTATTATTATTATTATTATTATTATTATTATTATTATTATTATTATTATTGTTATAAAATATATAAATATATTTACAAAAATTTAAACTTAGTTATTATTTATTTAATATTTTTATAATAATTAATAATATTATTATAAAATGTACATTAATGTTTAATATTATATAAGCTTTCGTGGTATTAAGGTTATAAATATTTAAAGTATACGTTAATAATAATATTGCGGGTAATAAGACAATAATATTTAAGGTTAACTATTTCGTAAAGAATAATTTTTTATAGTTATTTTTAAAAATTAATTATAAACATAAGTTAAATAGCAATAAATAAATAAATAGCTATATAAAAAACTTTTTTTTTATATATTATTTTTTTATTTTTATATTTTTTAGTGCTTTGTTTGTTTTGTAAAGCTATAAAAGTATTTTGCTTTTATTACGTAATAAAGCAGCGTTTTTCGCTGTTTATAATAGTTTATTTATATAGCTTTTTTTTTTAGCTTAATTTTATTAGTTTATAACATTATCTTTTTTTTTTTACTATTGTTATTTTTAACAATTTTCTTAAATAGGTTCTTTTTTTTTTTTATTATTATTTTTTTAAATACTAATTAAAATAAGTCGGATAGTTAAAAACTTTTTAAATTTTTTTACCGACTATTAGTATGCAACTTTTTTAGCTATTAAAACTTTTAGTTTTAAAATAATACTTTACTTTTAATATTTCGATAAAAAATTTATTTATTTAATATTAAATAGCTTTAACCGTTGTAAAAACTATAATAATACAAATTTAAAAACTTGCAATAAAATATATATATATTTTTTTTTTTTTGTATAACATTATTTTTAAGCACTAACGTTTTTGTTAACGTAAATAAAAAGTTTTTAATAAGTTTATTTAAATAAACGCAAAAATTTAAAAACTATTATTTCGCTTTAATCGTTTAAATAAGCAAATAAATTTTTTTAAAAAACAAAAAGTAAAAATAGCGCGGCGCGGTTTTTAAAATATAAAAAAATTAAAAAAACAAAAACGCTTAAAAAAAATTAAATGATTAACGCTTTAACTTTTTTCGATTAAAGCGGTTTTAACGCTTTTATAGTTGTTTTTTTTTTTTAGTTTTAAACAATTAAAATGCTGTTAATAAAAGTTTTTAACAAAATTTTTTATATTTATAAACTGTTTTTTAAATTTTTTTATAATTTTAACGTATATATAGCTTTTTTATTTAATAAAATATTTTTATTTTTTTTTACTTTGTCGTAAATTTATGATTTTTTTTGTTTTATAAATATTTTTATTTTTTTTTACCTTAATTAAATTTTAAAAGCAGCGTTTAAATGCGCTTTAATTAATAATAATATATAAAATATCGGTCGAATGATTATAATATTTAATAATTTTAGTTTATATATTACTAATAAAAATACTTTTTTAATTTTAAACGGTTTAACATTTTTAAAATCTAGTTTTTCGTTATTGCGTTTTATTTGAATATTGCGTTTTAAAAAATAAACTTTATTTTTTTTTTGAAAAATTAGCTTCGATAATTTGTTTTTGTCGTAATATTTTTTTATTTTTTATTAAACGAATATAAGTTTTTTTTATAACTATTTTTATAGTTTTAACAGTTTTTTTGTTTAAATCTTTACTATTAATATAATAATATTATTAATAAAATATTATTATATATTTATATTATATTTATAATTTACCTTAAACAATAATATTTTTATTATTTTATTTATTAAATTATTATATATTAGTTTTGCGTTTAATAATAATTTATTTAACTATTTTAATTTTAATTAATATAATAACGTAAACATTATTATTTTACTTTTATCGGTAATAATTATTTTTAAATATTTATATTTATTAAAAATATATTTTATTATTATATATTTTAATTTTTTTACTAAACTTGCTTTTTTATATAAAATAAAATAAACATATTTTATAAAATTATTTACTATAACTATAATAAAATTAAATTTTACTTTTATTATAAGTTTTTTTAATTTTAGTAATTTAATTATGTAATTAAAAGCTATTATTTTTTAAACTTAATTTAATATTAATATTAATATTAAATTTTCATATAATTAACTAATTTATATTAATATATTTTTAGGATATATAATTTATAATTATAATATATTTTAATTAGTTTGTTCGATTTTTATTATATTTTTTATATTTTTTTATTTTATTTTTTATAATTTATTTACAAAGAATTTATAAATAAACTGCTATTTATATTTTTAAATAATAATATTTAGCTTTTTAATAGTATTTTTTATTTATAGTTATTTTTTTAACTAAAAATATCGGTTTTATCGTTTTTTTTGCTTTTAACGTAAATAATTTTAAAATTAAATTATAATAAAAACTTTGCTTATTATATTTATCGTTTATTTAATATTTTTATAATGATAAACGTTATAAAACTTTTATAATTTAAATAAACTTTTATTAATATTATAATGCTATTTAAATAATATTTTTATTGTTTAAGTGTTTTAATTATTGCTACTAGTTTTTTGTTATAAATTTAATAGTTTAGTTTAAGTTTTAAAAACTTTTTCGAAAAAAATGCTGTTAAATATAGTTTATTATTTTCGTTTTATTAAATTAATTGTTTTTTTATAGCGTAATTATTTACGTTGATTTTTATTTTATATTCTTCTATTTAAATTAAATAATTTAAATACTAAATTATTTAAAATTATATTTTTAAATATACTAAACGTTTTTTACTTTTTTTTATTTATTAAAAAAGTTTTTTTTTTTTTTAATTTATAAAAAGCGCCGCGATTTTTTTAAAATCTTTAATAAGTATACGTATAAAGTTTATAAATTTTATAAATAACTGTATATTATTAATATTTTTTAATATAAGCTATTCTTTTACTACTTTTAATTTAAACTATTAAATTGGTATTTTTTAAAAAAAATTATATATTTTAAAAAATTATTTATAAAAATTATTTTTTTTGAATATACTTTTAATTTGGCTATTTGCAACGTTTAAAATATTTATTATATATATTTTTTGTATTTTTTAAATATTTCCGAATAAATTAAAATATCGTAAAAATATATAACTATAAATTTATTAATAGACTTTCGTAAAATATCTATAATTATCGACTAAAATAACGCTAATACGTTAATAAAGCTAAAATTTATTATTAAAAACTTATATAATTTATATTTTATAATAAACGTTAGTTTTTATTTTTTGCTTTTTTTAATTTAAATATAATAATAAATTTTTAAAATAATAAATATTACTATTTATTTTGCTTTTAAAAAACGATTTTTTATATCGTTTATACGTAATATAAATTTTTTATTTTTAATAGTAATAAAGTTTAAATGTCGCTAACTTTTGCAATTTTTAATTTCGTTTTTTTTTTTTTTTTTTTTTTTTTTTTTCACTTTTTTTAATATTTATAATATCGGTGCTATTGCTAATAACTTAAAATATTGTATAAACTTTTTTTTAAGTTTTTATCGAAATATTTTTATAGTTTTTCGAGCTGTTTTCTGTTCGATTTATATAGTTTAAAAATTTTAAAATACGTTTTTTTTTTTTAAATTAATCGCGTAAATATATTTATTATGTTTTAATAACTTTGCTTTTTTGTTATATTTTTTTGTAAATAAACTTTTAAATTTAGCTTATTTTTTTAATGCTTTGATCATAAGTTTTTTGTTAATTTGGTACGATATTTCGTTTTATATTTTTATTAAATATTTAAGTTTACGTATAACTTATATTTAAAGTTTTACAAAGCTAAGTCTTTTTCTAGTTTATTTTACAATTATTTTTTTATAACTAGGCTAATTTTAATATTATATCGTATAATATTTTTATGATATTAAGTTTAAAATGTTTTAAATAATTTTAAATAATTAATAAAAGTTTTGCAGTTTTTCGTATAACTTTTCTATTATCGTAATTTATAGTTTTTTTATCGAAAGTCGTAACTATATAAAGTTTTTTTTTTTTTTTTAGTTTATATAATATTTAATTTGTTAATTAAATTTAAAAAAATAAAGCTTTTATAATCGGTTATATTAAATAAAGCGGCTAGGTTTTTTTTTTTTTTTTTATAAATTACGTTTATTATGATTTATTTATTTTTAAACTATGTTTTTATTTTTATATAAAAACTGAAAAATTTTATAAATTAGCTATTAATTTTATTCTATAGCTGCTTTTCGTTATTTTTTATTTATTAATAAATTTATCATCGGTTTTGTTTTTTTGTAAATTTTGCTAAATTATTATTGTTTTAATAATTGCAAATTAAAATTAATTATCGTCGATTATTTTTTATAATCTTTTTTTTTATATTTTTATATTAAAAAACTTTATGACATATATAAATTATATATTAAATATATTAACATCGTTTTTAAAATATTATAATTTTTATTTAAATATAAAATATTTATAAATCGCTTGGTATATTATTATTAGTTTTTTTTATTATAGGTTTTATATAAAAATATTAAATTTTTATTTTTACTATATAAGCTAAAAATTAAAGATTTTTAATTTTTTTACTATATATTTTTTATATTTATATATTATATAGCTTATTTATAATATTCTTTAATATTTTTTATAGCGTAAATATAATCGTTTATCGTTATTTTTTAACATAGTTTTATTATATAATCGATTAATTAAAATAAAAATATCCAATTTTTTTGTTTTTAAAACATTTATTTTTGCTTTTATTATTATATTTTTATATTTTTTATAATATTATAAAAGCTATTATTTAAATTTAATATTAAGCTTTTACTATATTTTTGCTTTAATTAAACCTATTATTTTTTATTTGAAATAAAATTTGTTTTTTTTTAAATATATAACGTAATTTTTTTTAAATTATTATTTTATATATTATTTAATTTAGCTATTTATTGTTTAATTAATAATTATATATATTGTAAAAATATTTCGGGTTTTTTTTACACATTTTTTTAAGCTAATTTTGTTTAAGTATTATTTTGTTTTTAATTTTTTAATATTTATATCAGTTTGCTTTAATTTATCGTATTTTCATATTATATAATATTTTATCGATTTAAAAATACATATAATCTTTAAAATATTTTTTATTATTTTTTTAAAATATAAAGTTTTTCGTTTCAACTTTTTTTATATAAGTTAATTTTTTATTTTTTTTTTATTTTTTTTTAGTTTAGTTTTAGCTATTTTTTTTAAAATTTAAGCACTTTTTTATTTATTTAACATAATAATTATTCGGCGTTATAATTTTTATTAAACTTGTTTTATAAATATTTTTATAACTTTTACTTTTTATTTTAAAGTTTATATTACTTTTACTAAACTTTGTTTTAAACGTACCGCTTTTTAAATTATACTTTTTTTTTAAACTATCAGTAAACTAGTTTTTATTATTAATAATTTATGCATAAATTTTTTTTATTACTTAGCTTAAATATAACCGTATTATTAATTAATTTATTAGCTTATATATATATATTTTTTAAGCTTTTTAATTTTTTATAAAAGCTTTATTATTTTGCTTAACGTTTAATTTTTTATCGTCGTAATAAGCTTTTATTGTATTAATTTATTAACTACTTTTTTTAACTTTAAATATTTTAGCTTTAAATATTCGTAAATTTTTGCATAGTTTTTTATCGCAATTTTTAGCGTAATATTTATGTTTATTATAATTATAGCATTTAACGATTTTTTTTTAACTTTTTTTAACTTTTTTTTTTTTTATTATATTACGTTAAATTTTATTAGTTTTATATATATATTATATGCTATAAACTGTTATTGTTTTTTTAAATCGTTAGCTTTATTTTGATTTTTTTTAACTATTGTTTTAGTAAATTTTTTTTTCAATATTATTTATATAATCGAATATTAATTTAAATAGCTAAAAATATATATATTTTATAAACTTAAATAATGATAATAGTTTGATAATTTTATTTTTAACTTTATTTTTTAGTTTATTATAATATATTATAATTTTAGCTTAATCGTTAATATTAAATATAGTTAAAATTTTTTTAAAACTTAGTTACGCAAATTAATGCCGATTTCGTTTATTGTAATTTTTATAGCTTATTTTAAGCTTATCGTTTTTTTTTAAAGTTAAAAAATAAATTTTTAAACTTAGTTTTAAAAAAATTTTAACTTAAAATCTTTTTTAAATATTTTTAAGCTAATTCTTTTATAGCTTATTTATTATTTTTAATAAATGTAGTTTAAATTAAATTAATGCTTTTTATTTTAATAAAAAAGCTGTATAAAAAATTCGTTTTTTACCGTTTTTAAAAACGTCGTTGAAATAATATTAATATATTTAAATTTAAGCTAAACAATTCTTAAATTTACTAAAAGTTTTATTAAATTTAAATAGTTTAGCGATTTTCAAGTTTTTTTTTAATAACTGTCGGTTTTTTTTTTTTACGTTTAATTTTTTTTAAAAGTTTTTAATAAAGTTTACTAAATAACTATACTATTTTTCGGTAATTTTAAACTTATCGTTTTCGTTTTTTCTGTTAATTTTTATAAAGTGGTTAAAACTATTTTTTAATTATTTTTAAAATAATATTAAAATTTGCAATAGTTTTGCGTTTTTTTAATTATTAGTACTAATATAGTTTAAATATTACTTTAATTAACCGTTTAACGTAAAATAAAACTATTTAAAATATTACGAAATATATACTAATGTTTAATATTATATAAGCTTTTATAATATTAAAGTTATAAATATTTAAAATATACATTAATAATAATATTACAGGCAATAAAATAATAATATTTAAAATTAACTGTTTTGTTAAAAATAATTTTTCATAGTTATTTTAAAACACTAACTATAAATATAAATTAAATAGTAATAAATAAATAATTAACTATATAAAAAAACTTTTTTTTATGTATTATTTTTTTATTTTTATATTTTTTAGGGCTTTGTTTATTTTATAAAGCTATAAAAGCACTTTGCCTTCTTTGCTTTACAAAATTATAAAAGCACTTTGCTTTGTTTGCTTTATAGAGCTATAAAAGCACTTTACTCTATTTACTTTGTAAAGCTGTGAGAGCACTTTGCTCTTATCATATGACAAAGCAGCGTCCCTCGCTCTCTACAATGGTCCACCCGTGTAGCCCTTTTTTCCGGCCCAACCCTGTTCGTTTGTAACAAATATGATTTGTTCGGTTTTTTTTTTTACGCTTTTTCTAACCTTTTTTTACGTTAAAAAATTAAAGCATACATTAAATTTAATATTGAATCTTTTCATCGCCATAAATTTACATGCTTTACTCAGCAATTTTAATGATTAGCAAAAAATTAAAATAAAAAATAAAAAATAGTGTTAAAATTAAATTAAATTAGCTTTGTAAACTTTTTAAATTTACTATATATTAAAGCGGTAAAAACAATAATACGTATTACGAACTAATAAGTAGAGAATATAACTAGAAAAGCGACTATAAAGGGAACAACCTTTATAAAGAAAAAGACGTAGCATTACACTGTTACGTAACTAAAAGAGTAATGTGATTTAAAAGATTTAAAAAATCTATAAATTACTAAAATTAAAAAAATTAAAAGCCAAATTTAAATAATCTATTAGTAAAGTAGATTATTTAAATTATAAGGAAATATAATAAAGAGAAAATAGATATATAAAGACGAAGATTTTTTATATAGCTAGTTATTTACTTATTATTATTTAATTTAAGTTTATAATTAATTTTTACGAAATTTATTGTTTATACGATAATGTCTTATTGCCCGCACTACTATATTTAACCTATACTTTAAACATAAACCTAGAAGATACTTTTTAACTAAGCTTTAAACATCCTTAATCACCCGTATTTACGAATAGTACTAGCATAACGTATCCACCTACCATCCCGGCCTTATTGCCATCCCGGCTATTTAATTTCCGCCGATTTGGCTATTCTTAGCCATTTAACCATTCCAGCCATTTAAAGGCTATTAAGGCTAAATTTTAACGCTAATATAGCCGTTTAATGGTATTTAAAGCTATTTACGGCTATTCGGCGTTAAATACATTTATTCTTATAGGTAATTCCTTTTAAACCATTTTGGCAAAGCTTATTTTGCCCTTTAATACTGCTTTACGGGCCTTTTCGTTAAGCTTTACTTAGTCAGCTTGTTGCCGTTGTTTTTATTAATAAACCATTTCGCCAATAGTTAACACTTTAACTGTTTTAAAAGCCTCTTTATTAGTCTTTTATTAACGGGCTTTTTTTTATTTTTTAACAAAATTATAGTTTAACGCATTTTTTACTTAAATAAGACATTTAATTAAATGGGCTACTTTTTTAAACTTTTGTACGTATATAACAAAATTTTTTTTTTTTTTATTTATAACAATAGCTAAGCTTTATAAAAAAGCCGATATATAGTTTACTTTATAAGCTCGTAAAAATAACTTTTGTTTATTTTTTCGACGCGTTATTAAGCTATATAATATATTTTATATAATTTTTATTTAATAAACGAACGGTTTTATATTATTTGCCGAAATGTAACAACCGAAGTTTAAATTAATTAAATTAATCGATCGTTTTTATTTAAATATAGCGCGGTTAAAAATATAGCTAATTAAGTATTTAAATTACGCAAAAAACGCTTTGTAAAAAAAATTTAAACTTTAAATTTTATATAAAAATAACTAAACTTTAAAACCCGATTTAAATGTTAAATTAATTATTAATTTAATTGTAAAATTAATTATTAATAAATTTTAAACAAAAGTTTAATTAAATATTAAGTTTAATTTGTTTTTATATAAAAAATAATTATAAATAATAAAATTTAAAAAAAGAATATTTATAATTTCGATAAAACTAAGTTTATAATAAATAAAATTACGTTTAATTTTGTTATAATTATATTTAATTGCGTATAAAAATTAAAAATTTTATAATTAAATAATTCGAATTAGTTTACAGTTACTTAAATTATATTATTATACGGTTATATTATTTGATTTTATATTATTTTAGCCAAACGAAACTATTTATTATTTTAATATAAAAATACCGAATTATTTAACAATTAAAAAATAAATAAAGAAAGCTTAAATTAAATTAAATATTTTAATATATATATAAAGCGTTATATAAAAAAAATATTGTTTATTTATTTTTAATAGCTATAAAAACTATAATATTATTATTTTTTATATGCTTTTATATTTTTTTTATAAGCTTGAGTTTTTTAATATTAAATGTTTTAATATGTTAAAACGGTCGTATAGTAAATATATCGAATATTTAATATAAGCGTATATTATATATACTAAAAAAAAAATTTTTAACCGCGTTTTTTTACGCGTTTAACGCGTTAATAATTTTTAATAACGTACGAAAAAGTTTTCGAAAAGCAAAATTAATACCGTATAATTTAAAATATATAATTTTTTAACTAAATTATCGTTTAAATTATCTCGCGAATCGAATTTTTATTTTTTATTTAATAATAAACTATTTTAAATAATTTAACCCAAGTTAATTTACTATTTTAATATATTAAAAAAAAATCGTACGATATAAAAATAGCTTTTTAATATTTATTATAAAAATTATAAACTAAATAACGCGTAATATAATTAACGTTATATATTATTTTGCGTTATTAAAAAAAAAAAGTCGCAATATTTTGCGAAATAAATTATAAATTTAGTCGACGTCGTTGTATAAAACAAACCTAATTATAAAATAAAAAATTTTGTATTATATAAAAAGCAAAAGATTTACGGGCATTTAAAAAAGTAATTAAATAAAAAAACTTAGAAAATCTTTAAAATAATCGTCGTACGAAAAAAAAAAAAAACTCGCGCCCGGCGTTATAAAACTTGCAGCAAACCCGGCCATAAAGCGCGAATTTATTAAAATAATATAAAAACGTTTAATAAATCAAAATCTGATTAATTTAAATTAATTAGATATATTATTATTAAATTATTTATAAATATACTTATAAAAGTTTAAAAAGTATCCCATTTAATTAAGTGTTTTATCTAAGTAAGAAATGGGTTATAGTTTTTAATATTTACTTATCGATTAAATTTAATAAACAGGTTTATTAAATAAAAATAATATTAATACGTATAAAAATCGGGTATACATTATATAGCTGTTTTACGATATTGTTAATTTTTTATATTAAATTTTAACTAAAAAAAAATATTAACTTATCGGTTATATTAATCGGTTAAATTAGCAAAAAGTAGTGTTTTTAGTTTATATTTAAATAATAGTTTTTGAAAATTATATAAATATAGCTTTATATTTTTAAACACTTTTTATATTAAAAATAATAGTTTTATAAATTTATTAATATAATAAAAAACATTAAAAATTATTAAGTTTTTAAACTTTAAAAATAAACTATTACTTAATTAACTATTTATAAATTTTAATTAACGCGTTAAAAATTTTAATATTTAAAAACTAAAAAACATAAGTTATATATAGTAATAAATATATAAAAATAATATATTTTTAATTATAATATTTAATAAATTTTATCGTTTAATAACTAAAATAACTATTTATAATTAATAGCCGATATTCTTTGCGTATTTAGCTTTTAATTTATCGATTAATATGTTTTAGCTAAATTAAAACGATTTTATAATTAGTTTAATTATTAAAAATTATTTAAATAATGGTATTAAAATTAAATATTAAGTTTATTTATAATTATTAAAACCGTTAGTTTTAAAAAATGTTTAAAAAATTAAGCTATAGTTATTAATTTTAATATATTCGATAATCAAAACTTATTTTTAATTATTAAACTAGCTAATAAAAGCTTTTTTATTTATACGGTTAATAATTATTTTAAAGTTATTTTTAATATTTTTTATAACGTTTTTTTTTCTTTATATTATATATTTTTTTTTCGGCAATATCGTAAAATAATTAAATTCGGTAATAAAATTTAAACTATTAGCATAAAATTTTATAATTAATACTATTTTAAAGTTATTAATTAAAGCTTCGGGATTTTTTAACCTTTAATTTTAAATATTAAGCTATAAATTTATTATATTAATTATAACTAAATAGCTTAATATTATTTTTAGCTTTTAAAAACCGTAAAATAAAAGTTTTAAAACCGTTAATTGTTAAAAGCTTTTTTTAAACTTATATTTAAAAAGCAAATTTTACAATAAAGGCTTTTTCGGCTGGCGTAAGTCGTTAAAAAGGTTCGTTAGCTTTAGCGTAGGTTTTGCAGCTGGCAAGGCGATTTTAAAAAGTAAAACGAGGAATTTAAAATAGAACAGCGGCTTTTCGAACGCTAGGGATTTTATCGTTGCGAATAGCATTAATAGCGTTTTGAATACGGGTTTCTTGGTTTATTTTAGGTGGTTGAAGTGGTAATAGGACCTTTTGTTGTTGTTGCTGTTGGATTGTTGTTTTGGCTGAAAAGCCTGGGAAATTAAATGGCTGGGATGGCAATAAGGCCGGGATGGCAGGTGGATACGTTATTCGGTGCTAAAAAGTACGCTTCGTAACAATACGTAATACTAAAAGTTTATTAATTAAAAAAAATAAAGCTTTAAAACCCGCTATATATTACAATAACAGTATAAATAGCGATACGTAATTTTAAAGTTTTATTAATCAACTAAAACTAAGCCCCGGACCTGTTATATAATCAGGCGGCTGTAAAAATAATAATATATAATATTAAAATTTTATCGTTTTAAAAATAGCCGCATAACTAAACGTAATGTAAAAACGTAGCGGAAAAAAAACTTAAAGACACGAAAACCATTAATAAACTTTAACCTAACCGCCGCATATATATTTTATATTTTGCAATTTATATATACGCTTTATATCTACGTTTTATATATTAGCTTATTATTAACAACGCAGACTTTTAGTTTAGCTGTTTAGCAAAAGTGCAAATATAAAGGCTTTGCAGGAATAAAGCTATTTTGTAAGCCAAATTCTTTTTTTATGCTAAAGCTACTTCGTAGGCTAAATTTTCCTTGTACAACCTTTTAATTAAATTTACTCGAGCTAAAAAACCTAGATAAATTTTCTTTTATATAAAACCTACTTTATTTATTAGCTTATTGCCAAAAGTGTAAACCTAGTTTAGCTGTTTAGCAAAAGTATAAGCGTATATAACGCTGGCTTATTTATATAAACGCAGATAAATATAGTCGTTTTATTATATATATTAGCCGTAGCAAACTTTTAACCTAGCTTATTTGCGAAAACTAGACCTTTTATAACTACGAGACTTTTCGACTTTTAACTTAAAGTTTTTTATAAAAAATATTAAAATATAACAAGTATTAAACTTGTTAAAAACAGCAAAGCTTTGTTTATTAAACAGCATATGTTATATATTTATAAAGGTAATAGCTTAGCTAGCTTAGTTTATATAGCTAAAGATTTCTTTTTATTCACTTAAAATATTATTATTTTATTTTAAATTATACTTTACATTAATATAAAACCGGTTTAATATTATATAGTTAAAATTACTTTTTAATAACGTGCTACACAAGCCTATTTACAACACAAGCCTATTTACAACACAAGCTTATTTACAACACAAGCTTATTTTTAACTTTCTAGCACTTTTATACGAACATGTTTAATAATTCTACCATAATACAAAAAATTAATTAAATTTAATTAAATATATAATCGCTAAATATTTCCGCAGCATTTTAATAAATGCGCGTATTATGTTTAATATTGCTGTATATGCTATATTATTGTACGCGCGATACATTTGCTTTGTTAAAACGCTTATTTATACGATTTTTTTGCGATATTTATTTATTAATAGCATATTCGGTTATAACATTTTAACCGTTTTATATAATAAATAATTTTTTATTTTAAATACGTTTATTTTTCGTACAACGATATCGGTTAAATATTTAATTTGCTTTTTATAATATAATAATTTTGTTTTTAAATAATATAATTTTATATATAAATAACGTTATATTTTTTATAATATAGTTAATTATATTTAAAATAACGCTTAATAAGCTATTTTAATATCGTATAATTTTATTTTTAATATATTTATTTTAAAACTGTATATCGGCTATAATATAAAAAATTTTTAACTATTAAATAAATAAAAGTTTATTTGCTAATTTTAATAATTTAAATAATGTTTTAATTAATAATTAGATTTTAAATTATAAAAATATATAGTTTAAATTATACGGTATTAACTTAATATTTTTAAAGCTTTTTTAAATATTTAATTTATTAAAATTTCGTACGTTCGATAAAATGCTGCAAAAAAATCTTTTTTTTTAATATAAATAATATATGCTTATATTAAATCGTCGATTTTTTTGCTATACGTTCGTTTTAACGGGCTAAAACAATTAATATTAAAAAGCTAAAGTTTATACGACGAATAAGCTAATATATATAAAATAATAATATTATATTTTTTTACGTATAGTTTAAATTTAGTAAAATAATAGCTTTTATAGCCGTCGAAAATTAATAAACAATAAAAACTTTTTATACAATTAGTTATATATTTATCGAAATGCCGAAATTAATTTAAACTTCGTTTATTATTTATTTAGCCGTTTTTTATTATTAAAATAATTTAATCGTTTAATAATTTGTTATTTATATATTGAAATTAAAAATAAGTTTTTTCGCTAAAATAATATATAGCAAAATCGCAAAATTATATAATTTAATATTTTAAAATATATTTAACTATTTACGGTTATTTTATATTATAAATTTTAATTGCTTGCGTCGGTTAAAAATTGTAACGACTATTTCGAACGATATTTTATTTATTATAAAACTAGTTTCGTCGAAATTATAAATATTATTTTTAACGATACTAAACCGAGCGATTATTAATTATACAAAGTTAAACTATTATTAATACGTATTAAAATTTTTGCAAAAAACTTGTTAATAATCGATTTTTCGATTAAAACGCGTTTAAAAAAATAATTAACGTTATATAAAATTAAAAACTTAATTAAAACCGACCGCGGTCGCGTCGCGTTTACGTAAAAAAAATTAGCTATATTTTTAATATTATTTAACTAAAGCAAAAACAATCGCGCTATTAAATTAACTATATATTATATAATTAATTGCTTTTTTAATTCGGTTAATTTATATAATAATAAGCGTATATTTTGCCGTAAAAGTAAACTAAATTAGCGGTTTTTTAGCGTTTTTTAAAAAACATTATAAGTTTGCGCTGTACAATTAATAGTTAATTTTAAGTTGCGTTTAAAAGTTTATAATGTAAGCTATATATTTTTTTTATTTTAATCGTACGGTATTGTTAGTGGTTAAAAAAATTGTAAATGTTACATGTTCGTATAAAAGTGCTAGAAAGTTAAAAATAGGCTTGTGTTGGAAATAAGCTTGTATAGCACGTTAAAGCTAATTATTATAATTAATATTATTATTAAATAAAAAATGGATTAAATATATATAAGTAAGATAATGCTAAGTATAATATTAATATAAAAACAATAAAAAAGAGTTATTAAGCGCTATTATTATAAAACGCTACGAAATAACTACTAGAAGCTAACGGTATTAAGCATCCGCCCTTGATTTTATGTATATACACTAGCATTATAATCTTTGCTATAAAGATAGCGGATTTCTTCTTTATATAACTATAATAGCTAACACCTAGAACTACCAGCAGTCTAAACTGTAACAGCAATGGAAGATTTCGCATGCTGCAACTGTCATTCCAATAGCTGAGATATAAAACATATTAAAGTATTGGTCCTTTAGAACAGTTATATACGGTAGTCTTACTCGTCCCCATTTATCACCTTTTTTTTAGATATCTACTGGCTTTCATTCTGTTTGCTACTGAATTCGTTAAACTCTCCGGAAGGTCGTGCTTTAAGGAAAATCAAATAGACTAGTACTAATCCCCAATCGCTGAATAATCATATTATCTGTTCACTGATCAAAGTCTCCCGCGCCTGGTCTAGCATCACGTCCTTCTCCAGACTCTGGGTAAGGATATGGTCTTAAAGCTGGGGGATATGCGGTTCTTTGTCCAGGTTGATCGTAGTTCTCAGCATAACGCTGCTGGGGCAAATTGGGCCCCCCGGCGTCTGATCTATCATCCCGTCTTTCTCTAGGATCGGGGTATGTGTATAGGCTTGATGTTGGAGGATATGCAGGTCTTTTCCTGGGGTGATCGTAGCTTTCAGCATGGTGCTGCTGTAGAGGATAGTACAGTTGGGGATTTCTAGGATCATACCCAGCATGGCTTTGCCCAGGCCATTGCCCAGGAGGTGGTGGTGGCGTGGCAAGCTCGGCGATCTTGAGCCGCGTGTTGAGGCTGTTGGGCATCTTGGCAGCACCAAAGGCATCGAAGCGCCAAAGATTCTCGCGGGCTCGACGGGCAAAGTCGGCGCCATACACCTGCTTCAGGTAGCTGGTAAAGCCTTTGTAAGCTTCAGCTACCGTGTCAAAGTTCTTTCTTCCTAGGGCTACCGGTCGGTTGTGCTCGGATTCGTCCAAGAAATCATCTGTTCCCAAAGCATCAAGTTCGGCCAAGGCGAGCGCCGACTGGAAAGCGTTGCGGATTTGCCGTCCATTCCATCTTCCGTCCTTGTTGTTTTCGAAGTAGTCTATCGCAAATTCGGTAATTTCAGGGATATCGATATTGATAACTCTTCCTACCTCGTCATATCGCGCTTTGATTCTGTCCCAATTCTTCTGGAAAATTTGTAATGTCGATTTTCGATCCAGTGGTGGATAGTACAGACTAATGTGAATACGTGACGTGAAAGCTTCATCAAAGACGCCGACGCGATTGGTGGTGAGGAATAAGACTCCAGCATAATATTCCATCATTCGAAGGAAGACTTACGTGTGTTAACGCAAAGAGCACAGCAACAATTTACCATTGTTACATACCTGCTACAAGACTATTTCTTACGAAATCTTCTTTTGTTCTTTCTGCGAGAAAAACATCGGCCTCGTCTATGAGTAGAATAGAGTTCCAACGGCTTGCTAGTGAGAAGTTTTCCTCTAAAGCATCCTCAACTTCTTTGGCCGTCGTGCCAAGGTCACCTTTGAGTCGTTAGGCTATGCAACATTGAACTCGGGGGGACACCCTTACCACTGGTGATCTGGAAAAGCGGCCGACGGAATAGGTCCGCAATACATTCTGATAGATCTCGTTAGCAAGAGTCTGCACGTATTCGTCAAGCAGATTTAGTCTAACTGACCTGCAGTCGAAGTCTTACCCACACCAGGTACCCCATGTAATAAAATTATCAATCCTCTGCCTATATAGATAGTTAGTAGGTAAGGCAAGAATGAGACTTGCACGTACCTTTCCCGCGAACGACGTCTGTCTTCTCTCTGTTCATTGATGACAGGTTTCTGTCGCGTAAGTGCTGCCTTATCATAGACTTGACCATATTACCATGACCAGGAGGAAGGACGAGCTCATCGAAGCCTTCCCCAGCACCAAGCGCGGCAACTTCGAATACATGTGTCATGTCTAGCTCGTCTAGTCATATTCGCGTTAGAACCTAATGACGGCTACATCAGGTGAGTTGGGGCAGATACATACGCCATTTCCGACTACGCAGAACGAATCCAAAAACCCGGTAAGACATGATCAAGTAATCGTCGTCCGTCAGGGTATTGTTTTTGGTGATATGGCGAAAGTCGCTCGGTATAATGGTTACCGGGATTTGATTGGGGACCGCTCCGTTCATTTGCGACACAATGTAGTCCTCTTTTCTCCGATCCTCGACGTATTCGTCGTAGTGCGCAGCCTCATCAGCGCAACATTCTTTAATGCATGATTTGATGATTGCTCTCTGTGCTTGTAGGAACGCGCCTAAATAAGCGTCCTCCTCAGATGCGTCGGGGATCTCGGTTCTCTCGATGACGTCTTCAAGAGACTCTCCCAATATAGACGCGATGGGGGGTTTCCAGTGTGGATGCCGGTTGATAGCCTCTTCAAAGTCAATGACCACCTGACTGTCAATATCATCACGCATCTTTAAGGTCAAACCCGCATAGTGCATATGTTTTACACCTGCTACCTTGAAAAACGCTTTTCCCCTCTTCACCAATCTTTCCCGGAGCCCATCTTCTTTGACGTGTTGAAGCGGAAAGATCGGGAGAGAGGTCAGCTCTTTCTCGTCCTCATATTTCGAAATCATGAAAACTCGAGACACCGGTCCGATCAATTTTCCGTCAAAGTCTAGAGAAATGCAGTGAACAAACACGGGGTTGTCTTCGAGTTCTACCTCGCTTTCGTCTTTCAGGAAGTCCAGGTTACCCTTCTCCTTCCAGTCTTTGGCTCGATGTCGAGTGCAATTTACCTGAATGACTCGATATGCTTGCTTGTGATCTCTTGATAATACAACTCTGCCTGGACTGAAAAGCATCGGAACATCGGCAAAAGGAACGGACTGACAATGATTGCTTGCGAGATACTCCTGCTTCTTCTTTAATTCCTCTTCAATAAAAGAAATGAGGCATTTCATTTGGTCTAGCACGGCCAAAGCATTTCTTTCGATTTCATTTTCGACATTTTCTACCGTTTGCGTATTTCGTGCTAACCACTCTGCGATGAGATCTAATATTTAGCGCATGTGAAAAGAAAAAGCTTGATCATTGTGGTGATGCTACCTTGTAACATGCTTTGTTGCTTGTGAATTATATCGCGAAACTCTTGTTCGAAGTAAAGTAAACACCTGAAGGGCCGAAACACTAAAAATGGCTTCGAGATTTTTGTCCTGCAGATCTCAGCGAATACCTTTATGATTACAGGGGAGTTGATTCGAATTCTCTCAGGTAGCGTTCTTTTGCCCTGATCAGATGCCTTTGGTGCGTTCATGTCTTGGCTGGCAGTATTCAGAATTGTAGAACCCGAGGACACCTTTTTGGGGGCGAAGTTCTGGCGTTTTCGTCGCTTTTGACTATTGAAACGCAATTTTATCAGTGGTTCGCCTTCGAGGACGTCTATAGCGTGAAACTTCGTCTTGCGAAACAATTCTCTCTCGCCAGCCAACTGGAAAGCGTCCCAACCAACTCGATTAAGATTCGGGATGCAAAGATTCAATTCAGTGTTGGCGTTGACTGGATTCTCCTCATAATATCGTGGCTCTGTCTGATCCTGTGGGGTTAATAGCGTGAGGTCGTTTTTTCCTATGACATTGCCACTATGTATGCCTGGATCCTCGACGTTTCCAGCATATACCACGTCATCTGGATCAGACCATTCTTCAGCACTTAAATCCTGCGCCTCCCCCGGCGGGAGATCGTCAGAAAACGTCACATGCCGCACTGTACGATATCTGCTTTCGATATCAGGCGTACATCGACGGGATGCATGCACAATATTCATCGCTTCCTTAAAATGGCCATCATCGACTACGAACGCGCTCTCTTGGCTGCGCTTCCTATGCTTTGCGGCTAATGCTATAGCAATCTTGAAGCAACGAGTTATCTCATGGCCGTCCCAATTGACTATCCGCGCTTCGGATGAGCCTAGGAATTTCTTGGCACTTTGGTGCAATTGAATTCCTTTTTTTGCATTCAGTGTTGTTTCCAGACCCAACCAAATGAGACTGCGTGTTCTGCTATCGAGTTCGGGCAGTGATACTGTTAGGCTGATCAGAGGATGGAAGACATCATTGATAGCTTCCATCCTGCTAGTTGTTAAGAATATAACCCCGTTGGAAAGTCTCAGAGCTTGAATGAAAGCTGCGGCAAGAGTTTGGTAAGCTAAAGTCCATTGTTCAGATGTCTGGGTCTGTACTTGCCCATAATTGCTGAACCGGCTTGGGGGGTCTCCTTGAGCATAATTTCGTCGCACTTGTCTATGAGTAACATGGCATTTAATCTCTTACTTATAGACAGCCACCTCGCGATATTGGTTCGAATTCCATTGGGGTGGGTGCCAAGATCCACTAGACCGAGTTCGAGTACTGGCCGGCGAGATCTTAGAGAAGTAAATTCTAAGCACATGAGCGTGGAACTATTTAGATTATAAAAGTGTCGGACTCACCAATAAAAGAGCTTTTACCAACACCAGGGGGTCCTAAAGGCAGTTAGCATAAACAAGCTCTAATACATCCTAACTGTATATACCGTGAATATGAATGACAAGTCCATTGCCTTTGGTACGAGATTGTGAAAACTGTGTCGCCTCCTCGCGATATTGAAATTTCACTAGCTTCTGGACCATTTCAATCTTGTCCTCGTCTATGATTGGTGATGGGATGTCGCGATATTTAGTTAAAGGGCGAATACTTTCTACCGTAATTGGTACTATACTGTGTTAGTTGCCTGAAAAACACATGACTTGCCCAGTTACTTGCCCCAATCGTTATTCGACAGCCTGAATGCACTCAAACAGGGCGAAAGGATAAAAAGATGATCTCGTGTTAGAAGGTCACGGTGGTCTTTTTTGGGGTTCACCATAAACTCAATCTCGCTCAAAGGAACATCGGGATCCTTCTTCATCAGCTGGCTTGGCGAAACCCAGCTAAATTTCCAGTCGTGTGGTGGATATAATTCTTCCGTCTCATCTGAACCCCCTACAATGATGCGTCCCGTATACTGCAAATTGAATGTTAGAACAAAATGATAGTGGCAAAGGAATAGAGGAACAAGACTAACACTCTGTCGAAAATTGTCCATACATTCGCCATCATATTCCATGTACATCGACTCTCCCCAGAGAATGTCACAGACTTTTCTACCCCTCTCTATAAAGCGTTGTTTCGTCCTTTCTTGGTCATTGGCATCAAGGAACTCGGCGGGGTAAATCGGCAAAGAAGTAACTGGTTCCTCTCCATCAAAGCGGTCGACGGCAGCATATAGTGTGGTGCAGCCTATCTGGTCGGAGTGCCAATGAACCTGGAGAAACCAAAATTGTATTGAC
This sequence comes from Xylariaceae sp. FL1651, assembly GCA_025201745.1. NCBI lineage: Eukaryota > Fungi > Ascomycota > Sordariomycetes > Xylariales > Xylariaceae > Xylariaceae sp. FL1651. The sequence goes on from MU624279.1 coordinate 20,029, forward strand.
CATTGCTCTGGAATATCACGAGAAGGAATTGGAGGAAGGTGGATGGACTTGCCAATCACACATCCGATCGTTTGGCCGTCCCAGTGAGCATATGCCAATGAACCCGGTTTCATCAGAACCCATACATCGTCGAACGTGACTGTCGGCTGAACTGATAGATATCTTTTTGTTGCCGGAATATAATATTGTTGGTATCGCGGCCGAAGGAATTCTAAAAGGACCTGAACATGTTCCAATTCGGTATAATTTTCGTCTGACGCTATCAAACGTTCGAAGTCGGTCATATGATGCATTAGACACGCATAGGGCTCATGGATTATGAGACTGGTTCCAGTGAGATTTTGGCTATAAGGCTTTTAGCGTGATTCAATTGTAGACTGGATTCTGAGGGTCTACCCGGCATAGAACTGCACACGGTCTCTAATCGTCTGGGATAGAGTCTCCGAATGTACTATCATATGTGTGCCTCTGATGTTCAGGAGGTTGCGATTGTCCGGTTGATCTGATGAAATCCCGACACCATGACCTTTGACAGCATCAACGGCGGTGACTATTTCTATCACAGGGTTGGCGCCATCTTGTTGGGGGGGATGTCGAAGCTCCAGCGGCAGTTCGTTTTGGGAAATGGTGTGGGCTGGATGTGCTGTAGGAACGCTTCCTGGTACAGAATTATAGTATTGTACCGTGTACCGTATCTTGTCGGAATGCGACTGCTCCATTATCAACAGTCTGAGTACCAAAGGAATACGCTGTAGTAATGAGTGGGGATGAAGGAAACTAGTACAGAGATCGAAAAGTAACGCGATGAGGAACCCCTCTTGTTACCTAATCATGCGGTGGTATTTCCTGCGAAAGCTGAAATGGCATCTTGGGGGCCAAAATATGTGGCTGCAGCCTACCTAACAAATGCGCTCTTTCCGGATGAAAGATTATGCGTCCAATAAATAATTATGTCAACATAAAATGTAAAATTGGAGAAACCACAGATTGCACTGCAATTGGATAAAAAAACCTGGCCGATATCTTCCAGCCCGCGTTGGTACATCCAAGGCAAAAGGGTCATCCCCGTTGGCGAATCGGTGTCAGCATAGGTATAATCTCAATGACCAGCGCGCAGCCGTCGCTCCCTGAACCCAAGGTGCTGGGCGCACCAAAAAACATGGAGCCTATTGCCGCAAAGGCGGCCAAACTTCGCAATTTTCCTGATATTATGAAGGAGTTTGAGAATAGATTTCCAGAGGAACCTCAGGGACGAGTCGAGAAAGGCAGCAGTATTCGCTCTAAAACCAGCTGGCAAGAGGTCCTTGTAGTCCTAGACAACGCAGCAGCGGCTTATGCCTCAAAGAATGGACTCAAGGGGAGGCTCAAAGTAATCAAGGCTTTTGTCGAGGACCGAGCGGATATGATCGAGCGGCTATCACGCCTCGTTCCAGACGTTGACTACGCGAAGCCGATCGTCGGTACTTTGACATTTCTGCTTCAGGTAGGTCCATTTTAGATACCGCGCCGCAACTGATCCTAATCGAAGATATTTTAACGCAGGCATTCAAACAAACTAGCAAGGTCCGTCAAGAAGTTAATGATGGCATTGAGAGGCTCGAGAAGAATTTCGACCTGGTTGAAGCGTACATTGAGATGTATTCGGCTAAATCAAGAGTTGTTGAAGCTGCGATGAGTCTTTACGTCACGATACTAAAAGCTATAGAAGAAGTCATTGGTTACTATACTAAGCATATGGGTGAGTGCTCTTGTCTGCCTCGTTAACTGGTCGCTGCTTCTCTTCCACTTATTTAGGTGTGTTTTTTAATTTCATGATGTCTAGTGATCAAAGGATTGAGAGCGGTGTGGAATGCAGAGAAATATGAACAGTCGTTATTGTCATGCTTAGAGAGCATCACAACAGTTAGCAAGGAGCTAATAGATGAAGCTGACACCGCTCATAAACAAGTAACTAACAAGTTAGCTGGCGACATGGAGACTGGTAAGCCGGTTACGAGAAACTGGTTAGCAGTTAACTAATGGCGCATTAGGGTTCAAGCATATAGAAGCTAGGATGGCACGCGCCGAGAAAGGTTTACATGCCATGTTCAAGGATCATCTAACCGCGGTGGAAGCGAAACATGAGAAGGAAAAGCAGCTTCTTAAGCGAGAGATTGAGAAACGAGATGGTAAGGGATCAGAAATTCATTCTGCTCCACAACTAACACTCAATACTCCAGCACTAGCCGAACGAGCAAGATCAGAGCGGCTTTACTATCGCGCCATCACGCCAGAACCTCCTCTTATAACCGAGTACATTGTTAAACAAGAAGACCTAATCCAGTTCCTCGACCTAACAGGCTTGGATACGACGGACATTGATTATATTACACACCAGCGTGAATTAATTATCTCCAGGGGCCAGGACCGCACTGAACAGATTATGAGCTCACCCCAGCTTCGAGAGTGGCTCGTCCAAGCCAACTCCAAGGAGCTTTTGATCCACGGCAACTCCGAGCCTCTTCCCGTCTCGCCTGTCTCGTTCTTCTGCGCAATGCTAATGCGGAACTTGCGCGGCGTTGAGAAATTCAAGTCCGTCGCATTCTTCTGCGGCTGTCACCCATACGATGATTTCGGTGGCGCGAGGACGCTTATTATGAGTCTTTTATCCCAGCTACTGCAGCAGCACCCGTTTGACCTCAGCTTCATCGATCACGAAATAGCCTATCAGATAGACAGCGGGGACACCCAGGCATTCTGCTACATTTTTGGCCGTCTCGTAGAGCAGGTCAGGAGGACGGAGACAGTGTTCTGCGTTATTGACGGGATCAACTTCTACGAAAGCAATGGAGAGGAGCTATTGCAGGAGATAGCGGATGTGCTCCGCTTTCTCCTCGACCTAGCGGCAAAAGGGGGCCCCGTCTATAAGATACTGGTGACGAGCCCCTCGAGCACCGAGGACGTGCGACAGGCTATTCGAGACGAGGACTATCTCGCATTGCCTGAGCAAGCTACGAATTCCCGTGGTTTTAACAAGGAGCGTTTTAGACGACAATGGCAAGAAGGATTTGAAGCTGAACAAGTATAGTCAATTTTCGAAGAGCGGAGGAATGTGATTTACGTAAAACATATCGGTATACACCAGATATGAGAACTGAATTAGCCCGGGTGACCTGTTCACCAAGTATGGGCTTTAGTCAAGGGGGTAAGCTGGCCAATATACATTCAAGGTCAATAGATTTACGTTTATTGTTACGGAACTTTTAATAGAAAGAAATGGAGATAGAAATCTTGCATAAAAATTAGCGCAAAACTTATACATAGTGGTCATTACGTTTATAAGGCGGGTAAGATTATAATAACCCGTAATTTTAACCATCTTTTTAAGCTCCTTTATTATAATATTAATAAAGCTAGTTTTTTTATTAAAAAGGCTATTTTTATGTTTTACAGTTTAAAAGCTTTTTAATTAAACGTATTAACGCATTTTTTAAGTAAATTATTTATATAAATAAATAAGCTATTTTTTAAGTTTTAATATATATATTTATAAATAATTTACTAATAATATATATAATTTTAATTTATTAAACGTTTTTATATTAGTTTAATAAATTTACGTATTATAGCCGAGTTTACTGTAAATGTTATAACGTTAAGCGCTTTTTTTTTTTATACGACAACTATTTTAACGATTTTGTAAATTATTTTGTTTAATTACTTTTTTAAATATTTATAAACTTTTAATTTTTTATTTAGTAAAAAAATTATTATTTTATAATTAGATTTATTTTATATAATAACGTAGATTAAATTTATAATTTATTTTATAAAATGTTATAATTTTTATTTTAATAATATAAAATAATATATAATATTAATTATATTAGACGTTATTTAATTTATAATTTTTATAATAAATATTAAAATAATAAATTATCTTTAATTAAATTATTTAAAATAGTATATTATAAAATAAAAAATAAAGGTTTAATTTGCAAAATAATTAAACGATAATTTAGTCAAAATATTATATATTTTAAATTAACGCATCTCCTACTTAAATAAAACACTTAATTAAATAGGCCACTTTTTTAAACCTTCGTACGTATATAATAAAATCCCTTATTTTTCTATTCGCAATAATAGCTAAACTTTATAAAAAAGCCGACCTATAGCTTGCTTTAAAAGCTCGTAAAAATAACTTTCGTTTTTTTTTTTTCCACGCGTTATTAAGCTATATAACATATTTTATATAACTTTTATTCGATAAACGAACGGTTTAATATTATTTGCCGAAATATAATTATTGAAGTTTAAATTAACTTAATTTAAAAAAAATTTAATCGTATAATATATTATTAATTTAATTAATCGATTATTTTTATTTAAACATAACGTAGTTAACAATATAATTAACCGGCTATTTAAATTACGCGAAAAACGCTTTATAAAAAAAAATTTTAAACTTTAAACTTTATACAAAAATAACTATATTTTAAACCTTAACTTAATCGCTAAATCGATTATTAACGAGTTTTAAACGAAAATCCGATTAAATATTGCGTTTAGTTCGTTTTTATATAAAAAATAATTATAAAAAATAAAATTTAAAAAAAAATATATTTATAACTTCGATAAAACTAAATTTATAATAAATTGTATTACGTTTAACTTTACTATAATTATATTTAATCGCGTAGAAAAATTAAAAGTTTTATAATTAAATAATTCGGATTAATTTACGGTTATTTACAATATATCGTTATACGGCTATATTATTTTAATATTAAAATACTAAATTATTCGGTAATTAAAAAGTTAAAACTATAAAAAATAGTTAAATAATAAATAAACAAAATTTAAATTAAATTAAATATTTTAATAAATATATAAAGCGTTATATAAAAAAAATATCGCTTATTTATTTTTAATTATTATAAAAGCAATTATTTAACTAAATTTAAATTATATTATAAAAATTATAATATTATTACTTTTTATATACTTTTATATTTTTTTTATAAGCTTTAGTTTTTTAATTTTAAATATTTAAAGATTTTAAAACGGTTATATAGCAAATATATCAAGTATTTAATATAAGCGTATATTATATAACCCACCTTTTATTTAAATAAGCCACTTAATTAAATGGGCTACTTTTTTAACCTTTATACGTACATTCGTAAATAATCTAACAATAATATATCTGATCAATTTAAACTAGTTAAATTTTTATTCGCTAGACCTGTTTATACTATTCCGACAAGTTCGCGCATTATAGCTACGTTTGCTGCAAGTTTTATAGCACCCGACGCGAGTTTTTTTTCCTTTTCGTACGATAAACAAACCAACAAACAAGCCAACAAACCTACAAACCTACATAACTACGTCTTTTAAAGCCCGTAAATTTTTTGCTTTTATATAATAAACAGTTATTCGTTTTATATAGGTTTATCGGTTTGTTTATCGGTTCGTTCGTCAGGCTATTCGTCGGTTCGTTCGTCGTACGAAAAGAAAAAAAACTCGCGTCGGGTGCTATAAAACTTGCAGCAAACGTAGCTACAATGCGCGAACTTGTAGGAATAGTATAAACAGGTCTAGCGAATAAAAATTTAACAAGTTTAAATTGATCGGATATGTTATTATTAGATTATTTGCAAATGTACGTACGAAGGTCTAGAAAGTGTCCTATTTAAGTAAAAGATGCGTTATATAAAATAACTAAATCTTATTAATAAAACAAAAATAAAAATATAGCTAAAAATAGTATAATAATAAACAATATCTATTTTAAAAAACTTTAAACAAAATTAATTAAAAAATATATAAGCTTTTTTTTATAAAATTAAAAAAACTTTAAAACTTTAAATTAATTATAATAAAACTAGGACTTTGTAACAGTAAAAAAAAGATATAAAAAACCTATTAATATAATAAAATATATATAATAAAGCAAAGACATTTAAATATAAATTATATAAGAATTTATAAGTTATTAAAATATTAAATTGTTACGAAACGTACACTAGTGTTTAACACTATGTATGCTCCTGTGGTATCGGGGTTATAAATGCTTAAAGTATAACCAAGGATACTTTTATGTTTATGTTTAAAGGTATACGTTAAAAGATAGTATTGCAGGCAATAAAAATAATAATACTTTAAATTGACTGTTTTGTAAAAAATGTTTTTTTATAGTTATTTTTAAAAACTAATTATAAACATAAATTAAATAGTAATAAGTAAATAACTAGTTATATAAGAAAATTTTTTTTTTATATTTTTATTTTTTTATTTTTAATAATTATTAATAATCGTTTTTGATTATTGTTTTTTTATTGATTATTGCTAATTAGTTTACCGAAGATTTGTGTTATTTAGTTATAATTAGTGTATTTTTTTTGATTATTATAGATTTTTTCGTTTATTGTATATTGTTTTATTTGTGTTTTCGGTGGATGATTTGTTTTTTTTTCCGGGCTTGTTAGCGGGTTTTTTTTTTGTTGGTTTGTAATATTATTTTTTTTTTTTTAGTTTTGTTGTTTTAATAAAATAAATAAGTTAGTGTTTTTTTTTTTTTGATATGTTTATGTGTTTTTTTGCTAATTTTTTTTTTTTTTTACTATATTAGGTTATGTTATTAAGTTTTGTAGTAAATTTGTTTTTTTTACTGTTTGTTGATTCGATTTTGCAGATTTTTTTGAAGATTTTAGTTTTGAAGTTATGTTTTATTTTTGCTGTTTTAATAAAGGTTAGAAATGTGTTATAATAAAAAGTGTTAAGTGTTGCGAAAAGTGTGTTTGTATAGGTGGTTTTTGCGATAAGAACGGTGTTTTATTGTTTTTTTTTTAGCGTATTTAGGCAAAGTTTTAACGTTTAATTTATAAAAAAGTTTTAACGGAGGAGCGTTTTATCGAATTATAACGTCGGTATTATAAAAAGTTAAAGCAATAAAAAAACGAAGCGGACGAAGTAATTTTTCGGCTTATTTGTTTTTGTAAATTAAAGTTTATAGTTTAGTTTTAAAAAGTTAAATTAGTTTAACGAGGCTTTTGTTTTTTAGACGAGCTAAACGAATAAAAACGTTTAGAGTTAAAAGCGGTAATTTTTGCTTGTGTTGCAGGCATAGTTAATGTAATTAATTGGAGTATTATGGGGGTTTTTTTTTTTTTTTAAGCGGTTGACTTTTTAGTTTTAGCCGAGGTTAGTTAAAGTATTGTTAGTGGAAATTTTTAACAAAATTTTTTACGTTTATAAAGTATTTTTTTAGTTTTTACGTAGTTTTAGCGTGCGTATAGTTTTTTTATTTAATAAAATATTTGAACTTTTTTTTATTTTGTCGTAAATTTAAGATTTTTTTTATTTCGTAAATATTTTTTTTTTCGTTTATTTTTAGTTAAGTTTTAAGTGCGGCGTTTAAATACGTTTTAGTTAATAATAATATATAAAAAATTAATCGGATAATTATAATATTTAATAGTTTTAGTTTATATATTATTAATAATATTGTTTTTTTAATTTTAAAAAGTTTAATATTTTTAAAGTCGAGTTTTTTATTGTTACGTTTTGTTTAAATATTATGTTTTAAAAAATAGATTTTATTTTTTTTTTTAAAAATTAGCTTCGATAATTTGTTTTTGTCGTAGTATTTTTTTATTTTTTATTAAATAAATGTAAATTTTTTTTATAACTATTTTTGTAGTTTTAATAATTTTTTTGCTTAAATTTTTGCTGTTAATACGGTAATATTATTAATATAATATTATTATATATTTATAGTATATTTATAGTTTATTTTAAATAATAATATTTTTATTGTTTTATTTGTTAAATTATTATATATTAATTTTACGTTTAGTAATAATTTTATTTAATTATTTTAATTTTAATTAATATAATAACGTAAATATTGTTTTAATTATTTAATTTAGTTTTTTTATTTAATTATTTATTTATAAATAATATATTATAAATATTTTATATTTAATTTTTAAAGTTTTAGTAAATAATTATTAAAATTTAAATATTATTGTTTTGTTTTTGTTAATAATAATTATTTTTAAATAATTATATTTATTAAAAACATATTTTATTATTACGTAAGCTAAGTTTTTTGCTAAGCTTATTTTTTTATATAATATAAAATAAGCGTATTTTATAAATTTATCGGCTATAATTATAATAAAGTTAAATTTTATTTTTGTTATAAATTTTTTTAATTTTAATAATTTGATTATATAATTAAATATTATTATTTTTTATATTCGGTTTAAAATTAGTATTAGTATTAAATTTTTATACGGTTTATGTTTTGTTGTTTTAGATTTTTTGTATAAATCGTATTTTGCGATAATTTTTTTTATTATTGTTAATGTTTTTAAAAAATTGTAGTTTTTTTATATTTTGCTAAGCGTTTTAAACATTTTTTAATGTTTTAAAAATAAGTATTTATATACTTTTTTTATTAATTTATTTTAATATATTTTTAATATATATAATTTACCGTTATAGTATTAATTAGTAAGTTTGTTTAGTTTTTTTAATACGTTTTATATTTTTTAGTTTTATTTTTTATAATTTATTTATATAAAATTTATAAATAAGCTTTTATTTATATTTTTATATAATAATATTTAACTTTTTAGTAGTATTTTTTGTTTATAATTGTTTTTACGGCTAAAAATATTAGTTTTATTATTTTTTTTATTTTTAATATAAATAATTTTAAAATTAAATTATAATAAAAATTTTGTTTATCGTATTTATTGTTTATTTAATATTTTAATTATTATAAACGTTATAAAGTTTTTATAGTTTAAATAAATTTTTATTAATGTTATAATATTATTTAAATAATGTTTTTATTGTTTAAATGTTTTAATTATTACTATAAGTTTTTTATTATAAATTTAATAGTTTAGTTTTAGTTTTGAAAATTTTTTCGAAAAAAATGCTATTAGATATAGTTTGCCGTTTTTATTTCGTTAAATTAATTATTTTTTTATAGCGTAATTATTTGCGTCGATTTTTATTTCGAATTTTTTATTTAAATTAAATAGTTTAAATATTAAATTGTTTAAAATTGTATTTTTAAATGTGTTAAACGTTTTTTGTTTTTTTTTTGTTTATTAAAAAAGTTTGTTTTTTTAGTAAAGTTTGTAAAAAACGCTGCGATTTTTTTAAAATTTTTAATAAATATATATATATAGTTCGTAAATTTTACGAACGATTATATATTATTAATATTTTTTAGTACGGGCTAGTTTTTTTATTATTTTTAGTTTAAATTGTTAAATTTATATTTTTTTTAAAAATATTATATATTTTAAAAAATTTATTTATTATTTATAAAACTTATTTTTTTTTAAATATATTTTTAATTTTGCTTTTTATAACGTTTAAAGTATTTATTATATATATTTTTTGTGTTTTTAAAATGTTTTTAAATAAACTAAAATATTATTTAAATATATTATTATAAATTTGTCGATAAATTTGCGTAATATATTTATAATTATTAACTAAAATATTATTAATACGTTAATAAAGTTAAAATTTATTATTAAAAATTTATATAGTTTATATTTTATAATAAATATTGTTTTTTACTTGTCGCTTTTTTTAATTTTAATATAATAATAAATTTTTAAAATATTAAATATTATAAATTAATATGTTTTTTTAAAACGGTTTTTTAAATCGTTTATTTATAATATAAGTTTTTTATTTTTAATAGTAATAAAATTAAAATATCGCTAATTTTTACAATTTTTTTATTTTCGTTTTTTATTTTTTTTTAGTTTTTTTAATATTTATAATATCGGTGCTATTGCCGGTAATTTAAAATGTTGTATAAACTTTTTTTTTAAGTTTTTGTTAAAATATTTTCGTAGTTTTTTAAATTGTTTTTTATTCGATTTATACGGTTTAAAAGCTTTAAAATGCGTTTTTTTTTTAAATTAATTGCGTAATTATATTTATTATGCTTTAATAATTTTGTTTTTTTATTATGTTTTTTTGTAAATAAGTTTTTAAATTTAGCGTATTTTTTTAGTATTTTAATTGTAAATTTTTTATTAATTAGTTATTATATTTTATCGCGTATTTTGTTTAGCTGTTTAAATTTATATATAATTTATATTTAAAGTTTTGCAAAAGTTAAGTTTTTTTTTAATTTAATTATTTTAAGCAAATTTTATTAAAAACGGCTAGTTTTTTAGTTTATTTTAAAATTGCTTTTTTATAATTAAGTTAATTTTAATATTATATCGTATAATATTTTTATAATATCGAGTTTAAAGCGTTTTAAGTAATTTTAAATAATTATTAAAAGTTTTGTAGTTTTTTGTATAATTTTTCCGTTATTATAACTTATAGTTTTTTTATCGAAAATCGTAAATATATAAGGTTTTTTTTTTTTAATTTATGTTAAGTTTAATTCGTTAATTAAATTCGAAAAAATAAAACTTTTATAAACGTTTATATTAAATAAAGCTTTTAGTTTTTTTTTATTATAAATTATATTTATTAATATTTATATTTTTTTAAGTTACGTTTTTATTTTATATAAAAATTTAAAAATTTTATAAGCTAGCTGTTAATTTTATTTTATAGTTATTTTTTGTTGTTTTTTGTTTATTAATAAATTTGTTGTTGGTTGTATTTTTTTATAATTTTTGCCGCTTTATTATTTTTTTAACAATTTTAAATAAAAGTTAATTTTTGCTAATTTTTTTTTTAATCTTTTTTTTTATATTTTTATATTAAAAAACTTTATAAAATATATAAATTTTGTATTAAATATATTAATATCGTTTTTAAATTGTAAACTTTTTTTTGCAATTTTCGGGATATTATAAATTTTGTTTAAATATAGCGTATTTATAAGCTATTTAATATATTATTATTAGTTTTTTAATTTTATTTTTTTCGTAAAAATATCGAATTTTTGTTTTAGCTATACGAGTTAAAAATTAAAAATTTTCAATTTTTTTTAGCATATATTTTTTATATTTATATATTATATAGCTTGTTTATAATATTTCGTAATATTTTTTATAGCGTAATTGTAACCGTTTGTTGTCGTTTTTAAATATAGTATTATTATATAAACGATTAATTAAAATAAAAATGTTAAATTTTTTCGTTTTTAAAACATTTATATTTGTTTTAATTATTATATTTTTATAATTTTTATAATATTGTAAAATTTATTGTTTTAACTTAGTGTTAAGTTTTTATTTTATTTTTTTTTTAGTTAAAGTTGTTATTTTTTGTTTTAAGTAGAATTTGTTTTTTTGCGTATATAATATAACTTTTTTTTAAACTATCGCCGTATATATTGTTCGGTTTAGCTATTTGTTTTTTATTTAATAGTTGTAAATTTTGTAATAATATTTTAAGTTATCGTTTAGACATTTTTTTTTTTTAGGCTAATTTTTTTTGCATATTATTTTATTTTTAATATTTCGATATACGTATCGGTTTATTTTAGTTTATTATATATTTAGTATTAATACCGCTTTATTAATTAAAAAATAGACATAATTTTTAAAATATATTTCGTTGTTTTTTAGATTTTAAAGTTCGTCGTTTTAATCTTTTTTAGCTAGGTTAAAGTTTTTTTGCTTTTTGTTTTTTTAGTCGGGTTTTAGCTATTTATTTCGAGTTTACGCGTTTTTTTATTTATTTAATGTAATAGTTACTCGGTGCTATAATTTTTGTTAAATTTATTTTATAATTACTTTTATAGTTTTAAGTTTTTATTTTAAAATTTATATTATTTTTGCTAAGCCGCGTTTTAAGCGTGTTATTTTATTAAGTCGTACTTTTTTTTTTAAGCTATCGGTAAACTATTTTTTGTTGTAAACAGTTTGTTCGTAAATTTTTTTTGTTATTCGTTTTAAATATAATCGTGCAATTAGTTGGTTAGTTAATACGTGCATTTTTTTTTATATTGTTTAGTTTTCGGTTAATATTTTATTATTTTGCTTTACGTCGGAAATTTTATTATTATAATAAGCTTGCATTATATTAATTTATTAACTATTTTTTTTAGCTTTAAATATTTTAGCTTTTAGTATTTGTAGATTTTTGCATAGCTTTTTATTATAATTTTTAGTATAATATTTTAGTTTATCGCAATTATAATATTTAACGGTTTTTTTTGTTTTTTATAGTCTTTTTTTGCTTTGTCGCATTTTATCGAGTTTTATAGGTTTTATATATATATTATATGCTGTAAAATGTTGTCGTTTTTTAAAGTTATTAGCTTTGTTCTGATTTTTTTTTTAGTTTTTATTTTTAGGAAAGCTTTATTTTTTTTTTTAATATCGTTTAAATAGTCGAATGTTAATTTAAATAACTGCTAAAATATATTTTATAAATTTATTAAGTTATAGCAGTTTAATAATTTTATTTTTAACTTTATTTTTTAATTTACTATAAAATATTATAATTTTAGCTTAGTCGTTAATATTAAATATAGCAAAAACTTTTTAAAATTTAGTTATATAAATTAATGCAGATTTAATTTATCGCAATTTTTATAATTTATTTTAAACTAGTCGTTTTTTTTTTAAGGTTAAAAAATAGATTTTTAAGCTCGGTTTTAAAAAAATTTCGACTTAAAAAATTTTTTACGTATTTTTAGGCTAATTATTTTTAGGTTTATTTATTATTTTAAATAGGTATAGTTCGAACTAGGTTAAAGCTTTTTTTTTTAGCAATAATGTTATATAGAAAATTCGTTTTTTATCGTTTTTAAAAATATCGTTATAATAATATTAATATTTTTAAACTTAAGCTGGGAATTTTTTAAGTTTATTAAAAGTTTCGTTAAATTTAAATAGTTTAGCAATTTTTAGGTTTTTTCCCGGTATTTATCGTTTATTATTTTTAACGTTTAGTTTTTTTCGAAAGTTTTTAACTACGTTTACTAAATAGTCGTATTGTTTTTCGGTAATTTTAAATTTATTATTTTTTTTTTCGGTTTTTATGAGGTAATTAAAGCTTGTTAATGGCTTTAGGGGTAGTGCTGCGACTTGCGATAATTTTGTATATTTTTAAGTTGCTGGTACCGACATGGTTTAAGTATTATTTTAATTAACCGTTTAACGTAGAACAAAATTATTTAAAATATTACAAAATATACACTAGTGTTTAATATTATATATATTTTTATAGTATCGGGGTTATAAATATTTAAAGTATAACTAAAGATATTTTTATGTTTATGTTTAAAGGTATACGTTAAAAAATAGTATTGTAGGCAATAAAAACAATAGTATTTTAGATTGACTGTTTTGTAAAAAATGTTTTTTTATAATTATTTCTAAAAACTAACTATAGATATAAGTTAAATAGTAATAAGTAAATAACTAGCTATATAGGAAAATCCCTCTTTTATATCTTTATTTTTTTATCTTTAATAATTACTAGTAATCGCTTTTAATTATTGTCTTTTTACTAATCACTGCTGATTAGTTTACCGAAGATTTATATTGTTTAGTTATAATCAGTATACTTTTTTTGATTACTACAGATCTTCTCGTTTATTGCATATCGTTTTATCCGTGTCTCCGGTAGATGACTTGTTCTTTTTTCCGGGCCTGCCAGCGGGCCTTCTTCTTGTTGGTTCGTAACATAAATAAAACTTAAAAAACAATATTATTTAACTTTATCGTAAAAATATTAAAATCGAAAAAATTTATAACAATAGTAAAGTACGACTTTATTTTAATAATTAAAAATAAGTTAATAAAATACAAATATTTAATATTATATAAAAAATCGAGTTTAATATAAAATTTAAAACACGCTTAAATAAAGCATATTTTTAGCAAATTAATAGAGCGACTTATAGGTAGAAAGTTTGTATATTTTAAAAGATGAAGATTTAACCATTTAGGTTGTGCAGTTTTTGCCCTTTTTATAGGGCTATAGGGCTAGGGCCTTACACCTTAAGCTATTGTAACCACACAATGGCTATTATATATAATGGCTATTTATAATACCCTTGCCCGCGCGCATTATAAATATAAAATAATAAAAAGAATAATTATTAATAAAAACCGAATAATAGCTTTTAAGTTTTAGTAATTTTTCTTAAAACTTTAAAAAAAAACTTAAAATCTTAAGAAGATGTTATTTATAATTAAATAAACAAATAAAAAAAATAAGTTAAGTTATTATTAAACGCGGAATAAGCATATAATAGTTTAATAAATAAAAACATAAAAATATCATTATTTAAAATAAACTACGGCTATAATATAAATATAACACGACTATTTAAAAAAACAAGTTTTTATAATATTACTAGTAAAAATTAAAATAAAATAGATTTAAAAACTATAAAAGTATTTATAAAAAAAAATGAATGTTTTTTTTTTTAAAAAAAAAAAAAATTCAAAAACAAATTACAATAATGAAAAGTTATTAAAGCTAATTTCTTAAACAGAACATTAAAATTAAAAAAAAGGCAGCAAAAAATTAAATTTTAAAAATCTTAGACTTTTTAAATCGAAAATGTTATTTTACCTATAAGTTATAATTTAAAATTATTGAAAATTATATTACATATGTTTTTATTTAAATAAGCTTTTTTTTAAACTTATATATATATATATATTTGTAAATAAGCTATTTTTTAAATTTATATATATATATGTATATATTTATAAATAAGTTAATAATAATATATATAATTAATTTAAACTTTTTTAATTTTTATTTACTAAATTTGGTTATATTCTTTTAATAGGTTTATATATTATAGTTACGTTGTTTATAAATTTTATAATATTTAACGCAAGTTTTTTTTTATGTAATTAACGAACCGACGAATAATTTAACGAATAAACCGATAATATATATAATTAATTTAAAATAATTATATTTTTATTCGCTAAATTTATTTACTTTATTACGATAAATTTACGTATTATAATTTTATATATTATAAGTTTTATAATTTTTAACGTAAATTTCAACGTAAGTTTGAATTTAAATTTTCCGTTTAACAAATTAATTTATATTAAAGCTATACTAAATTAAACTAAAAACTATTAAAGCGCTTTTAATAAATGTTATATAGTTTTAAAAAAAGCTATTATATTAAAACATTTTTTATATAATTTAAAACTAAGATAAAAACTAACGTTTTTAATAAAATAACTTTTAAAGTATTAATACAACGTAATAATTTTAAAAAATAATTAAAAACTTGTTGCGTTTTATTTAAAAACTTTATATAATATTAAACTATATTATAAAATTTACGATAAAAAAAATATTAGCCGTTATAAAAAAACCGTTTCATTAAAAGCTTAAATTAATAAATTTATAATATACATAACTATTTATAATAGTTATAAATTATAAAATATTCGAATATTTTAATATAAAAAATATTAAACTTAAAATTAACCAAATAAACTAAATTAATATTTTATTATAATTTTTGAATTATTTATTGTTTAAGTTTAATAAAAATTTTTGTTAATATTTAATTTAAGCTAGTAAAAAACTTAAAAACGTAAAATAAAAGCAGAATAAATAATATATTATTACTATATTTCAGTTAATAAGCGCCGTATTTGAAAATAATATTATACTGTATATATTAAACGATATATAAACTTTGTTTATATTAATTAAATAATTAAAACTTTTTAAAAAGCGATATTATATATATTAAACAATATATAACTGCTATTTATATTTATATTAATATTAATAAACGCGCTATTAAATATTAACCGTAAAAGCGTAAATTAAAAAAAAAACATCGTATTACTGTACGTTTAAAAAAAATCCCGATTTTACTATATTTAAAAATTTATTTATATACTGCAAATGTTTAACAATATTAAAAAATTTATAACTTAAAAATTAAATTTATTAAAAAAATATATAACCGTTTAGTAACCGTTTGTTTAAAACAAAGCAAACCGAAAATTTTAATAACTTATTATTATTAATAATTAAAAATAACGAAAACTATTAATTGCTATATTGTTAACTATTATTATTAAACGGCAAAAATATGTTAAAACAAAACTTAAAAATTGTTAATACCTTTTTTAATATTTAATAATAAATTTTAAACATTAGCCGAGTAAAAAAAAAAATTATAATATTATTTTTATAATAATCCATTGTTTTTCAAAAGAAATAGCGTAAATAACTTTGTATAAAAATACTACTATAACGCGTAACGTAATATAAATATATTATAAAAGTTTATTTAAAGTTTTTAATAAGCTAAAAACCTTTATAAATATTAAAAAACTTTAGTTTAATTTAAACTTTATAAATAAATTAATGAAAATTTATAAAATAAAGTTTAATTTTTTATTAGCTAAATATTATTAAACAGTAAATTAAATAAAAATTATAAATAAATATATTAAATAACGTTTATAACTATTTATAAATTATTTTTAAAATAATTAATCGCTAGCTATTTTAGTATTTAACGTTACGTATAATTTATTGTTTTATAATTTATTAAGTAAACTATTGTTTTAAAAAAATATTAACAAAACGATTAATAAATATATAAATTCTAAATTAACGTTTAACGCAAAAACGATTAACAAAAATCAAAGCCTAAATATTTATTTAATATATTTTAAAAATACGTTATTATAGCAAAATAATATATTTAAAAAGTTTAAAAAAAATAACGAAATAAATAAATAAAAGCTAGCGAGTTTTAAATTTTATAGTCGGTAATTGCGTATATATTATTAACAAAACTAAAATATAAACAAACTAATTTAGCGATAAGTTTTATTATTTTATAACTCGATAATATTACAGCCATGGTGTTTAGTGTCCTGGTGTCTTCGTATATGAAAGTGTATGGATTAAAACAAGGTTATGTAGGTTAATAATGTATATGTGCATAGGTTAATGCTTGTTTATATAGGTTAGTAATATATTTGTACATAGGCTTATACTTATTTATGTATATTTTTAAAAGCTAGCGTAGTACGCTTTAATGTTATTAAAGACACTACTACTTTTTTTTTTTAAGAATATATCAACATTAAGTAATTATATTAGGGTATTTAAAGGCTTTTTAATCTTTTTTAAGACTTTTTTTTTTTTTCGAAATAAATACTACGAGCATTACAAACTGTTTTTAATGTTATTATTTGCTTTATTTTGTTTTGCTAAATTTTTATTTTTTAAACGTTTAAGATACGCTTTTTTTAAAGTTTTTTTATAGCAAAACAAAGCTATTTAATTATTTTAAGCATAATTATTATTATTTTAAGCTTTTTATTATTATTATAAAAAAGTTCGTTATTTATTTTAATATTATAAAAAGTTAGTAAAGGTTTTTACAAATTAAAAAGTACGTACTAAAACGCTTTGCGATTTTTATTTTAATTAAAACTTGTTTTTATTTCGTTATTTTCATTACTTTAAATCTGCAAAGTTATGTTTTCCCGAACGTTTTGTATAAAAGGTTTTTATATAAAAAATTAAAAAGCTTTTAGTTTTTTTATATATTTTTACGTTAAATATAACTATTATCGTTTTCGTTATCGGCGTTTTTTTATCGTTATTATAGTTTAATTTATTTTATTAAGTATAGTCGTTATCGTCGCTTTTATTAAAAAATAACGTATAGTTTTTAACGTAGTAATTGCCCGCATTTTTACCGGCGATTTTTTTATACGTTTACGTTTTGTATAAATTAAGTTATATAGTAAAAAAAATATGTTTTAATATTTTTTATTGACACTACTTTTTTTGCTATAAAATATAAGTTATTTGCTAAAGATAACGATTATGCGTTATTTTTTTTTATTACTAAAATTTGTTGTAATAAAAACAATAATAATAATGAAGTATATTTTAAAGGTAAAAAAGTTATATTTAAATTATGTATATTAAAAAGTTATTTTATGCGTATTGTAAAGTTTACGGTATTTAAAAATAAGGTAGTTACGGTTAATTTATTTCGGATTAAAAATAAAGCTTATGCTTTAGGTTAAAAAGGTTTTACTAGTTAAGGTTTTATTTTTAATATATTTATTTAAGCTAGTAGGTTTGTAAATGTTTTATTTTCGGGAAATAATGTTTAGCTTTTTTTTTTAAGTTTATTTTAAAGTTTATTAAGTCGACAATTTTAATTAATTAAGTTTAGCATTTTAAAATAAAACGAAATTTACAGTTTTGTCTTTTTTTTATTAGCTTAATTTAAATTATAAAATTACGTATTTTAATAAGTTTATAAATAATAAGTTATATAAACGTAAGGTAGATAAAAAACGTTATAATGTTTATGTTATAGTTTTATTTTATTTTTTATTTTTTTCGGCCGAGCAAAATGCTTATTTGCTTAATATTAATAAAATATAAGTTAATAAACCTGCTACGTTAAAGTTTAAAAAATCGGAAGCTTTTATAATTATTTTAAATAATAGTAATATTGCTTTACCGGCTTTAAAAATTAAGTTTTTTTAGTTTTTTATTTATTAACGAAAACTAAAAAACGATTAGTTAATAAAAAGTTATTATTATTTTTTATTTTTTTTATAAACTAGTTTAGTTTTTTTATTATTATTTTTTTTTATAAAAGTTTTTATACTTTTATAAAAATATAGTTTTTTTTTTAGCTATATAATGTTTATATTTATATAAAATCTAAGATTTTAGTTTGCGATATATATGCAAAGTAGCTTTTATGTTGAAAAGTGGACTTTTTTAAAATATTTATTAGTGACGGAAAAGTTTTTTTAGCATTTTAGCATTTGCTTATAGTGTTTAAACATATTTTTATTATTAAGTAGTATATTGTTTATAACAAAATACTTTTTTAAATTATTTAGTAAAAAAGCGTTTTAACATCCGTTTATATAATAGTATAGCCCGAAGCTTTGAGCTTATATTATTTTAAATATTTTAGTTTTGTTAAAATAAAGATATTAGCTTTAAATTGCTTTTTACATAAAGTTAAAAAGCCTTTTTAAAAAGAGGGGTTAGGGTTAAAGTTTAAAGCCTTTTTTAAAAAAAGGGGTTAAAGTTAAAAAGCCCCTTTGAAGAAAAGGGTTAAAATTAAAGTTAGTAGTTAAAGTTAAAGTTAATAGTTAAAGTTAAGGCATTAAAATATGTTTAATTAGTTATTTACGAAATATGTTAGTTAACTTTTGTTTTAACTAGCTTTTTATTTTTGCTAATATTTCTTATGTTCTAGCTATTTTTAATAAAATATATTTTAATATTAAAATAATATAAAACTAAATCTTTACATGCTTTTTTTAAAACGTGCTATAAAGTTTGTTTTAAAATTAACGTTAACTATTTTTTTCTAAAAAGCTTTTTTTACTTTTTTTTAAAACCTGCTAAGTTTTAATATATTTTTACCGATATATTAGGACCGAGTTTTTGTTTTGTAAATATATTTTTAAGCAGCTAGTTTATTTTTTGTTCGACTAATATTAAGATAAAACTTTTTAATGTTAAAAAATCGAAAGTTTTTAATGCTTTTTTTACAAGACTATTTTTTTATAACGTAAAAATAAAATGTCTTGTTTTTATATTTTTTTAAATAACATAATATTAGTCGAATTTAAGTTTTTTAATACCTGCTATAAATATTATTAGTAATAACGTGCATTTAAGTATATTAAAAATATAAATTTAGTAGCTAATTTAAACTTAGCCGTATTATTAAATAAGTTAATTATAACTAATTTATTTATAATATTAGTTAAGTTTAATATTAACTTTTGTAATAGTGTTATATTTAGTTGTTTAAAATAAAGCTAAAGGAATAGTGTTTAATATTGTTTTTATTATGCAAGTGATGGTTTTTAAAATAATTCGTATTATATTGGTTTACTGTTTAATAGTATAACGATAAGAGTGTTTAATATAATAAAGCTAAGAAAAAAGTTTTGTAAAAATAGAAGAAAGATAGAGGACTTTATTTGGAAAAGTTAGGTAAGTGGCAGTGCTATGTTTTTTGTATATAATAATTCTGCTTAAGATATTTTTTTTGGACTAAGAAAGTGTGTTGGTGTTTTTATATGCTTTTTTAGTAGATTCTGTTGTGGTTATTGTTGGTTATAATATCTTAGGACACTATAGCTAATTTAATATTACTATAATACGAAAGATTAATTAAATTTAATTAAATATATAATTACAAGATATTTTCGTAATATTTTAATAGGTGCGCGCATTATGTTTAATATTACCGTATTTACTATATTATTATACGCGTAATATACCTGTTTTATTAAAACGCTTACTTATATAAATTTCTTGTAATATTTATTTATTAATAGCATATTTAGCTATAAATCTTTATTTTTTTTATATAGTAAATAGTTTTTTATTTTAAATACATTTATTTTTCGTATAACGACGTAGGCTAATTGTTTAATTTATTTTTTATAATATAGCAATTTCGTTTTTAAATAATGTAAATTTATATATAAATAACGTTATATTTTTTATAATATAGTTAATTTTATTTAAAATAACATTTAATAAACTATTTTAATATCGTATGATTTTATTTTTAATATATTTATTTTATAATTATATATTAGCTCTAATATAATAAGAGTTTAATTCCTAAATAAATAAAAGTTTATTTACTAATTTTAATAATTTAAATAATGTTTCAGTTAATAATTAAATTTTAAGCTATAAAAATATATAACTACATTATATAATATTATTTTTTAAAATTTTTAAAGTTTTTTTTAAATATTTAATTTAGTTATTAAAGCTTTATATATTTAATAAAATGTTGTAAAAAAATTCTTTTTTAATATAAATAATATATATTTGCATGAAATCGTCGAATCTTTTACTATACGTTTATTTTAAGAAATTAAAATGATTAATATTAAAAACTTAAAGCTTATATAATACTTAAACGAATATATATAAAATAATAATATTATATTTTTTTATATATAACCCATCTCCCACTTGGATAAGATACTTAATTAAATAGGACATTTTCTAGACTTTTATACGTATGTTTATAAATAATTTAATAATAATATATCCGATTAATTTAAATTAATTAAATTCTGATTTATTAAACGTTTTTATATTATTTTAACAAATTCGCGTATTATAGCTAAGTTCGCTGCAAGTTTTATAACGCTAAGCGCAAGTTTTTTTTTTTTTTATATAACGATTATTTTAACGATTTTCTAAGTTTTTTTACTTAACTACGTTTTTAAATACCTATAAATCTCTTGTTTTTTATATAATAAAAAATCTTTTATTTTATAATCGGGTTTATTTCGTATAACGACGTTAATTAAGTTTATAATTTATTTCGCAAACTATTGCGACTTTTTTTTTTAATAACGCAAAACAATATATAACGTTAGTTATACTACGCGTTATTTAGTTTACAGCTTTTATAATAAATGTTAAAAAGCTATTTTTATATTGTACGATTTTTTTTTTAATATATTAAAATAGTAAATTAGCTTCGGTTAAATTATTTAAAATAGTTTATTATCGAATAAAAAATAAAAATTCGACTCGCGAAGTAATTAAACAATAATTTAATTAAAAAATTATATATTTCAGGTCGGATAATACTAATCCTACTTTTCAAAAACTTTTTTGTACGTTATTAAAAATTATTAACGCGTTAAACGCGTAAAAAAACGCGGTTAAAAAATCTTTTTTTTAATATATATAATATACGACTATATTAAATACTCGATATATTTATTGTACGACCGTTTTAAAATATTAAAATGTTTAATATTAAAAAACTAAAGCTTATAAAAAAAATACAAAAACATATAAAAGGTAATAATATTATAATTTTTGCAATATAATTCGAATTTAGTTAAATAATAGTTTTTATAGCTATCGAAAATAAATAAATAATAATTTTTTTTGCAAATAATAAAAAAAACCAAAAGATCGTTTTATGAGTTTTTTTTTTTTTTTTTAAAAAAAAAACCGATTATTTAAAAAGCTATATAATAAAGCATAATAGTTATATTTACTATAAAAGTAAAAGTAAATATTATAAAGTTTATAAAAAAAAAACAGTATTAAAAAAACTATTTAAAAATTTTACCTTAAATTTAAAAAAGCTTTAAAAAATATGTTTTAATAATATTTAAATAATTTAGCTAATAAAAAAAAACAAATTAATATTTAATTGCGCTACATAAATATTTAAAATATATAAATTAAATAAAAATATATTAAAAAATTATTCGAAATTATATATATTTTTAATAAAAAAAAAGCTAGCAAATAAGCTTACTAAAAATCTGCTAAAAGCTTAGTTTAAATATTTTAAAGCTTTATTAAATTTATAAAATCTAAGTTATAAAATAAAATAAAAATTATAATTAAAAAGAAATTAAATATAATTTTGTAATCAATAAATACGCCGGCGTTTAAAGTATTTAACTAATAATTAAATGAAATTTTGAAAAAATTTAATAATTTATTATAATAACTAAATAAAAAAAGCAAATTAATTATTAAAAGTAAAATTAATAAGCTTTTTTATAAATTTTATAGCATAAAACTTATATTTAGTTTAATTAATATAAAAACCGGCTAAATAAAAAAGCAAATTAAAATAAACTATTATAACGTTAATAGCGTTAATTTTACGTTTAGCTATATTTATATGATTATTGTTTATAATATAAATAAAGCAAAAAAAAACAAAAATTTGCCGCCAAAACAGAAGATTTATTCGAAAAAAAAGCAAAACTTAAAAAACGCCTTTCGAAAAAGCAAATATAAAAATAAAAAATGCTATGCGTTTAAAAATAAGCAAAAAAGTAAAAGCAAATATTTATAAAATCGTGCGTTTTTAAATAAAAAAACTAGCAAAAAAAAACCAGCGCAAAAAATGCAGTTATTAAATTATTAAAAAAAACTTAAGATTAAGCTAAATTTATATAAAAATAAACAAAATTACGTTTTAAATTTGAAGCAAAAATTAAAACTAAAGCAAAAATAAAAGTAAAAATATTTAATAGTTTACGAAATTTATTAGCAAAACATTTGATTTTTTAAAAAGTTAAGTTAACATTTAAATAAAATTTTTTAAAAAAATAAATATTAACATAATTTAAAACTTTAAAAGCTATATAAACGTTAATTAACGCAAAAGCAGCTATTTTGCAATAATTAAGCTTAAAATATATTAATAAGCAGCTAAAAAAATATAACATTTGATAAAAAAAGTTTATAAAACAACTTATTAGTAGTTTAAAACATAACGTTAATATCGATTTTTTTTAAACGCGTTAAAATATTTGCTAATGCTTTTTTTAAAATCGCTAAACGCGTATATTTTACATAAAAAACTATACGTAAAATATTACGACTTAAACAAATACGCTTTAAAGTTTTAAAAGCTTATTTATTAAAACTGTTAAAAAAAAAAAGTTTTAAAGCAAGCAAAAATAAAAATAAAAAATATAAATATAATTAAATAAATTTAAAAAAAAACTAAGCAACAAATTAACAGCAAATAATATGTTTATTTATTTAAGTTTTAAACTTAAAAATTTATATAAAAAAATTATTTAAATAAGCTTAATATTTATTTAAATTATTTTCAAAATTACAAATTTAGCTTTTAATTTAAAATCGAAAGCTTTAAAATTATCGGATTTATTTATAAATTAAAAAAACAGCTTAATACTTTTAATAAAATAAATACGGCTTTTTATAAATTTATAAACTATAGTAATAAAAAATTTTTAACTAAAATAAAATATAAAAATATAAACTTTAATAATAAAAATTTTATAAAAAGTAAAAAAAGCTAAATTAAATAAACTAATTTCGGTAATATTTTTATAAAAAAGTAACTTTAGCGATTTATTTTTTAAAAGCAAAAGAATTTATGCAAAATATTATTTTCACAAAAAAATTATAAAAAGCGGTATTTTTTACGTTTAAATTAATTAAATCGTTATTTATTATTTTAACATTAAAAATTTCGTATATACTACGATGTAAGGTATAGTGTGGGATAAAATGATGATGTATTAGGTATATGAGGGGAATCTCTGGCATAGTGTTAGATTTACTGGTTTACTGTTGTATTGCATCTATTAATAACTAGCTGTACTACCTGCAGTTTCAGGATATTTTGTGTAGTGGAGCTCTTAAGCCACAATAGCATAAGCTATTTAAAATTAAGCCATATATAAGTCTCCTCAACGGATATAGTTTTCTTAATGCATATTCACAAGCTTTTTAAATATTGTTAATTTAACATACTTTTTTAAAATAAGCTATTTTAATAAACTATTTTATACTAAAATATAAGCTTTTAAATAGCATTATATAATATAAAAAATAAATATAATATAGCTTTTATTAATAAACGTAATAGTATTTATAAAATATAGTTATAATATAAAAATAGTTATATATAAAAATAAAAATATTATATATTATTAAAAAGCTTATAATTGCTTAGTTATATATATACGTATATATATTATATATTATTAAAAAGCTTGCGATAATAAAATTATTAAACATTTGTATTAAAAAATATATAAATTTTTAGTTAACGAGCTTTTTTAGTGTTTTTTTTTTTACGTATTTTTACGATTTTTTTATAAATTTATAAAATAGCTTTATAACAAACTTTTCGTTCGTACGTAATAAAATTTAAACTAATTGTTAATAGTAAATTATTATATAATTAAAAGCTTTTTTTTGTAAATAATATTTTTTTTTTGCTATTTTTTTAGCTAAAATATAAAATTTTTAAACATCGAATAAAAAAATCGCTAATATATGTTACGAACCAACAGGTGGTCCAAGATTAGGCCGTAAGACAAGACTAAAGGTCTTGGGGAAGACGCCCGGACCAGCCAGAGGTCACGTAACACCAGAGCGATAGGATCGCAGTAACGCTCCAAGCGCTCTAAAGCGATGGGATTACAATAACGCTCTAGGCGCTCCAAAGCGATAAGATCGCAGTAACGCTCCAGGCGCTCTAGCTAGTATAGGGATAAAAGAACAAAAATATAAAAAAAAAAGTTTTTTTATATAACTAGTTATTTACTTATTACTATTTAACTCATGTTTATAGTTAGTTTTTAAAAATAACTATAAAAGATTATTTTTTACGAAGCAATTAATTTAAAATACTATTGTTTTATTGCCCGTAATACTATTTTTTAACATATACTTTAAATATAAACCTAAAAGTATTTTTAGTTATATTTTAAACATTTATAACCCCGATACTACAAAAGCATATATAATATTAAATACTAGTATAACGCTTCGTAATACTTTAAATAATTTTGTTTTACGTTAAACGGTTAACTAAAACAATATTTAAACCATATCGGCACCAACAATTTAAAAAAATGCAGAACTATCGCAAATCGCAGCACTACTTTTAAAGCTATTAACGAACCCTAACCACCCCATAAAAACTAAAAAAAAAAACGACAAGTTTAAAATTACTAAAAAACAATACGATTACTTAATAAACTTAGTTAAAAACTTTCGAAAAAAGCTAAACGCTAAAAACAATAAACGACAAATACTAAAAAAAAATCTAAAAATCGCTAAACCACCTAAGTTCGACGAAATTTTTAATAAATTTAAAAAATTCTTAGCTTAAATTCGAATATATTAATATTATTATAACGATACTTTTAAAAACGATAAAAAACGAATTTTTTATGCAACATTATTGCTAAAAAAAAAAGCTTTAACCTAGTTTAAACCGCATTTATTTAAAACAACGACTAAACTTAAAAATAAATAGCCTAAAAATACGCAAAAAATTTTTTTAAATCGAAATTCTTTTAAAACCGAGCTTAAAAATCTATTTTTTAACCTTAAAAAAAAACGATAAACTTAAAATAAGTTATAAAAATTACGACAAATTAAATTAGCATTAATTTATATAATTAAATTTTAAAAAATTTCCGTTATATTTAATATTAACGACCAAGCTAAAATTATAATATTTTATAATAAATTAAAAAATAAAGTTAAAAATAAAATTATTAAACTACTATAACTAAATAAGTTCGTAAAATATATTTTAACAGCTATTTAAATCGATATTTAATTATATAAACGATATTAAAAAAAAAAACAAAACTTTTCTAAAAATAAATAACAAAAAAAAAATTAAAACAAAGCTAATAACTTTAAAAAACAATAACATTTTACAACATACGGTATATATACAAAATTAATAAAACTTAATAAAATGCGACAAAATAAAAAAAGACAACAAAAAATAAAAAAAACTGTTAAATATTATAATTACGACAAACTAAAACATTACGCTAAAAATTATAATAAAAAATTACGCAAAAATCCACGAGTATTAAAAGCTAAAATATCTAAAGCTAAAAAAAGCAGTTAACAAATTAATATAATACAAGCCTATTACGAAAATAAAATTTTAAACGTAAAGTAAAATAATAAAACATTAACCGAAAACTTAATAACATAAAAAGAAATATAAGCATTAACGGATTAATTAATAATACGATTACATTTAAAACAAACAATAAAAAAAATCTATAAATAAGCTGTTTATAACAAAAAATAGTCTACCGACAGTTTAAAAAAAAAAGTACAGCTAAACGAAACAGTACGTTTAAAACGTAAATTAGCTAAAATAGTATAAACTTTAAAACAAAAACCTAAAGCTATAAAAATAATAATAAAACAAATTTAACAAAAGTTATAATATCAAATAACCATCGCCTTAAATAAATAAAAAAACGCGCAAACCCGAAATAAATAGCCAAGACCCGACTAGAAAAATAAAAAACAAAAAAGTCTTAGCCCAGCCAAAAAAAATCAAAATAACGAACCTTACAAACCAAAAAATAATAAAAAATACTTTTAAAACTATATATACCTTTTAATCGACAAAACAATATTAACATTAAGCATACGATAAATAAAAGCAAACCGATATACATACCGAAATATTAAAAACAAAATAATATGCAAAAAAAATTAGCCTAAAAAAAAAAAATGTCTAAACGACAACTTAAAATATTTTTACGAAATTTATAATTGCTAAACAAAAAATAAATAGCTAAACCAAACAATATATATAGCAATAACTCGAAAAAACGTCGCACCGTATACGTAAAAAAATAAATTTTACTTAAAACAAAAAATAATAACTCTAACCAAAAAAAAAATAAAACAAAAGCTTAATATTAAATTAAAACAATAGCTTTTACGGTATTATAAAAAATACCAAAATATAATAATTAAAGCAAGCATAAATATTTTAAAAACGAAAAAATTCGACACTTTTATTTTAATTAATCGTATATATAATAATACTATATTTAAAAACGACGATAAACGATTGCAACTACGCTATAAAAAATATTATAAAATATTATAAACAAATTGTATAATATATAAATATAAAAAATATATAGTAAAAAAAATCGAAAATCTTTAATTTTTAGCCCGGATAGCTAAAATAAAAATCCGATATTTTTATAAAAAAAGCAAAGTTAAAAAACTAATAATAATATACCGAGCAGCTTATAAATACGTTATATTTAAACAAGATTTTTAATATCCCGAAAATTGCAAAAAAAAGTTTACGACTTAAAAACGATGCTAATATAACTAATACAAAATTTACATATTTTATAAAGTTTCTTAATATAAATAAATAAAAAAGAAAATTAAAAAAAAAAATCAGCAAAAATTGCTTTTTATCCGAAATCGTCGAAAAAATAATAAAGTGGCAAAATTTACGAAAAAACAAAACTAACAACAAGTTTATTAACAAACAAAAAACGACGAAAAACAGCTATAAAACAAAACTAACAGCTAGTTTACAAGATTTTCAGGTTTTTATATAAAATAAAAACATAACGTAAAAAAATACAAATATTAATAAACGTAATCTATAATAAAAAAAAACTAAAAGCTTTACTCGATATAAGCGCTTATAAAAGTTTTATTTCCCCGAATCTAGTTAACGAATTAAATATAACATAAACTAAAAAAAAAAAACCCTATATACTTACGACTTTCGATAAAAAAACTATAGATTATAATAACGAAAAAGTTACACGAAAAATTGCAAAACTCCCCATAATTATCTAAAATCGCCTAAAAAACCTTAAGCTCGACATTACAAAAATATTACACGACATAATATTAAAATTAACCTAATTGCAAAAAAGCAATCTTAAAATAAACTAAAGAACTAGCCGTCTTTAATAAAATTTACCCGAAATAATTAAACCAAAAAAAAACTTAGCCTTTGCAAAACTTTAAATACAAGCTATATATAAGCCTAAACAGCTAAACAAAATATAAAACAAAATACAACAGCAAATTAATAAAAAATTCACGATCAAAATACCAAAAAAGTATAATAAATTTAAAAGCCTGTTTACAAAAAAACACAGTAAAAAAACAAAGCTACTAAAGCATAATAAATATAATTACATAATTAATCTAAAAAAAAAAACGTACCTTAAAGCTTTTAAACCATATAAATTAAACAAAAAATAACTTAACGAACTACAAAAATATTTTAACAAAAACTTAAAAAAAAAGTTTATACAACATTTTAAATTACCGGCAGCAGCACTAATACTATAGGTACTAAAAAAGCTAAAAAAAAATAAAAAACGAAAATAGAAAAATTATAAAAATTAGCGACATTTTAACTCTATTACTATTAAAAATAAAAAACCTATACCAAAAATAAATAATTTAAAAAATCGTTTAAAAAAAACACAATATTTTACAACACTTAACATTTCAAAAACCTACTATTACATTAAAATTAAAAAAAGCAATAAATAAAAAACAGCATTTATTACTAAATATAAACTATATAAATCTTTAATAATAAATTTTAGCCTTATTAACGCATTAGCAACATTCTAATCAATAATTATAAATATACTACGCAAATTTGTCGATAAATTCGTAATAGTATATTTAAACGACATTTTAATTTATTTAAAAACACTAAAAAAACATAAAAAATATATGCAATAAATGCTTTAAGCGTTATAAAAAGCAAAGTTAAAAATATATCTAAAAAAAAATAAGTTTTACAAACAACAAATAAATTTCTTAAAATACACAATATTTTTAAAAAAAGTACAAATTTAACAGTTTAAACTAAAAACAATAAAAAATTAGCCCGTACTAAAAAATATTAAAAATATACAATCGTTTATAAAATTTACGAACTACATACGTATATTTATTAAAAATTTTAAAAAAATCGCGGCGCTTTTTACAAACTTTACTAAAAAAAATAAACTTTTCTAATAAACAAAAAAAAAGCAAAAAGCGTTCGATATATTTAAAAATACAATTTTAAGCAATCTAATACTTAAACTACCCGATTTAAATAAAAAATATAAAATAAAAATCAACGCAAATAATTACGCTATAAAAAAATAATTAATTTAACGAAATAAAAACGGCAAACTACATTTAGTAGCATTTTTTTCGAAAAAGTTTTTAAAACCCAAATTAAATTACCAAATTTACGACAAAAAACTTATAATAATAATCGAAACATTTAAATAATAAAAACACTATTTAAATAGCACTATAGCGCTAGTAAAAGTTTACTTAAACTATAAAAATTTTATAACGTTTATAACTACTAAAATATTAAATAAACGATAAATACGATAAGCAAAATTTTTGTTACAGTTTAATTTTAAAATTATTTATATCAAAAATAAAAAAAACGACAAAATAGATATTTTTAGCCGAAAAAGTAACTATAAGTAAAAAATATTACTAAAAAATTAAATACTATTATATAAAAATACAAATAAAAGCCTATTTATAAACCTTATGCAAATAAATTACGAAAAATAAAATTAAAAAATACAAAACATACTACGAAAATTAAACGAATTAATTAACTAATACTACAACGATAAACTATATATATTAAAAACATATTAGTACAAATTAATTAAAAAAATATACGAACATCTATTTTTAAAACATTAAAAAATATTTAAAACACTTAACAAATTGCGAAAAAATTACGATTTTTCAAAAACATTAACAATAGTCAAAAAAATTATCGCAAAATATAACTTATGCAAAAAATTTAAAACAACAAAATATAAACTATATAAAAATTTAATACTAATACTAATATTAAACTAAACATAAAAAACAATAGTATTTAATTATATAATTAAATTACTAAAATTAAAAAAACTTATAATAAAAATAAAATTCGATTTTATTATAATTATAATAAACAAGTTTACGAAATATGCTTATTTTATACTATATAAAAAAGCAAGCTTAGTAAAAAATTTAGCTTACGCAATAATAAAACATGTTTTTAATAAATATAGTTATTTAAAAATAATTATTATAAATAAAAATAAAACAATAGCATTTAAGTTTTAGCAGTTATTTACTAAAACTTTAAAAATTAAGCATAAAATATTTACAATATATTATTTATAAACAAATAGTTAAATAAAAAAACTAAATTAAACACTAAAACAATATTTATATTATTATATTAATTAAAATTAAAATAACTAAGTAAAATTATTATTAAACGCAAAATTAATATACAATAGTTTAATAAACGAAATAATAAAAATATTACTATTTAAAGCAAACTATAAATACGATATAAATACGTAATAACATTATATTAACAGTATTATTGCATTAACAGCCGAAATTTAAGCAAAAAAATTGCTAAAACTATAAAAATAGTTATAAAAAAAACTTATATTTGTTTAATAAAAAATAAAAAAATATTACGACAAAAACAAATTATTAAAGCTAATTTTAAAAAAAAAAAATAAAGTCTATCTTTTAAAACGTAATATTTAAACGAAACGCAGTAGCGAAAAACTTAATTTTAAAAACATCGGACTTTTTAAAATTAAAAAAGTTATGTTACTAGTAATATATAAATTAAAGTTATTAAATATTATAATTATTCGACTAATTTTTTATGTATTATTATTAACTAAAGCGTACCTAAACGCTGCGTTTAAAACTTAGCTAAAAGCAAATAAAAATAAAAACATTTACGAGGTAGAAGAAATCTTAAATTTACGACAAAGTAAAAAAGAATTCGAATATCTTATTAAATAAGAAAGCTATACATATACTAAAACTACATAGGAATTAAAAAAACATTTTACGAACGTAAAAAACTTTGTTAAAAACTTCTACCGGCGATACCTTAATCGATCGAAACTAAAAAAGAAAAGTCGACCACGGAAACATTAAAAAAATGCTAGTCGAACTTGGAAGTAAAAAGACCGGGTTAGTTTTTTTTAAAAAGAGAGGCGTTTAATTTGACTAGACCTTTCGTTACCAAGTCCGCAACACGTTTTTTATAAAATTTTTTTTGCTTGCGTATACGATAAAAACGAGCGAAAGCCTCTAAAAGTGCCTTTTCGGCGTATTTTTCCTCTTTTTTAAGCCGAAAAGACTTTTTCGACGCTTTATATAACTTGGATAAAAGAACTTTTATGCAGTTATATAACCGATTAGTTTAAACATAATTATTATAACAAGACGTACCCGCTATAATAGTATAAATACGCTTTTTAAAAAGATAACGAGAGCAAAGAACGGCCTCGAAGCCTTTAAAGTCAATTAAATAAGCAAAAGCTTAACGCTACTCAGTTTTTTTATAAAAAAAACGCCTAGTCATTTTGTTAAGCATGGTTGTAAAAGAAAAGTGGCAACAATAACGATATAAAAAAAAAAAAAAAAACAACAAGAAAAGAACCTACCTAGAAAAATTGTTAAAAACAACAATCGTAGAAGGAGGGGGATAATGTTACGAACTAATAAGTGGTTTAAGATTGGGCCGTAAGACAAGACTAAAAGTTTTAAGAAAAACGCCCGGACTAGCCGGAAGTTACGTAATACTAAAGCAATAAGATCGCAGTAACGCTTTAAGCGCTTTAAAGCGATAAAATCGTAATAACGCTCTAAGCGCTCTAAAGCAATAAGATCGCAATAACGCTTTAAGCGCTCTAGCTAGTATAAAAATAAAAAAACAAAGATATAAAAAAAGGAGTTTTCTTATATAATTAATTATTTATTTATTACTATTTAACTTATATCTATAGTTAGTTTTTGAAAATAACTATAAAAAATCATTTTTTACAAAGCAGTTAATCTAAAATACTATTGTTTTATTGCCCGCAATACTATCCTTTGACGTATACTCTAAACATAAACCTAAGAGTATCTTTAGTTATACTTTAAGCATCTATAACCCCGATACTACAAGAGCATACATAGTGTCGGACACTAGTGTAGCGCTTCGTAATAATATATTTATAATGTAATATTATATTTTTTTTGCCGTAATATATAGTTAAATTATAGCGGAAAATTTGAACTTTGCTAGCTTTTTTCGTAAATATAATAAATACGATTTATTAAAAATATATTAACGAGTTTAATAATAATTAATCGGATTTTAAATTCGACGAAATTTATAACATTTTTGCGCAATTTTCCTCGGTTTTAACGGTTAAAAATTTTTTTCGCGTTGTCGCTATTGCTACTTTTACTTTTATTTTAGCTCCAGCATTAGCTATTTTTTATAATAGTAAAACTACTGCTGCTATTACGACTAGCGCTATTTTTAATATAGCTAAAATAGCGATCGGCTTGCGTAATATATATACGTTTTTAAATAGCTAAATAATTCCGGTTATTTCGGTGCTTTTGCTTTTGCTAAGTTATAAAACTTTTACTATAATACGCTTTTTTCGTAACGCTATTATACGATTTTTTACACGTAATTGTAATACTTTTTCGCAAAAACTTGCGGCTTGCTACGCGCGTTTTATTTTTTTAAAAATAGCTTGCAAAACTTTTTATTTACAATATATTTATAACGCTTTTAAAAACCGCTCGGACAGCGTTTATAAAAAAACTATAAAAAATAGCTAACGTTATTATTTTTATACTTTTAAATATATTTATTTTGCTATATAAATAGCTTTTTTATATTAATTAATTTTTTTTTAACAATTAATAAACTAATTTTGGCCGAATTTTCGACGTGCACTTTTTGCAACGTTTTAATTATTTATTAAAATAACGCTTTTTTTTTAAATAATCGAAAAATCTATTACTTTTAAATTATTATTTAAACTTTGTTCTGTTTAAAACAAATTAGTAAAAAAAACGAAAAAAAAAAATTTTCGGAAAAAAATATTTTTATAAATGCCTATAAATAAACTACGGCTATTTTAATAATAAAATTTCTAGCTTTTTTAAAATAATATTTTTATATTTTTTTTATTTAAATACTTTTAAGTTAAAACTTTTAAATTATTAAATAAATTATTTTTTAATTTTTTTATTACTATATTATTAATTTATTTTTTATAATTTATTTTTTAAATTTTTTTTTATAAATTAATTTTCGAACTTTTTAATTATAAATAATTAATTTAAAATATTTTGTTTATTTAAAAGTTTATATAAATTAAATTGTTTTAAAAAAAATTATCTTATTTTTATATTAATAAAATTTTAATAAAATTATTTGCTATTATTTCGTTAATAAATATATAAATTATTTAAAAAGTTTTATTTTTAACTTTTTACTATAATTAATAATTATAAATATTTATATACTATAATTTAATGCGTAATAAAGCCGTTTTTTTCGTAATTAACTTTATAGTTTATTAATTATTATATTAAAAAACTATATATTAATTATTTAGTTTAATATTAAACTTTTTTATTAGTTTATTAATAAATGTAATTTTTTTATAACTTAAATTAATATAAAAAATTCGGCTTTAATAATAAAAATAGTAACTATATTTTATTTATTAGTTTTTTATTTTATTATTTTTTCGAAAAGTTTTATAATATAAATTTAAAAACTTTTCCAGTTATTATTATTATTAGTAAAAAAATATTATTTACTACTATAAAATCGTGTTTATCGCTAAATTATAAAATAAAATATTAACTTATAATAAAATATATAAAAAGCCTATTAGCCGCTTTATAATGTTTAAAAAAAAAATATAGTTAAGACAAAATAATTTAAACGTTATAAATATTATATTTAACTTAATAATTATTATAATATATAATATAAATTTAACTTTTTATTAATAATATTAAATATTTTGTTTTAAAATAATTTTTTTATAAAAAAAAAGCTTTTTAGTTTTTATTAAAATATTTGCATAAA
Organism: Xylariaceae sp. FL1651; assembly: GCA_025201745.1. NCBI lineage: Eukaryota > Fungi > Ascomycota > Sordariomycetes > Xylariales > Xylariaceae > Xylariaceae sp. FL1651. Next base: position 54,242 of record MU624279.1, read on the forward strand.
TTATAAATAAATTATTTTTTAATTTAGCGATTTTATTAATATATAACGTTTAAAATAGCTAAAAAAAACCTTTTTTTTTTAAAATTATATTTAATTTTTAAAATAATAATTATTTCGTTAACCGTTATTTAGTTTTTTTGTTTATAAACTATTATTATATCGTTAATATAAATAAATAATAATATTTTATTTTTTAAAAAATAATAAAGTTTATAGAAAATAAACTTAAAACCTATTTTTTTTTAATAATTTTATAAACTTTTTTTTATTATAATAAAAAAAACTCCCGTAAACTATATAAAGTTTTTAATAATTTTATATTAATATCCGGCTTTTTATACTTTAATAATATATATATATATATATTTTTAGTTAATTTAACGTTAATAAAAATATTTATAATATTATATTATTTAAATTTTAAGTGAAACTTAATAGCAATAGTTGTTAAAACTTTAAAAAAACTTTTCGGCTAAAATATTAATATAAATATTTTTTTTGCTAACATTAAAGTATTAATTTTTTCGTACTATTAAATAAGCTTTATATTTATTAAATTTATATATATAAATTTATATATAATTTAAAATAAAGCTTTTTTTTGTAAAACTTTTTAAAATTTTACGCTAAGTTTTTATTTTTTTTATAACTGTATAAATATATTTATTTTACTTTTTAAAAATAATTTTTTAGTAAATATATATTAAACTTTTTATGCTATTTTAATAAAAAAATAAATTTTGCCGGTAAATCTTTTAACGTTTAATTAATAAAACTAATAATCGAATTTTAAATAATATAAAATTATTAACAAAATTTAATAATTATAATTAAATATATTAGCTTTATAAAAAAAAGCTTTTAAATAATAATTAATTAGTTTAAAAGTTTTCTTTTTTTATATATAGTTTAATATATAAATTTTTAAATAATAATTAGTTAGTTTAAAAACTTTTTTTTTATTATATTTATTTTCGACAAAATTTAATAATTATAATGTTATAATATAAAAAACGCTTTTTTAAAAGCTTTTTTTAAAATGTAATAACTAAAATCGGTTAAATAATATTTAATAAACTTTTTTAAAACTTTTTATAAAATTAAAAAGCTATAAATAAATTTTTTAAAAATCTTTTTTTTTAATAATAAAGCTTTTATTTTAAAATTTAATTTTATAAATTTTTTTAAAGCTTTTTAATAGTTTATTTTTTATATTTTAATAACTGTTTTTTTATTTATAAATATAAATTTATATAATTTTGTTATATTAAACATAGTTATTTATAGATTAATAAAATATTTAACTAAATTTATTTTTAAACGATTTTTTCGATCGTTTTCGGCATGTTTTTTTTAAAAATTAAGCTTTAAAAAACTTAATTTAATAAAAAATAAACTTAAAAAAGCTATTTTTAAAAATTTTAGCGAAATAAAAAAGCTTAACTCGAACTTTAAATTAATATAAAAATAGATTTTTTTATTTAAATTTTTTAAAATGTTTTTTATAAGTTTATTTAATTTTTCGGCTTTTAATTTATTTAAATTTTTAAATATTTTATTATTTTATAATAAATAAACTTATTATATTTTTGCTTGTAAAATATATTTTCGTTTATTTTAAAAAATTTTTAATAAATAAAGCTATTAATTAGCTTTTTATATTTTTTTAACGTTATTTTAAAAAAATCGTTTTTAAACTTATTTTTATTATTGTTAAAAGTTCGTTTTTATTAAATTATATATTTTTAATAATTATAATTTTTTTTTAAAAAAAAGCTAAATATAGTAAATGTTAAAAAATTAATAGTTTATTAAATAATTTAATTATATTTTTAAATTAAGCTTTTAGCGCCGTTTTTTTTTATTTAATTTTAGTAGTTATAATAAATATTATATAGCTATATATTTTTAAATAAGCTATTAAAAAAAAAATTTATATTTAATAATTTTTTTAAAATTATCGAAATAGTTATAAAACTTTTTATAAAACATTTTTTAGCGATTATTATATTTAAAGGTCTAGTTATATAAATAAATCACTATATATATTATTTTTAATTATAAAAAAGTAAAAAGTTTATAGCCGTTTTATAAAACGTTTGCTTTTTTTTTAATAATATTTTTTATTTTTTCAGCTGTTTTATTAAAGTTTTAGGTTTTTATTAAAAAATCTTTAAACTAAATATTTAAAAAACGAGTTTTAATAGTTTTAGTTAATTTATTTATAGCTTTTTTAATATTTATAAGTTTATTATTATATTTTGTAGTTTATATTTAAATTTTGTATTTAATTAATATATATTATATATAGTTTTCGAAAACTATTTATATAATATCGGCCCGTTTATTATTAATATAATAATTTTACGTATGGCTAAAATATCGATTTATAATTAGTATAAATTTTTAAAACTTATTATTTTTTATAGTAAAATTATCGTATTTATAAAAATTAATTATAAACTGTATTTTTGTTTTTAATATTTTTTATTTTAGTATATATAACGTAATTAGTTATATAAATTTTGTTATTAATTTATAAAATAATTGCTATTTTTTTTATACAATTTAATAATCGTTTTAATAGTTTAAATTTTAAATAACTTAGCTTTTAATATTATTTATATAAACTAGCTTAAAATCGAAAAAACTTTATATAGCTATTTAATAAATACTTTTGTACGTAAAAAATATAATTTATTAATTATAACAAAATATATTTTAGTATGTATTAATTATATATTTGCTATAAATAATATAAAAACTTTTTTTATTTATATTTAAAAAAATCAAATTTAAGTTTATTGTTTTAGTAAATTTTTATTTAATTTAAAGTTTATAGTAATATTAAGTTTGTCGTTATATTTAAATAAAAAGCAACGTTAAAAAATTTATATATTTATAAGCTTTTAAAACTTTTTATTTTAAAATCGATTTTTTTATAGCTGTATATTTTAATCGTATTATTATTTGCTAATATTTTATTTTTTAAATTAACACTTTTTATATTTATAAATTTATTAGTTTTATTAAAAATATAAATATTAAAGCTAAAATTTAATATAATATAATTATATAATATATACGTTTTTAAAAGCTTTTAGTTAATTAAAAAAAAAACTTTTAATTTTTACTATAATAAGTTTTAATAATTAGTTTTAGTTAGGTTTTTTTTTTAAAGCATTAAACTTAACTTTTTTTTTTGGTTTATTTTTTTGTTATATTTTTTTTACTTACTGTCGAAAGCTTTTATTAAATTTTATTCGCTGTTAAATTATTATTTTTCATTTTTTATTTATATACTATTTATTAAAAGCAAATTTTTTAAATATATAATAATAACTTTAAAATAAATATTTATTAAAGTAAACAATATAGTTTATTAAATTTAAATTTTTTTTTCTATTTTCCGTTTGCGTATTTATTTTAAAGCGCTTTATAAAAATATTTTTAAAGTTTTTTTGGTTATTAAAACTTTATTAATATAACTATCGGTTATTATTGCTTTTGTTTTTTTAATAAGGTTTTTGAATTTATAAATTTTTATTTCGGCGATTTTATTTAAAATAATTTTTTTCCGGCTTGTTAAAAAAATCGTCGATATCAAAAAGTTTAAAAATAGTAAACGCTACGTTTTTAATAAACTTTTTAGTAAATTGTATAATATTTAAAATAAAAATTTTTAACGTAAAGTTATAATAATCGCTAAATAATTAAAAATATTATTTGCTATAACTTTGCTATATTAACTTCGGTAAATAATAATTTAAATAAAATGCGTTTATCGAAAAGCTTTTTTTAAATTAGTAATAAAATCGAAAAAGTCGGTAATATCGGCTTTTCTTTTAATTATTTAAAAAACTTTATTATATTACTAATCGGTTTATTTAACGAGATCTTTAATAGTTTTTTTAAATAATTAATTTATAAAATTTTCGTATTTTTTTTTATATTTATTTTTAAAAGTTTTGCTAACTACGCTACTTAGTTTTTTTTAGCTTTTAGTACTATTAATCGATTATTTCGTCGAAATTTAAATAAATTTTCCGGTAATTAAAATATACCGTAGTTTTTATTTAATCGTAAAATTTAGTAACTATTTTAAAATAAATATTATAAGCTTTAGTTAAATTGTTATAACGTATTTTAGCAGTGTTAAATTTAGCTAGTTTATATGCCGTAAAATTTTATAAATTATCGGTTTTAAGATTAATATTTATATTTAAAGTAAAATTTTTAATTAAAAGAGCTTTTGGTTTTTTAGGCTAAAAAGCGTAAGTAAAGCTTTTTTTAATATATTTTTAAAAGTTCTGTCGTTTAGCTTTGTTTTTAAAATCGATTTTTTAAAAAAGAAAATTATCGGGGGTTATAAAAGTATAGGTTAATTTATTCGATATATTCGTAATTTTTGCAAAATAGTTTAGTAAACTTGTTAGTAAAATATAAAAATTAATAAGACTTTTAATTGTTAAATTTACTGGTTTATTATTGTATTATATTTATTAGTAACTAGTTGTACTGTTTGCAGCTTTAGGATATTTTGTATAGTAAAGCTTTTAAGCTATAGTAGTATAAGCTATTTAAAATTAAGCCATATATAGGTCTCCTTAACGGATATAATCTTCCCAGTGCATACTCACAAGCTCTCCAGATATCTCCAATCTGACACATAGCCAGAGATTCCAGCTATATAGGCTAGGCTAGGTGGGCCAGGCTACCACCCCTGTAGGTGTGTAACATACGATTAATATTAATTAGCTAAAATTATTTTAAACATTAACGTAGTAATTATATATATATTTTTTCCCCTTTATATTTTTGTTTTCTTAAATACAAAATAAATAAAAAACGCGACAAAAAAATTATAGCCTAGTCGATTGTTTTTTGCCGTATTTTAAAATAAATAATATATTAAACTGTTTCGAAATTAAATTATAAAATATTAAACTTGTTTACGATTGTTTAAAAATATTCGCGCAGTAATTTAATCGCTATTTATATATTAAAAATTAATTATTTTAATAAAAACATATTTAAAAATAGTTAGCAGTAATTATAATAAACAAAACGCAAATTTTATAAATTTACAAATTAAAATAGGCAATAATATAAAAAAAAAAAAAAAATTTCAGTTAAAAAACAGCTAAAAATATATAATAAAATTATATTTTAAAATAATATATATAGCAACAGCCTAAAGTAATAGCATTTGTACATTATATAATAATATTAAAAATATAAACTAACACGCGTTATATATATATAAATTTAATTATTAAACATTATTTTATTTATATATAAAGTATAAAAATTATAACAAGCAGCTTTTTTATAAAAATATAGCTTAGCTAAAAAGTATATTACAAGATTATAGATTTTTTTAATATAGCTTTATAGTTTAGCTTTGTGATTTTAAACTTTTAAAGGTTTAGCAAATCGGTAAATATTATATCTAGAGATTATATAAGTATTTAAAGATCTCTAAGAGCACTTTTACTTAATTATATATTTTAAAAGATTATTTTAATATATATGGCGCTGAGCGCACTGTTGATTAAGGCACCGATGACTACTACACTTTGCTGGTATATCCACAGTATTGCAATATTTTGTTTAAGATTTGTTATTCAAATTTTGTTTGAACAATTTTCGCCGTCTACTTTCTGCTTCTTCGAAATTCACTCGATAAACAGGTCTCATGGGGGCGAATGGCATATAGTGGCAAGAGTGTTACTGTACTTTTGCGAATCTCGTGAAAGCTGTCGACAGTTGGCTTGCAAAACCAAGGTCAGTCAACGCTACAGTTCGCGTTCCTTCAGCTGGTGGATCTTTGTGTGGTCCTCTGGGTTGTATTTCGCCCGCCTTGAAGTCGAAGTTGCTTTCAAATTGGCTGTGGTGTCCTTATAGCGGTTCACCCGTAATAAACGGAGTAGTTGCTAGGCAAGCACTGGAAAAAGTCTGTACCTAGCTGGGGCAAAATCTTAGACAGTATTTATAGGAACCGCACCATGAAGGGCTCATACTTGTTAAGCGCCTCCGCTTCTGCCATGTTCTTGTAAGGGCTCCCATGTCCCCTCTCTATTTTTCCACCTCCCAGGAACTCCAGACTGCCGCCATCCAGCTTTTTATTACCACAAATCTCTTTTACCTCTCACTCTTCCTCTCCAGGACCTCCAACCACTGGTGTCTAAGAGTCATTACACAGGCGCAGAGCACCGCAAGAGGGATCAGTCTTAAACTTTGTAAGCTCCTTATTAATACTTATACAAAAACTACGTTACGACTTCTAGCTTTCATATTAATATAAAAGCCAAAGGATGACGCTTAAGTATTATTATTCAAACGCTATTAGTATGGTGGTAAAAGTCGAGTTTTCGCATCTCAAGGCAACAAATCCTTTACAAGCGTGTCCCTTCCAGCATTGACCAACCACTCAAGGATACGCGCCGGTATCCCCGCCACTTCCTTAGCCCAGTCCGCATCGACGTGTCCAGAAGAAAACTCGAAGTCTACCATCACAACGTCGCCGTCCTGGAAGGTATACCAGCCACGCAGGTAATTGTGTCTTTGTTTGTTAGAAACGGTCCAGTTGGACGAGGGCTGGGGGACGTCGAGGAAATACAGCACGTTCGTGATATTGGCACGCGGGTCGCGGACTAGCGCCTCTGGTAGGCAATTCGTCATGCCCTCGAACTCGATGACGTCTAGCGTCTTTCTGGTGAACCTCTTCAGCTAGCCACACGCACATTGTCGTCACGTCGCGTAATACGGATTGATAAATTTACAATTGAGATATCCCTTTGACTGATAGTTCAGCAACAGTACATACCAGAGCTACTAGACAAGGGTTACAGCCAATTAGAAGTCCAAGTATTCAACGTCAGGAGATTTTATTATCTGAAGACCCTCGTTTATTTTTCTTGGCAGGTAGTGTGGACGAACCATCACTCAAGGAATAGCGACATTTAGGGTCAAGGAGTCGCCCATGTCAACAGTGATTGTCAAATGGGACAGGAAATGGCCTCAGAACTGACTGACAAAATACTCCGGAAGATGAAAGAGGAGGCGGTGAGAGAGGCCGTTCTTTCAAGTTTTCTGACGGTGGCTTACACTGCATTGTCTGCTGTGTGGTTTTTCCACCAATGTTGGCTGGCAATACATGACCTGGGACGCACCCTATTGGGAATTGGCTGATATTGCATGCATTCAGCAGCTCTCTCATTAATAGAGCACTAAGGGTGTGGTCCATAACACTGATTTCACTCATCGTCGTGAGAAAGCCCTCAACTCCACCGCAAGGACGGCACAGTCGAAGAAAGATCCTTGATGTTTCTCAGAGGCAAAATGGATGAAGGACAGAAACCTTCGCCTAAGACAAGTGAATGGCACGAAAACGGAGTATGAGAGGTTCCGGCCGTTGCCGCCTCGCCGGTGAAAGCCATAGTACCGTTTGGCGAGTTAGCTAGGAGATACAGAAGGTCACAAACTTTGACCAAGCCAAGGGATTACATTAAAGTTTCACAATCTGTAATATGTACAACTTATTGTGCGAGGCACTACTACACGATGTGACGTAGATATACCAATACAAAGTTAAGAACTTCAGCTCCCGAAGTTATCCAACCACAGTCAATTCTTGAAGTATCAACGCTGTCTGTCTCTCGATCAAAATGGCCGCTAAAGGGGATCCGGTCTTATCAGCCACTTTGCCCGCACTTCGTCTCGATCTTCTACGAGACAGAAAAGGCGAAGAGAGCAAGAGGTTGTTTGATGCATGTCGTGTCTACGGATTCTTCTACCTAGATTTAACGAGTGACCCAGCCATTTGCCGCATCTGGGAAGAAATGTTGGTAGTGGCAAAGGAATATTTTGAACAGCCACTGGAAGTCAAGATGCATGATGCTCGTGGAAGTGATAATACGGGGTGAGTTGTTAGACCCCCAGAGGAAAAACGGTTAGAAAAAAATAAAACAAAGATTAATAACTAATTTTTTCAGGTATGGAGCTAAGGGACAAGAGGTCGGGCCGCAGCCAGCGACCGTAGATGGCTATGAATTCCTCAAGGTAAGCAAAGTGGCTTCGCTACACACTCAAGGACGAGTAACTCATATAGCTTATCTAGATCTCACGACGAGAGTACCTAAACGGGGGCACCGAGCTCACCACTTCGATTAAGACTAAGTCGGATTTCTTCTTCAGCTTCATGGCTACAGCCCACGACACGCTTCTGATGTTACTCGGGAGATTGTCAGATGTGATGGGGCTTGAAGGACCTGAGCGTTTCAGCACGTACCATGAGGAGACGATTCCCACACATACCAACCTAGCACTCTTGCGATACCCGAAGCACCAGGACGCCGCCGTTAACAGCGTAGGACATAACAAACATACAGATATCGGGTCCCTGACCTTGCTGCTATGCCAGCAGTGGGGCCTACAGATCCTATCGCCAAGGGCAGAGAAGTGGGCCTTCGTGGAGCCGCGCGTCGGACACGCCGTAATCAATGTGGGCGATAGCCTGCGGTTCCTGTCCCGGGGCAAGCTGGCGTCGGTGGTGCATAGGGTGATACCCTTGGGGGGCAAACAGCACGAGGACCGCTACAGCATTGCGTACTTCCTCCGGATAAACGACAACGTGAGTCTAAAAGATGCCAATGGCAAGCTCTGGTCGGCCAAGGAGTGGCACGACGCGAAGTTTGACGCTTCCCGCTCTCCCGACACGATGGAAAACGGTAGTCAAGTGTTGACAGGAATGATGGAGAATGATGACGTGTTAATCAAGACAGTATAACCTTGATCGAGGATGTAAGGTGGATCGAATAGGAAACATGAGTGCACTTGGCAAAGGCAGACTAGGTATAATATATATTCGCACTAAGAATATAGAAATTAAACTACAGTCTATTTAGAATATCTATACTCGATCGTATGATATTTCAAAATCACTCAATCCATTTCAGTTGCATCTTCCAGTATGCGGACAGACACCTCCGTGATGCATTTACATATCTCCAAAACATATATCCTGCTCACTCGCGAGTATAGCAGCACGTATCCGATCCAGCTGATGCCGTCAGTCGGCGACACAACAGTACATGGCTCCACGTACATCCTACCACGCATCCTGCTAGACACAATCTCAGGCGCCGCGCAGCACAACTTGTCAATAAAGTCGTACAGCACACAGATGTAGTCGCGGTGAATAGTAATCATACAATGCGTGCTCTAGAACTGTGCGCCGCCGCCGCCACCGTGGGAGTGCGGGTATGCGAAGGGTTCGACAGCGCCGCGAAGCGCTCGCCGTTATTTACGACCCGTAGAGGCAGCAATGCGCTGAGGTCCACGCTATATGTGTAGCTAGTCGACCATGTGTTGCCAGTTCCCGGCGTAAGTGCGTTGACTTCAATAAGAAACACATCTGGCTGTGCTGTGCCGTAGTGGTACCGTCGTCGTCCTGCTCGACGAGGTCAAGAATCCGATCGTCCCGCATATCGCCATACTGAACGGATGAGTTCTGCAGGCGTGCTTAACGTGGAACATGCCGGAGTAGAATCAGAGCTTGAGCAGGCTCTGGTGAGAAATGTGCGGGGGTTCACTTTGCGAATCTCGGCGCAAAAGTCATCTTGACCTCGCGCAGCCTATCTAATAGTCAGCCAGTAATAAGCCATTTGGAACGTTGCGTGAACCCCATCGAAGAGGTAAGAGTACATACCATAGAGCTAGACACGGGTCAGTAATCTTCGTGTGTAGCATTCGTGAAAAGCTTAGAAAAGAGCGACGTTTGTCCTGCCTGTCTCGATAGCTGTATTGAATGCTGGCATAATTAATGTTGAATACTTGAAGAGGTCTGATGGTTGGTATGCTTCATCCTATTTTTTACCCTTCTTTCAGTGATGTGTCACGGCTGCCTGACGTCGCCTCCCAGGGAACAGACGATTCAAGTAAACAGTCTTAGCACCACTCTCCTAGGGCTTTTATTGCTGCGCTGGGTGAAGCGAACTGGGCAAAGATGCTAAAGCCATGCCACATCTCATCTTTCGTTACATCTCGACACCACTTGGATCCTGATATAACCGAATGCAAATCTGGCATGAACAAGGAGGTATATTAAATCACTCTAGTGACAAGAAAAAGTCGCCATCTCACATGTTGGAGCCAAGCTACGCCGTCAGAGTAAGCTGATGCTAACCTATACTATGAGAAATATATGCAAATTTTTGGCACACCAGAGGCCGCGGATAAGTTGTCTCACTTTCATCAGTGCGCACAATAATGAGTTAATTTACATCCCGGGGGCTGGCGCTGCTAGGGTTGATGTCATAGTGAACAGCGTTTGTCCCGGTTAAGTGAGCGCCAACTTGGCACATTCGATCATAGGTATGTGGCCCTTGATGCGGGTCTTATGCTTCATGTATCATGCACTGCTGGCGAATTCAGGACACTACGGCGCAAGATTCTATGTCACGGCTGCAAACACATCACCACAGGAACACGTAAGATCCCCTCATGTTTTCCTCCTGAGCCTCGCCCATGTTCATTGAAATTGCGGTTGTATATGGTAAATACTTTCAGCCATTATTCACGGACGACGAAATCCGCAAATAAGTTCCTTCAATTCAGCGCGGTCTGAACCGCATCTACTAACTTCTACGAAGATTGGCAATTCCGAATCTAATCAGCGCTAAGGGAACAAGAGTTGTTGAAATATTGTGGAGCGAGATCATAACTGAACTCAAAGAAAAGATTTTCACATTAAGGGATTTGATTGAGGGTTTCTGAGGAAACAACAAGTATTAGCATCAGTAAAGTTCCTCCGCCTTTTAGGCTATGGAACTAGATAGTCATGAACGGAAGACAAAATACTCGGCTAAGAGTACGGTCATATAATGTCATATGGTTGGAATTTCCACACAATTAAATTGCTCTGCTAGGACTAATCGTGTGCGTATCTGGGAATGTGTGAATCTAATATAGGGAGTAGCAGAGTATGTATGCAAGTGAGATGACAGTGGATTTTTGCGTGGTATAATATGCGTATTTATACCCATAATACACAAAAGGTACTAGGTAGACATGAGCTTCGCCCATTATCTTGAAGCTCCGTCATCGGCACATCGCCTTGTCTGCTTCTTCACTGAAGCCTCGATCAAATCGCGGAACCTTGCACCTTCCTGCGTGGCCAGGACCATAGGGCTGCCAACTTCCACGATTTCCCCCTGATCCATGACGACTACTCTGTCAAAGTCCATAATCATATCTAGCCTATGACTCACAGCGACAACTGTATAGTCCTTGAACTCGGTCCTGATCGTTTCCTGCATGATCCGCTCCGTCTCGTGATCGACGCTTGAGCTCACCTCGTCTAGCAGCAATATGCCTCCGTCGACCCCGCTTCCTCCCGGGCTGAGAAGACTCCTCGATCGGTTGCGGCGTCTGATTAAAGCGCGCCCAAGCGCCATGAGTTGTTTCTGCCCAGCACTGAGAGCTCCAGAGCTCATGGGGGCATCTAGGCCGCCTCTGTCCTGGACGAACTGCAGGAGGTCTACCTTCGCTAACACAGTCTCACACTCCTCTGGTGTTGCAACATTGGTCAGGTCGAGGTTAGCTTTGAACGTAGACCCGTCAGGTAGGAAGACAGCCTCCTGGGGCACAGCGATTATGCGCTGGCGGAGCACCGGTCTGCTGATTCGATGTAGTGGCACGTCATCTATCACTACGCTGCTGTGGGTCGCCAAGACTGGGTCGAGAAGTTTGAGTAGTAGGGCGATGAAGCTCGACTTCCCACTTCCGGTCCGGCCACAGAGAGCGACCTTTTCGCCGGGACTGATCATGATATTTATATTGCGAAGAGCGATATCCGGTGTCTCATTAGCTTCCGTGTACAATCTGATAGCGTCATTAGTATAACTTAACCGTATATGAGATTTGTAAATGTGCGATTATCTTACTTGTAAGATGCAGATACGCCGTTAATCTCTATCACCCCTTTTTGGGGCCAATCTTCAGGGGGTATGAGATCCTCCTCACTCTTGTCTTCCGGCTTGACGGTCTCATTGAACTGTTGCAGCCTTGAGATCGCTCCAAGCGATGTCTCTAACCTGGTGAAATATATTACAATGCCTGAGAGACTGTCTCCAAAACTCATCAGTGTAACGAGAGATGCGCCAGTCAAGCCAGAGTTTGAGTCCAGTCTGACCGCAAGCGCCGTCAAAATTGCTGCAATGACAGCAACGACAAGATCGAGAACAAGGTTAAGCCACTGTTGTATCATGACCAGTAAATATGCCGGTCGTTGACTGGTATTGATCATACGAGCGTTTTTCTGGATGTGTTCAGGGAGAAAGCCTTCAAGTCATAAACATTAGCACCGCTTTGATATCATATTTGGATTTTAAGTCTTCTAAATCGTCAGTGCAATAGATCCACTTACCAAATGCTCTTAAAGTTACCAAGCCCTTAACAGTATCAATGAAATGAGTACTAGGTATAAGAATCAGCCTAGCGCTTCTCAGGATACTAAGCAAACCCCAACTCACTAGAGAGGACTCTTCGACTCGAGATCAAGAAGCCGTAGTTGCCTTGACGTGCGCAAGTAGAATCTCTGTACGAAATAGAGCAAAGCGCCTATGAATGGGTAGCTGATAGCCAAATAAGGCGACGAAGTGAGCATAACAGCCGCTTGTCCGATGGCTTGGAAGACCTGATAGCTTTGAGTTAGTTTGATTTAGATTTATCCATCTCCTCACCTTGTGTCAAGCAATTAAAGCAAATATGAGCTTGTTACAGAGAAGCTTACACAGAACAGAGTACTCAACAGCGCATTGGGCAGTTCAGTGTCTATAAGATTAAGATCTTGCGAGAATAAATTCGTAACAACGCCCGTATCCGTCGTGGTGAAGAAAGACAGAGGAGCTCGGATCAAAGTTCGCAACACATCCTGGTGAACATTCGCGCCTGCCCGTCTCACGGAGATAATGAAAATACAGATAGCAAGCCCTAAGAGTGAGAGCGCGGCAGATATCTGAAGAACGGCATAGATACCGGCATAGTAGGCATAGGTATGAGACGGATGCTCCGAATATACGTCGTTTGTCCAGTACGTGAGCCCTAAAAGGAGTCGTATTAGTTGCTAAAGAAACTTGGTGACAGTTTCTTTAATCGAGAATATTAAATCTGGGCGGCTGCTCTACCCTTCCCATTCGAGCTAAAGACTTGACTCACAAACTGTGGGGAAATTCCTAAAGAACCCCCAAAGAGCGGCAAAGATAATGCTCAACGCTGCAATAGAAATTCCCATGCTCTTGAAGTAATGTTTGTATACTGTTGTATCGCCAACTTGCCGTAATTTCCCTTCGTCCTCTTCCTCTAATGTTGTGTCCGTGGGTATGCAGCGGGATTCCTCTGCCTCTATCTTCGCATCGTCTTTCTTTAACGGGGGTACTTCTTCTGATGGAGTATCTCTTGCGGAACCACCTTGCAGGCCCAAGCGGCGGATATATCCATCAGAAGCCATCAGTTCGTCATATGTGCCTTGTTCAATAATGGACCCATCTCCAAGTGCGATGATGTAGTCTGCTACTGGTAGATGTTTAATACTGTGTGTGCACAATGCAACCGTAGTACCTCGTCGTCTGAGCAATCCGCCGGGCCCGAAAACCTGACGAAAGACTTGCCCTTCTGTATCCGCATCCAGACCACTAAAAATATCATCTAGCACTAGCAAATCCGATTGCAAGTAGAGAGCCCTCGCAAGGGATACTCGTTGCTTTTGCCCTCCAGACAATGTGATTCCGTCAGACCCGATGTTCGTCATATCGCCTTGAGCAAGTATTGTCAGGTCATAGCTGAGAGCCGTCGCCTTGATTACCTCGGCGTACCGTTGTTCATCTAAGGGCGAAAATCCTACGATGTTGTCCCTGATAGTTCCGTTCGAAAGAAACGCAACTTGTTCACAAAAGCCGATATGGGGAAATCTGGCACTTAACGTCACATTGCCTTCGCTGAAGGGAATCTCGCCGAGTAACGCCTTGCACATGGTAGATTTTCCCGACCCAACGGGCCCGACAATTACAGTGAAAGATGATTCTGATAAATGCGTGTTTATATTTCGTAAAATGAATTTGTCAGCCTCCCAGCCGAAACTTCCGTTCCTGATCACCACAGGAAGAAATCTCTTTTCTACCACTTCCCTAGAGTGCTCGGAACTTTCTGGTACTTTCTCCGAATGGTATTTCAGGTTAACTGTGACATCGCGAAAGTCGTGATGAGTTTCGTGCTCTATATAGGCTTGAATCCTTCCTAGACAAGCCACTGCAGATACAAGTTGCGGAATATTTTCGAATACCATAGAAAGTGGATTAGTCAAGAGCAGAAGATATGAGAGACTTGTAAAGATCCTTGGGACGTCTAGCGTTCTCTGAGCAAATGCGAAAGTGAGTGGCGGGCTAATCAAGAGCGGCACATAACCGAACGTTGCCGCAATAACGGTGATCTTGCGATATCTGGCTCCCGCCGCCAGCTCTTGTACGCGGAGTATTTGCACATGGTCTCCAACGGTCGTAGAAAGACCAGATGTCTTGAGATTCTTCATGCTAGAAATAACCGTTGTGGTTAAGCCGACACGCTTCTGGTTTCCTGCCATCCAGGACCTCTGGGAATCTCCGGTGAATTTCAGAAGAATGCCTAAACCAAGGAAACAGATTGTCACAGTCGCAATAGGTGCAGCGAACGCTGCACCGAGCTGATTGTACAGCAGCCAGCCAGCCAGAGAAACCTGGATCAGGCTCACCCAGGTCTCGTGCAGAGATAAGAATCCCATGCTGATCCGTTCTATGTCGGTGCTCATCAAGGTCACGGCAGCATTATCGTCGCCCGCGTCAATACGAGCTTTCGTGGCTTTGATATAGGTCTCAGTGATAAGCATTGATCGTGCCATAGCAAGAGCGCGACGATGAAAATACCTGGGTTAATGCATTAGCAATCCCCTTGAAACTCGAATATTGACATGTTCATCGTACCAGTAGAGAGCCGCAGATATAGCGATCCCAGCGTAAATCAATATACTCGCGCCGATAAAACCGTAATCAATATTAGGATCTCTCTTAGGATTGGACAAGTATTTCAGTAAGCTCTCGGTGAAGAAAGGTTGAGCTAGAGTGAAGCCAAGCATTGCTAGACGGGGTGGGATCGGGAGTAGTAGATTGATGTTCAGCGTCCGTATCAAGACCTTCACAAGGCCATATTTATCGCCTTTGAGATTTTCATAGTCTATATTCGTAGAAAACTTGTCATGTAGCAGCTGAGCATCAAGCGTGCTGTCTAAGGGGTAAAGATCCTTCACCTTCAAAACTTTATTATACCCAGCTAAGAAGAGCCTGTTGAGCCAAAAGAAAACGCCAAGAGAGAATATTCCGCTTGTTTCCTCTGGGCTGTGCTCTTTCATATCCCAGCTGATCCATTTCGACTTTTGTCGGGCTTCAAGAAGGATGATACCGACTTTCAGGGCAATCGCAGCAGCAAATATGCTGCTGTAAGTAACTTCGGGTCTGTCGCCCGAGGACAAGAACAATGTCCTAGCCTGTGCTCCATCTAACAGCAGGGTCAAAGCCAAATAGCTGTTCAGCAAAATTGATGGGCGTGGGCTTCTGCTATGGTCCACGACACTGAGCACCATCATGAACAATGCCGATGCCAGCTTTAAGGCTGAGGCAGCTATGAACAAGCCAGTTACATGTAAGGAACCCACGACAGACAATACAAGGAGCGAAAGCTCTAATACGACAAATGTGGCAATGGTACTCTGAGGAATATCAATTAGAAATGAGAGATGATGAAGCAAGCGAGCAGAACATACCAGCTTGATCCATTGAATTGTTGGGGCATGCACGATGGCGGGTTTCCGTGCCTGGTGAAGCACGCGCCATAGCGAAGAGAGAATGAACAGGGCAGAGGGAACAATGGAGAAGAACAGTTGCTCGAATTGAAGGTTGAAGTCAAATGTAGCATGATTCTGCTCGAAGAGGTTGCCCAATCCTGGGGAAAACACCATTATGGCTTCCCGCCGTAAATGACGAAACAGTCAAGATTTGATAACGGTGCCCAAAGGAATGTAGTGGAATCGTGATATATAGGAATAAGCTCCGTGGCTAGTTCGTATGCTGAATAGACCGCGAGTTCGGAAGGGTACTAGCTAAGGTTAAAACGGAATGATGATGCGATGGCCAGGTGAACAAAAGAATACGCGAAGTAGTTGGTTGTTGGGACAGGGAGTAGGATACCTGCAGGATCCACAGATAAGAATGGCTGGAATCAAGCCAACAATGGCACCATAAACAGAAGAGGGTGGTTGTCGGTAAGCAGAACATGGGACTGACGATGCTCGAAGGTCATTTGCCCAGCTGAGTCAGCTACTACAGTGACTCCGAAAAGAAAACGACGGAAATTTTTTTGAGCTTAAAAAAAACTTACCTATTTCCGAATTAAATAATTTACAACATATTTAATAAACTATATATTTAAAAATTCAACAAATTAAATTAAAACTAATAATATCTTTTACTGTTATTTTTTTTATTTTTCCGGTTTTATTTAGTAAAGTTATAAATTTTTAAATAGTAAGTATATTAAAAAATTATATTTTCATTTTTTAAACTTTGCTTTAAACTTAAATAATTTTACGAAAACAAATCGGGCAATTAATTAAATATTATTTTTAAATATTATTAAAGCATTTATACAAAATATCATTTTTTTAATATTTATTTATTTATAATATTATAAAACTATTTACTTTTAAAGTTTAAAATTTTAAAAATAAAAATGTTTGTTTTTTTCGAATTTTTTTACGAAATTATTTTTTATAATTAATTAAATAGTATTTTTTTTTTTAAAAAAAAAATCTATAGTATTTTATATAAACGATAATTTTTTTTAAATTTTGTTTTTATATAAAGTTATAAAATTGTTTGGTTTTAAAATTGTTGATTACGGGTTAAAAAAAAATTCCGTCGTTTTTTATTTACCCCACTGCAGTTTAGGTGCTTAGCTACTAAACAAGGCAAAGGAAACACAGGTTACCTTTGTATCAAGGCTGATTACTTATTCAACGACACATTTCGTACTCACTTTATCACGGTTTATGGGTAATTGCACTTTGTCATGGTTATTAGACGCAAGATTTTCTCATCTCCCATGCTCGACTTTATGCAGCAAAAATGCCACACTTAGAGCCGGGGCCCCCTAACCAGATTAGCCCCCCAGTCGGATCAGTTAAACCGTTTTTTGCCAACATTACTAACATTACTAAAATAGCTATTTTTCAACGAATAAAAGGTTTATTAACTATTTGCTAAATGCTACTTATTTAATATATTTTTATATATAGTTTGTGCTATTTCTTGGCGATTTTTTTTTATTTTTAAATTTATAAGACCTTTTTTATTTTTGGCCTTGTTTTTTTGCCGCGACTTTTGTTTTATATATAGCCGGAATTTTATAAAAGCTTTATTAAAAAAAGTTTTTAACTTGTTTCCGGTTTTAAAACTTTAAATTAGCTATTTAAATTTATAAAAAGCTAATTTTTTGTTTTAAAATAGCCGTTTTTACGGTCAATATATCGATTTATTTTTTAGCTTTTTATATTAAAATATTCGTATTGTTTATAAAAGCTATAGTAAATGTTTTTAAATTAGCAAATTGTTTAAATAAGTTTTTAAACTTTTAAAAAGTTTTTAAACTATTTAACGCATCTCTTATTTGGATGGAATATCTAATTAAATAGGCCACTTTTTTAAACCTTCGTACGTATATAACAAAATCCTTTATCTTTCCATTCGCAACAATAGCTAAGCCTTGTAAAAAAGCCGACATACAGCTTGCCCTACGGGCTTGTAAAAATAACCTTTGTTTATTTTTCCGACGCGTTACTAAGCTATATAACGTGCTTTATATAATTTTTATCCGACGAACGAACGGTTTTATACTATTTGCCGAAACACGACTACCGAAGTCCAGATTAACCTAATCCGAAAAAAATTTAATCGTACAATATATTATTAACTTAATTAATCGATCGTTTTTACCTAAACATAACGCAGTCGAAAATATAGCTAATCGGCTATTTAAACTATACAAAAAACGCTTTATAAAAAAAAATTAAACTTTAAACTTCGTATAAAAATAACTAAACTTTAAAACTTAATTTAATCGCTAAATCGATTATTAACAAATTTTAAATAAAAATCCGATTAAATACTGCGTTTAATTCGTTTTTGTATAAAAAATAATTATAAACAATAAAATTTAAAAAAAAAAAAAATATTTATAACTTCGATAAAACTAAGTTTATAATAAATAAAATTACGTCCGATTTTATTATAACTATATTTAACCGCGTATAAAAATTAAAAGCTTTATAATTAAATAATTTAAATTAGTTTATAATTATTTAAACTATATCGTCGTACGGCTATATTATTTTATTTTATATTATTTTAACAAAACAAAACTATTTATTATTTTAATACGAAAATACTAAATTACCCGGTAATTAAAAAATTAAAACTATAAAAAATAGTTAAACAATAAATAAACAAAACTTAAATTAAATTAAATATTTTAATAAATATATAAAACGTTATATAAAAAAAAAATATCGCTTATTTATTTTTAATAATTACAAAAGCTACTATTTAACTAAATTTAAACTATATTACAAAAATTATAATATTATTATTTTTTATATATTTTTGTATTTTTTTTATAAACTTTAGTTTTTCGATATTAAATATTTTAATATTTTAAAATAGTCGTATAATAAATATATTAAGTATTTAATACGAACGTATATTATATATATTAAAAAAACAATTTTTTTAACCGCGTTTTTTTACGCGTTTAACGCGTTAATAACTTTTAATAATATACGAAAAAATTTTCGAAAAACAAAATTAATACTATATAACGCGAAATATATAATTTTTCAACTAAATTATCGTTTAATTATTTTATAAATCGAATTTTTATTTTTTATTTAATAATAAACTACTTCGAATAACTTAACTAAAGTTAATTTGCTATTTTAATATATTAAAAAAAAAATCGTACAATACGAAAATAGCTTTTTAACACTTATTATAAAAACTATAAATTAAATAATATATAATATAATTATTATTATATATCGTTTTACGTTATTAAAAAAAAAATTGCAATATTTTACAAAACAAATTATAAACTTAATCGACGTCGTCGTATAAAATAAACCCGATTATAAAATAAAAAATCTTTTACTATACAAAAAGCAAAAAATTTACAAGCATTTAAAAACGTAATTAAGCAAAAAAACTTAGAAAATCGTTAAAGTAGTCGTTATATAAAAAAAAAAAAACTTGCGCTCGGCGTTGTAAAACTTACGGGAACCCGGCCATAATGCGCAAACTTGTTAAAATAATATAAAAATATTTAGTAAATCAAAATCTGATTAGTTTAAATTAATCGGATATATTGTTGTTAGATTATTTGCGAATGTACGTATAAAGGTCTGGAAAGTGTCCTATTTAATTAGGTGTCCCATCCAAGTGGGAGATGCGTTAGCTTTTAATTTTATTTATTTTTTAAAACGTTATTTTTAATATAATAAGTCGATAGCTAACGTTTATTATTTTTTTATTTTTAAAAAGTTTTTTTAAGTTAATTAGCTATAGCTTTAATTTTTTTTATATAACGGTAATATAATAAAGCCGAAAAGTTTTTTTTGCGGGCTTTAATATACGTAGATAAAAATTTACGTTTATAAATAAATGCTAAAACTAATAAATATAATTAAAAAACTATTTTTTTTCGAAAATAAAGTTTAAGTATAAAAAAAATCTTTAAATTAGCTAGCTAAACTACGTGCGATCTGTAAAAAGGTAAATAAAAAATTTTTATTTTATTAATCTAAGCTTTATATATAAATTTGCCGTTTATATAAATAACGTAGCCGTTTAAAATAAAAGTTTTTATTAGTTAAAGTTTTTAAGTTTTATTTTCGGCAAATAAATTTTTTAAGCTAATAAAGCGTAATTTTATATATAGTTTATTCGGTTTTAGTTATTTTATATTTTTAATCAGAAAAAAAAAATTTTAAACTATTGCTTTTAAAAATAATTATTTATAAAAATAACGGCTAGTATAAAATAACGGCTATTAGTTAAAATAGTTCTTAAAATAATTATTTAATTAGTAGCATTTAATTTTTAACGAAAGTTACTTTTTATTATAACTGAATTAATAATTTTGCTATTAAAAAACTCGTTTTTCTAAAATTTATATTTATTTATATTAACGATATAACGAAAAAAAAATATTTTGCTTTTGCCGTAAAGCTTTATAATATTTAAAAATTTATTTTATTTTAGTTAAAAAGTCGGCATTAGCTTTAATAGTTTCGAAAAAAACTTAAAGCTTTATTTTTATATTTAAATATTTAACAATAAAACGACTAATTTAGTAAAAGTTAAATTTATAATTAAACGTTTAAGTTTTTAAAATATATTAAGCAAATTTAACGATTTTTTAACAATATAAATTATAGTTAGCGTTTTTAAAATTATAAATCTAATTAACGATTTTAAGTTTTATTTTAAAGCTTAATAGCCGGTTAAATACGTATATTTGTTTGCGAAATAGTTAGCTATAAAGCCGGTTTTTTAATATTAAAAAAGCTATTCTGTATGCAATAGCTGCATTTTTTTGCGTTTAGCTATTTTTAACCGCTCTAATAGCAGCGGCAATCTTTTTTTTATAATTAATAAGCATGGCTAATTTAAAGAATAAAAGCATTTTTTTAGTGGTGGAATTAGAATTCTAGTATAGGTGGTTATGTTGTTAACCGCTATTTTGAAGGATCCGACTAGGGGGCTAATCCGGTTGGGGGGCCCCGGCTCTCGTGCCTGACAGTCTTTGT
The DNA here is from genome assembly GCA_025201745.1 of Xylariaceae sp. FL1651. Classification (NCBI taxonomy): domain Eukaryota; kingdom Fungi; phylum Ascomycota; class Sordariomycetes; order Xylariales; family Xylariaceae; species Xylariaceae sp. FL1651. The sequence goes on from MU624279.1 coordinate 75,189, forward strand.
AGCGGTTGGTAAAAGACGTTAACGGTCCGATATTCTTAATAGTGCCAGTCACCAATTGCCGCCCAACGCTAATGGCGGTGTATACAGCGAACTTGGTCACTTTATACAAGTCGTACAGTCAGTCTGAAAAAAAAACGAGAAAATTTTATTTTACGGCAAAACTTAATATGTTTAAACCTAAATAACTTCTACTTTATTTAGGTAATAACATTAAAAATATAATTAAAAAGTTAAATAAATACTATTAGTATATTATGTAATTAAAATTATACTTTTCCGATTTTATTAACAAAGTTATAGTTATTTAAAGTTTCGGAACATTAAAAAGTTGTAACTTTGTATAGGAAAATCGAAAAATTTCGTTTTTTTCGAATAATTTCACGAAACCATTTTCTAAAATTAATTAAAAAGCTGCTTTAAATACTTTTTAATATTTAATATAAATGATAATTTTTTAAATTTTTATTTATATATAATATTTTTAAGTTATTTAAGTTTAAAATGTAAAAATTTGTATAAAATTTTTAAACTTTATATTTTTTTTATGTATATATTATTTTAGTATAATTTTTTTTTAAAATTAACTAAATAATATATTTAAAAACTTAATAATATTATATATAAAATTTTAATTTTTTTAATTTTTATTTATATATAATTTTATAAAGTAATTTATGTTAAAACAGTTAAATTTTATTAGTTTTTACAGGTCTTTAAAAATTTTTCTCGGTTTTTTTTCGGACCCACTGTATGCCTAGGCCCCTTGCAGCCGGAAACAATTTCTATCCTAAAACCGAAGCAAAGTATACACCCGCAAGTTCGGCGCTTTAAACTATCTCTCTAGAAAGTATAAATCTGGTAATATAAGATATAAATCCTCGACGATTTCCCTAAAGCTAAGTTATTAGATTACCTCTAAAGTATAAACCGCCATTTTAATCAGGTATTATTCTGGTTTTTTTTTTACGTTTATTAAATTTAATATAATATACAAGCTTTAAATTAAGGTATCTTTATCACTCGTATTTTTGGCCGTCGAAAATAGTGCAATTGTTGAATGGGCTTTGTACGATATCGTACGTCTTATACGCGGGACAGAATATAGATTTATTGTACTATGTTTATTGCATATGTCTATTTAAAGGAAAAGAAGAAGAGTATCGTACGCAGCAGAGTTCTCTTTTAAAGAGAACTCTGCTTGGCGTAAGTTAACCGCCCCCTCTGCGTGCTAACCTCCTAACAAGCCAGTTTTCCTATACAAATTTAGTATAACGGCATAATGTAGAAATAAAAAAGAATATGACGAACTATATATTAATATAATAGTAAAAGCATAATTTTTAAGCCTTAAAAATAATAAAGTTTTATTTTTAAATATTTTATATATTTAATTAATAAAGATTTTAAAATGTTTTAATATTAACAGTTTTATATATATTTTATATAGTAAAATGTTAATATAATAACTTTTAACTTTTTATATAAATAAACTAGTAAAATAAAATTGTAAAATTTTATAAAAAATATTCAAATTTAAATTAGTCTTTATATTAAATAACGAAGCTAAATTAAACTTTTTTACTATTTTTTTCATTTTTATAATACTATGTTAACTTAGGGAGTTTTTGGGATTTTGTATGGGAAAAAAGTGGCTTGTTGGGGGGTTGGCACGCAGGGGGGTCGGTTGACTTACGAGCTAGAAGATAAGGGAAATTATGTGCACAAGTGATGATAGCTTCATGACAGGGGTTGTACGAGGCTGATATTGCAACCAACTGCCAATGATTCCAACAGCAGTTGTGTTGAGATACGCTACACCATGGAATGGCATAGCTCTCGTATGTGGACCCGAAACCGGGCTTGCGGTGATGCGCTTCAGCTCCCGGCTAGATAGCTACCACTTGAGCGGGCACGATAACCGTCCTGCTGACTGGAGAAGTCTGATGTCTTGACATCGTGGCATAGAGATCACGGCCGTTTGTGCTTGTGCCACCTAATTGTACAGATGCCGCAGACCAGGACGGGGGCTTCACCATGACTGGTAAATTCGAGTACGGTGTTCTGCGTGTTTCCTGTAATATATGCTGTTTCGTCTAGGAGAAGAGTAAAATCGTCCGGTAAGAAGCCAGAAGCGATTATTTCCGCTAGGCCGGCTGCGTTAAACTGATAGTCAATCAGAATCCGAGATAGTAGTTTTCGAGCTGTATTACTACAGTATACAGAGCTATAGAGTACTTTGACACTGTCGCCCTTGTGGATCATTGGCTGACAACAGAGTTTCTCAAATTGTTTCCAAGTGCTGTCATTGTGATCTAAGAAAACGACAAAATATTAATGATGCATCGCTATTAGTTGCGTTTACATGGAAAATATGTATTTATCCCTTTTAGGATCAACTAGCTTATCTTTAATCTTGAGATATTTAAAGATTAGCCAATCACCTTTAACCATACTCCACTACCTTTCATTCTCAACATATAACATAGTTGCTAAAGACAGCATTGGAGATTCTTTTCTCGCCTTAATAACACAAGGTTACATACTGACGACCATTCTGCTCTATTGCCGGTATGGGAGATATTCGGCAAAACATGCAGCGACCCTCATGTTACCTGCTATGGCACGTTCTACAAATTCAAAAGTCTAGATTACTTTCATTACGGTGATAACTACCTTAAAGCCGCCCCCTTTGCAAACGAACGAGACTAGGTAAACCAATCTGTCCGGTATCACAATTCCAAGAACGAAGGTCATCGTTTCATTTCTACGCCCTTATATCTAGAGTACATGACCTTATATCGCCTCCTCTAGTAGCTCTTAGTACTGAAATGAGAAAGCCAGTCCCATTCCACTTCTTTGTTACACTATACTTCAATCCCTCAAATAACACATTTAAAACGACGCCTCGGTTGGTTTGATGTAGTTATTTTAGAAACTTACACCCTAGTAACTGTGTCGGCGTAAGCACCTCGGAGGATATGATAGTTGGTTGTTAACAAATGCTCACCAACCAACAAGACTTCGGTCTTACGCTAGGAGGAGGTTTAAGCCGCTTCATGACAGAATTTAGCAGTGGGAACCCAGGTAATCCCGGTCCTCTATATCTCAATATTCTAGCTAACTCGCTAGCAGTGCCCGTTGGCCAACTGGCTCCCTTGAACCTCGTTCTAGTCGAGGGTGATTTTGTCAACGTCACTAGAACGTCGCATTTCGGCCTTTTCTGGGCACTTGGTAGTGCCGGCCCTAACTTCGGTGTCATCGATTCTTTTACTATACAACTCATGTCGTGCCAAATTCGAGCATTTGAGGTTCCAAGCTTACTTTTCCGGGAGCTAGCTTAAAAATTGCAAATAGCCACTAATTAGGGGCTCAACTACCTCCCACCAGAAAACCAGCCTTTCATCACTGTTGGTTTACCCTGCCACAAAGCCAATGACATAGCAGCCTGTGAGATTTTAAAGAATTCTTCTATATCTTTCCAGATATTTAGGTTACAGAGATATATGAGTACAATCACATTAATGATGCAAACGACGTCTTTTGCATTAATTATCGCTGGGCATAAGCCAAGCTGGCGTGTTGGTTTAACTTCGTTGAATTATCTAACCCGGCAATCAGTTTGTGATGATTTGGTATGATTTGTTCAGGAGATTAATTTGACTGCCAGTTGCATCTTGGTTGAAACACACTCCAATTATGTAGCGACGGAGATTGGCCCAGGGTATGCGTTATGCCCGCACCGAGTAATTAACTTTCATGCTATTTATCAATCAGTATACGCTGATAGCGTGTGGGATGAAGTTTTGGAAGAGGTCGGATCTACAATTCGAGCTTTATGGAAAAGCACGGATAGGTCTAACATTCCTCGAACGCGAGTATCTCTATTCTGTACAAGCATTAGCCGCTTGAATACTTGTCAGGTATGTCAGCTTCGCACATGGGCATGAAGCTCGAGAGCATCTCTACGGTGAGAGCTTGTCAAGACTACGGGAGCTTAAAGCGACCTGGGATCTGATAAATAGATTAAGTCAATAGTTGGCACTTATGTAATGACTGTCAGTGCGCTTATCACACTCGTCTAGAAATAGATGTAAATATTAGACACAATAACTCAACAGACTAGGGTGAAGCAGCAGTAAGGGTTCCTCTGATGGAAGCTGTCACTAGCACTGCCACACACAGTCAAAATCTTAGATCTTAGCTTGCCTTGTGTGTCTTTTATATACATAGCTACTGCCCGTTTCTGGCACGCATTGTTCAGCTTCATTGTCATTCGAAAATCTAACTGCTGTCAAGCTATATATATAGCGTAGTACCAATGGGGGTACTACGGTTAACCTTTTACCTCTGACAACTGCCCACATGTTTTAATATTATAGTACCCTAAAATTTCTTCTTTACTGTTCATCCTCTTATAATTTTTCATCGTCAAAGCTTTCAATAGCAGTCTTCCCGTAAAAGTTAGCTTCACTATATTAAGTCTAAGCAATGATCTTTAGGTAGCAGCGCTTAAGCTTCAGCCGTTTGTCATTCATTCTTCATGACTGGGTTTCCAATGTGTCTAAATAATCAGCAAGTCATTCGGTTTCGCCAGTATCATTGCCGCTCTCTCCACGTGCTTATCGTAGAATATCGGCTACCGCGATCATAGCATTATTCCTGCCGTCTAAAGCTGATCACATTAATACCGTAGGTACTACTATAAACTTAATAAGCATGGCCTAGCTGCACCAAAAAGGATCAGGCACAAGCTTCCCAAATCAATCGCAATTTCAGAGTTTTTGTTGCTTGTGGATGGATTATATGTCTATACTGGCGACGTTCATAGTAATTGATTTTTCTGAGATCAAGTTTCATCAAATTAGACAACACTAAAACTTCTACCACTGTATTCTAAACGCATCCTTCTTGGTATTACATTACATCATAGCAGCTATCAGGTTAAAGTAACAAAGTGGTTGATAATAACAGTCAGATGATGAACAACTCCAGCAGAAATTTAAAAAAGACTCTTTTCCTTGGACTTTCATAAAGCCACACCGGAAGATAAAGATGTTATTCCTAGTGAGCTGGTGGTTAAAAGAGAACACCACGGTTTAAGTAGACTTCTATTTGCGGGTTCATATCCGCTATTATAGGTATCTCTTTCGCAAGCCATAGACTGGAAGAGGTCAGGACCAGCCGGCAACATCAAGACAACATAAACACAGTTCATACAGAGATGGCATGGCCTAACACTACGATTAGATAGGAGTCTCTATTAAATGCCGACACTAGTTTCCACAGATAGTCAAATGAGCTTCATAAAAGTCCTGAACCTCCAGCGTCAATAAATTGGCGACCGTAGCTTGCTCACTTCTTCAAGTCGTCTCCTTCTTTACCCTGCACCTGAGTCTATTCAGTAATAGCTAGAATTAGCCAAATCTCATAACGATGTAGCTTTCGCTACCGTACACTTAGCTAAGGTCTATCGTATTGGCCTAGAGTTACAGATCTTATATCGGGAGCGCAGTGGCAGATTACCGGATTCGCAGCAAAGGACAAAGGGCGGCAGCCGGTACTCTCTTTCCAAGACTACAGACGGTCGAATAAATCAAGTTCACCCACGTCTGGCCTGTTCAGCTGAAGACACGTCTGTACTTCTGCAGCTAAGAAGCTCGGCGTGCATAACTGTCATCTACAGTGACACCGTTTGTGGCAACTCTACAGGATCTTCGGGAAGTAAAGCATGCGGTGTGATAGAACTACCCACCTAAAGTTCTTGGCTGGGGCTATCTGAGCGTTTCGACAGATCTTGGCTCAGCTGGATTGCCATGGCTGTGCACCTGTAAGCCCCGTAGTCTACGTATGCCAATACAGGCCTAAATCATAGGTTCGTCGATTCAATTCCTTTCATCCGTGTCTTGCTACTGCTCTATTCGTATCGGTAGATGTACGACTGCCGCTGCGCCAAGGCGGGATTGGTGCCGTAGCTTGAATGAACAAGGTGGATCAGCAGGGCTCCCAAGAGTCAATGAGTGCAATTGTCAACTTTATTTACTTGAAATAACTTCTCAGCCGCTTACAGACAGCTATTTAAGTATCCTGACTTGTCCTCCCCACGCTCCTACAAATTATTATCGTTGCCACCATAACAACAAACTCACTGGCTTCTCACATTGCCATAATTAATACTTTCTTTTCACCCAAATCCATTACCCAGGAAAATGCAATTCAAAGGACTCCTTCTAGTCCTCACTATCGCTGCGCTAGGGGCCGCAGAGAACACTGTTGAGGCCGATGATGTTCCGAGGGTGTGTCTTCAAGCATGCCAGTTCACCATTGACCTGACAGCGCGATGCGACCGACAGACGGACGATGATGACCAATACCGCCCCTGTGTCTGTGGTGCTGTCGACTCTCAGATGCGCTTGACTGAATGTGCTACCTGCGTTAAAGACAACGGGAGGTCTGATCCTGATGATAACGATGCCGCGGACCTCATGGATGACTGCGGCTGGGATTTTAACGATGCCAATGCACCTTGTATGTACCCATACACGGAAGCTGATATGACACCTCATTTTTAATATGCTTCCCTCAGCTGACAGTAAAGTAGACACTACTGCTTCAACTAGTACAACGGTCCCTTCCGTGACTTCCGCCACTCTATCCACCAACTCTGATGCCGTTACGACAACTCAGACATCCAGTGTAACTTCTGTCGCAGGTACCATCACTAACAATCCTGCGAGCACTCCAACCAACTCTATGGCGGGCGCTCCAATGGCTAAGGCTGCCGTTGGTCCACTTCTTTCTTGGTTGATCATCGGGCTTCCCGTCTTCCTCTAGATTTGAATCTTGTAGTGACAAAAATATGCGAATATATGGCGTACAGAGATTTGCTGCGAAAGTCAATTTGCTCTAAATTCGAAAAGAATTGATGGAATAGTAACCAGATTAGTGGTACCGAAGGAACATCACATAATTATTTACATACGAAATAAGATGCGATTCGTTTCCTTCCCCATGAATTCTTTTGCGGATAATCAGCACTTAGAGGATTCAATCTACAATGGTATGACTTGTAGGAATTACGCAAGCATAACAAGAACAAATCTTCCACTTAGCGTGGACTCTCAGCAATATACAGGATACTTCACAATAGCAGGGAGTCGAACGTGGGCTGTGTCAGGCAGTTCTCGAATGATACTTAGGAACATGAAAAGACTTATCCAGTGATCCAATAATTTCAGACTACTGTAATTCATGCTACTCATATAATAGAGTCCACATTTGCCAATTTTATGAACTAGTCAACCTATAATATCAAAAACTCAACACCTGTAACATGAACTAATGTCATATCTGTCTCAGACATCGAGATATCGTCTTCAATCCGGTTGGTCAATTTAGAATCGATCCTTGTCTTTAATAGGCATATCGGAACCCGTTGCTGTCTTATACTGGTTACGGATGAAGTCGGAGATCTGCTCATCTTTGGCCTGCTCAGCAGCGCTTTCGTTGCTCTGATCTCCTTGGCCGAGAACGTGTTCCTGCACCCAATCGACACCTAGACAGAAGGACTGTTAGCGATGGGCCTGGGGGAACACTTCATTGTCTAGCATTGAGCGAATCCTTGTCGAGCTCATCAATAAATATACGGGAGAGCGACAGACCTTTGTCTAGAGCATCCTCATTTTTCTCGCTCTCTTTACCACCGCCTGCCATCGAGTTGATTTTGTCCATAAACCCGCCCGACTTTCCTTCTTGCTGCTTTTGAGTCTCATTACTCTTATCTTCATCATTGGACTCTCCGCCAACCATCTTGTTAACGAAATCCATACTGTCCAGGGTGTGCTGAGGGCGTTGGGATGATCTATTTATCTCACAGATTGGTACGTTGAGGGTGAAGGTGTAATCCAGATTGATCAAACTTGGGCCATGACACCAATTTATGCTGAGAACAGTCCAGGCATCACTTGTCACGTGTACAGGCGGCGGTTGTTGATTCTGCGGCAGCGATTATGCTGCGCTGAATCAAGGCGTTCCATGATTCATGCAGATGATGTCACTTTGAGCCCAAGGACAGCCAGCTTTCTTGGCAATTATCCAGACGCTTCAGCTAACTCATGTGAGCCAAGTTTTAGCGTCTCAGAATAGCCCGGCCGAGCAAACGACAGGCAAACGCGCATTGGCCATAACCAATTTAATTAGTCTTTAGACGTGTCTCTGGGAAGCAGTTTGGACTAGGCCCGAGGTAATTTGGAGCGCCGCAGCAGTTAGCACATCCTCAAAATCTGCTAGAAGAGGGGTCAGACTCCAATCGAGTGTCATCCCGACCTACTGTTTCTCTGTATCTAGTAATCTAGCGGCCTAGATCGTTGGGCTCGTCAGAAACATAGGGATCATGACTATAGCATCGTCATTATCCGGCGGCAGGACAAGGACACATTGCAGGAATGGTCAGTTTGCAAGTCGTATTGGCGTGGGGGGTGTGCCACCACAGAAAAATGTGCGCTTGCTATCATAGAGAATAACTAGTAAATGGTAAGGTCCGAACTTGTCGGTATCATACTCTAGTACTCTGAGAAACAAACTGCAAGTATAAATAAGATGCTAACACTTCCCTCGTCTTTATATCAATCGCGGATTTGCTCAAATAAACGCCCCGGTTTGCTTAGCTTAAAGGTATTGGACTATATTGCTGATAAATGTTGTCAAGGATGTAATAGCAGTCCATGTCAACGTCAGATTATATAAGCATAACACCGTAAAGCCAACTAGGAGTTTTTCTCTTGCTTGGCAACTAAATGACCTTAAGCAATGCAGAGGACAGTGCACGCCTTACCTTATATAACAACAGACTGACTTCATCTTTGCTTTCAGATTGAGTTAATTGTGTCCTTGCATAGCTAACCAGCCTTTTCTATAATTCAACAAGCATAAAGGCTACGATTCTGAAACGGTTATATCTGCTTGCTTTAATTCACAATTATAAGAGGGTTTAGATTGCTCAACCTGCACGACCTAAAGCGAGATAAATCTAGATGGCCATTCAGGGACCTCAAGTTCATTTTTCATCAAGGGCCAAGGCATGGCACTACCCATAGGTAGACAATAAGCTAGCACTTAACTTGCGTATTTCAGCTTAAAAACGTAGACACCCACATGTTTTGAGCACCCGCCTATTATGGACTCCGCCTTATCTTATTAGCATTCAATGGATCCAGAAACACCCGCGTCAATTACATTGAACGACGGGCACGGAGAGACCTGAGCTGTAATTGATCGATACGCGCCCTGAAAGTTATCCAGTCTTGTCCCGTGGTGGCTTTTATAGTCTGAGCTTTGCATTGTGTGCCCACATTACCAGGCAGATGGATTTGAATTATAGAGAAAGGGACTGGCCATAGCTTAACATATGTATGTCAGGTGCGTACGTACATTCACCTCTTCGGTACCTATGTGCCCAGTCGGAAAAAGCTTAGAACTGCGTGAAAAGCGTACATGTATGTAAGGCACAAACAGTAGGAAAATTGGAAAGTACCTCAAGTGATTATAATAGTACTGGTACTTGGCTCCTTACGAACGTTCGGCGGCAGAAAGCAGTAAGTAAGTACCTCTACTATGTTTTTAAGCAGGCTACAGCCTTACCACATAAGTACTTAGAGGTAAGGAATCTGTTTGTGGACTTATCACCATGTGCTCTGCCAGCCTTAGTAGCCGCCTAGCCCCCAACCAATCAGCCCCGTTGCAAAGATAGGGGTGGCCACCTAACTGGTCCTCATTTCTCATTCTTCTCCTCAAGCTCGCTTCACTATAGATCCGTTTCCCACCATCACCACCGTCCTTATTACCATTATCAGTCCATGTCAATGCTCGACATCATTCACTTCATGGTCATGTTCTACGTATTCTTTTCTCCTCCTCTGATATCTTCGCTGCATTTAGCCTCACTCCTACTCCCTGCTCGTACTGGCAGCCACTACCTATTTCCAAGAACGAAGGCCTTTTCATTTCCGAAACTTTCCTAAATATTCCACCAGGCTTTAGGATGCAGAGCTGTTGACAAGTCTCCAAGTCACAGCAACGGCCAAATCCTAATATAAAACGCTTGCGCACATACGCACATCTTACACACCAAAAGGCAGGCTGCGCCAATACATTGGGCTATTCCCGACATCACTTTTTTCTCTGACCTCGCGCAAAATTATATGCGCGCTGATTACCTTTGTAGAATCAGACGCAGCTTGCCTAAAGCTGTGGTCAACGGCAGAGTTCTGTTTGTGTTGGACTCTACTTTACAGAGCGACACTAGAGTGAAGGATTCCAAGTAGTAATACCTCCTATTACTCGGGTATGCGGACAACTTCTCCAGTAACTCTTCATATACTCACCCTGTCCAGAGATTCAGACAGCCTTCCTATTCTTTTTCTCTTTGTAGGCACCACAACCACGCAAATCTACGTGGAGCTACTGGTAGCTGCAAGTATCCGTTGCCATGGTTCCTTTCCTTCCCGATCGCGATACTCTCAGAGGACTCGCGTCGCGATTTAATAGGCCGCGACGCGGTCATGACCAGCCGAGGTCACAGAATGGGAATCAGCTTCATGAGCCTAGCATTTGGTGTGACGGTGTCTCAGCGCTCTCAGAGAATCATCCTATCCAATCAGCGAACCAGGTCCAAGCAATGAAACTGCATTCCAGCATATTTTCTAGTTCACACCAGCCCTCGCCGCTGCGCCCGATACCCAATAGTGTACCGACAATGAACCCAACCTTTGATTCGGGACTCCAGATTGACTCGCAGTTACACGGAACGCAAATTACCATGCCGCAGCCATTTTCAGCACTCAAGGGATCCCCAGACTACCCAGAGACACCCGGAAATTTTAACTTTGAGGGAAACTTTCCACCAGGCCCCAGTAGCCTCGGTTCTGATCAATACTCAGTAAACACAAAGGCAAGGCACAACGCGACGCGAAATGCACCTAAAATAGGTGAGCAGGCAATAGAGCAGCTATCTGGCGTTCAGAATCATCTACGTGCTCCACCGTCCCCAGCTCATATTACGAGCCAGTGGTCTAATCTTACGCCTTCTCCGTTTTCATCTCTGCAGCATTACAGCAGTCGGAGCCTTTCCATGACCACTACTGGCGCCTGTCAACCTCAATCTTGGGGCAGTGGAATGGGGCAAATTGACTCACTAAACCCATCCGAAGATTCGTATTCTTCACCACAGTTTCCCAATAAATCTCCAGCATACCAGAATCACAGCGTGGCTGATAGGGATGACGCGGTGTCTCAGTGGCCTACGAATCAGAGTCAACCCCCGCACCTGCCAGCGCATACGAAGCAAGCAAGCCAACAAAATGCTGTAGGCGGTTTGATGAGCACAATCGAAGAAGGGTCAGCTGTAGTTGAACGCGCACACAACAGTTTGGGTGAGACTTTAAAGCAACTTAGACCGCTTCGTAAGTTTGTGGGTGAGGTTGCAAATGGATCATGCGCACATTGTCGGGAGAGATTTACCATGGGCGCCACTGATATCACAAGCCTCACAAAGCAGTGGACATCATCAAATACAGGAGCCGTGATACTCGGTAAGACATGTGCTAGGTCGACATGTCTCAGAACTTGTCTCGGATGTGGGCAGTCCATGGGAGTTAACCGACCAGACACCTTGCGCGGCACAGTCCTGATATCTAACATGCAAGTTCAGGTCTATTGGTGCTGTGGCAAGGGTAGAATAGCAGCGATCTGGGCATTGGCATGCGGGTGGAAGGAAAAGACGGCCATGAAGCCAACCCAACTGGGGTCAGGCAATGCGAGCAATAGCCAGAATGGAGCTCATCTTCAAGGTGCCCACAAGCCTTCTATATCAAGGACCCAACCTCCCGGGGCCAATCCCCAAGGAGTCGGATATGCTGGAGATAAGCACTCGCCTCTCGGCTTGTTGCCATACATAGCCCTGTTTAATCCTCGAAGCCGGACTCCCAAACCTTTGCCCAAATTGCCGAACCCTATAGATCATCGAGTTGAGCAGATGCACGAGGCACATTTCAAGCTATTGAGCCTGTTGCTACCTTCGTACCAAACATGGGACACTCTGAGCAGCAGCACGCTAGACATGCTTACTATGATTCTGTCGCACAGTCCACTGATGAATAAGGCGGCGGATATCCTAAGTCGCGAGTCCGTCGAAGAGATGACTCAGCGATTTCACATGTGCAGGGGAGTGCTTGACTTTATCCTAGCACTGGAAAGCCACGCAGGGATAGCTACTCTGGCCTATGTTGATCGTAAGATATATCACCAAGGTGGAGGTAGCCTACTTGCTCTTTCGTTCGACAACAATGAGACAGAACCGAGGCTTGATGTGAAAGACACAGGGAAGTCGTTTGTGACCCTACTAGAAAGCCTATCTGTGCAGGCGAGAGCAGTGCTTAAACTTGCCAGTGCCACTGGACATGATTTCGCGGAGGGTGATGATCTGCTATTTTTGAGCAAATTAATCACCCAAATCTCGGACCACCACAATCAGAACAAAGAGGCCTATCAGGGGAGACCAGCCGACCCGAGCGGCATAGATAACTTACCTAAGGTTGATCTGCAAAAATGGCATAGTGAGAACTGTCTCCTAGATGTTGCCGACGAGACTATATTAAGCGATCACGCTTTTGCGAAAGATGCCACTGCTGCAAGCTCGTCTATGCCACCCCGAGGACGCATGAAAAGGTTAGTCACAGAGGTGTCGAATCTTCAGACTTCGCTCCCTGAGGGCATCTTCATCCGGCACGGTGCGTCGCGTCTCGACCTCATGAAGATCCTCATCATTGGCCCACGTGGCACACCGTACGAGCACGGGTTCTTCGAGTTTGACCTGCTCTGTCCATTAGAGTACCCTTCGATACCACCGAGATTAAAGTTCAGGACGACAGGTGGCGGTCGTATCCGGTTTAACCCGAATCTATATGAAAATGGCAAAGGTAAATACTATGATATCTCGGTCTTATCTTACGCAGCAAGAACCTTTCTCTTCCGTTAGAGCTTACTGACAACAACGTAGTCTGCCTCTCCTTGCTTGGGACGTGGTCCGGAGAGCCATGGCGGCCTGAACAGTCGACAATTCTCCAGGTACTCGTAAGCATTCAGGCCATGATTCTATGCGAGCAGCCTTGGTACAATGAACCAGGCAGGGAAAACGCCGCGAATAAAGCTCTGTCAACTCGATACAACCATGATGTGCGGTCTTGGACGTTGCAGCATGCCATACTCCCCTGGGCAGCTGCAATACGCCCAGGGGATACCAAACAAGCACCAGGCGTAACAATGAGCACTTTTTGGAAAGACATCATCCAGCTCCATCTAAGACACAACGCGACGGAGATTCTGCGGGCTTACAAGCAAGCCGCCTCGAAGTCGAAGAACGTCGGCACCCTCGCGGCAGCCGTGCAACTAGTAAGCGAAGCCCTGAAGAATACAGGCTATTTGGGGTAGAGTGTCTAGATCGCCGCCTAGGGAGCTGAAAGGGGAGACGAAAGCGCCACGCCAGAGCTGCTCGTATCAGTGACTATTAAGAATGCCCAGAGCGACCGAGATGTGCTTACCAAACAATCCGACATATTCAAGATGAAAGTCCATTCTTGGTATAATAAGCATCATCCAAAGGAATGAAGTATTGAGAGGAGACTTACCACGAGATAAACTAAAAGCGGATACAACAAAAGTATCAAAGATATTTGTGAGTCAGAGTGGAACGGTGAGGCCTCATTCTGTATAGCCAGCGACGCTTGGGTCACTGTGCATCAGCAGACTTTATAATGGCGTGACAACCCTGTCGATGTCTGAGAGGCATTGCTAGTACCGAAGACTTCTAGTTCTTTCATTAGGCATAACTTGCCTCCAATATCATTATATACTGGCGCTTAGAGAATCGGCTCCTAGCCGGCTTCCTGCGGTGTGCTAGTGAATGTCTAAATATCCACGGAAAGTCGGGGTGAGGCGCTCATCCGAGGGAAGTTGATTAAGTATTGGCACAAAACTACCGTGCGAGAAACCAGGCAAAGCTCAGCCTCCTGAGTCGTCGGTGACATTGTAGGCTAAAGTCATGTTACTAGCTTTACTGGGATATCTACAGGAAGCCTGGAGCAGAGGTGTTGGCACCAACATCCAGTAAATTGACTACAGAAAGCAACTTCTGGGATGATCAAGATCTCGTGCTTATTTCACTGTAAATGGTCCTGCTACCTCCTTGTGTACTTTAGGGTATCAAAATGCTATCCGGGGGAGGGGAATGTACGTAGCCAGTCCAACCAACGCTTCAACGCCGAGCAGCAGATGCAGAACTTGTGCGCCAGATGATATTACCAAAAATACGAAAACCTTTTGCCGTCTTTACGTAAGGAAGATTTTTGGATAAAAGGTGCTGATGTGTTGTAAGAAAAGCGAGTAAGGGGCAACCCAAAGGCTCATCTAGGCCTCCCCGAATGGGTAATTGAATTTAAGAAGACCGTTTAGACCGCCGACCCATCCATCGTCATCCTCGCCAGCGCCTTCGCGGCTGCTGCCTGCAGGAGAGCGGATAACGCACGGCACGCCACCCGCCCAGCTGCCGTCAGGCGTTCGTCCTACAATCTCCCCCTCAACGCGGATCTCCATTCCAATAGTTACACCGGACTTTCGTTTCCCGTCAATGCTCACCTCGAGTTCTCTTCCCCGGTTCTTCTCGCTTAACTTTAGGACAACCCTAGAGTCCAGGGGTAGGCCTAAAGGCCGGAAGCTGAGACTTCGAGCGCAGATGGGCGTAATGAGAAGCGTCTTGACGAGTGGGTGCATGATACTACCGCCGGCAGACAGCGAGTACGCTGTGGACCCTGTTGGCGTGCTTACCAGGATTCCATCAGCCACAGCCTCCGTCAGGAAGCGGTTATTAACGTAAACATCGATAATGGCGAGATGAGGGTTGGGGCCTCGATGGATAACGAGCTCGTTGATGGCATGAAAAGCTGGAGACATGGCTCCGCCCAGCTTGGATTGTGGCCCAGGCCTTGGAGGTGCTGGGGGGAGTAGCTGGTGTGGTTCAGCTGTCGAGGTCGGCATCAGCTGCGCGTTAATATTGACTCCCGAGGCGTCGTACACGCCGACTTTGAGTCGATGTCGTAAAAGGATCTTGCTCGAGCGCGTAAGCCCCAAATTCTTACCATGCACATGCGCCCAGGCATCATGGAGTTGGTGACTCTCTTCGTCGGATAAGCCATTGACAGCGACCTGGGTATGCGGTTCCTGCAGATCAGCCACAGCAACTCGACTACCGCTCATATAGACCTGGCGCCAGGCACGTTTGTATTCGTCGAACTTCCATTCCCCCAGAAATCCGAGAGAGCCCATACTAAAGGACAGTATCGGAGGAACGGAGGGGCGAAGGCTGAAGAGGCTGGCAGCACGCAAGATAGTGCCATCACCTCCTAGAGTTGCAACAAGATCAATCTTGTCAGGTAGCGACGAGGGCTCGGCCGTGTATATGGGAAATGAGAACGACTCATGAATCTGAGAGGCAATGCGGCGTTCGAATACGAGGTTCACATTAGGATACTCGCTATGGACGTGTTTCGCAAAGGACACGGCAGACAGCGTAACCTGAGGAGCGTGGAGTTTGGGGATGATCAGAATGTTTCGCGGGGGTTCTGGCCAATGTAATGACAACAGAGAGGATGTCGGGCTATCTCTATATCTAGGTAGGCTCCGGTCAGGCAGGGCTGAGACATCAAGGATCTTGCGGAGGCAGACAGTCGCCGAGAAGGATCGTACGGGGATCGTGTGCAACAGCCCACGAATCTGCCGAAGGGACGGGCGAATAAGAGTCGGGGTAGATGAGCGCATCATGCCTTAAAAGTGGCAGCAAATGACAGCAGCGGAGCTCGAGGGGCTCGTTCGTGGCTCTATGAAAACGATGGTCGGCGACAGGTACCAGAGAGACGTCGCATGGTCTCGAGCCGCTATTCACAGGTTTGGTACGGATTGGAAAGGCGATGGCCTGAACAAAATGGGTCGAGAGACAGGACGGGGAAGCGGGCGGGATCAAGAGAAGCAATTCGCGATCTCAGCCCATGATCTAGTTCCTGGGTATCTGTTGCTTCCGCCGATTTGATTCTTCCTAGTAAGTCGATGTCGTCGGGGCAGTTCTCAGGCGTCGTGCGGCAGAGAGAGGACTCGAGACGGAGCGCCGTAGCTCACACAACTCATCGACGGAATATAAAAGGGTGATAGTAGGGCCCCAAATCTACTATATCCAGCCTACGTACTCAGGCTGTGCGTCGAGTGATTGCATGGGGTAAAGGTGTTAGCAGCACTAAGGAATAACTCCTACACCGGACTGTTGGTAAGATGGGTAACCTTAGATAGGTAGGTAGGGGCATTTAGAGGAGAATTGAAGTGACAGTAGGTGCATCCCCACTTGTAGCTGTGTATAAGTTGTAAGTAGCAGGAGTTCTGCATGATGACGCTCCACCCGCCCGTCCGTCCGAGCTGTGGCGCTTGCCGCTGCCAACCCAACCCTTTTTAGGAAACACTCTGATTGCAAATCCAGCAGCTTTGTTTGCAATGCTATTGGATAATAACCATTCCCTATAAGTCTCGGTCTGCCGAGCATATGGGTCTGACTCAGGTTGCTCATTAGTGTCTTCGCTGTCTCTATATCGGAACCTTGGATAATACAAGGCTCAGAAACGAGCTGTGTCATAGATTTTTGTAGCATGTTGATGCATAGTATGGTAGGTAGATCACCTTAAGTAGAGTATCTCTGATATAATATCGAAGCTCCAGGGGCATAGTACTACCTTTGCCCTTTATTTTGCTACAATCACTGCCCAGAAAAGCTTTCCTGAAATGGTACCAATGCACAGCTGGGAATAAGTTCAGCGTTAACTCGTATAGACAGACTTCTGCCTTGAATCGAAATTTTCCGAAGGAGCTATGAAAATATAGAGGAGATATACAATAAAAATTCCTATTCGCTTGTTATGTGCCTATTTGCTAGGGTGATCATACATATGAATTCATGTTCCCCCGCACCAAGCTCCGTCTTTGTATAAATGCCGTCTTCAGTACTCCATAGCTGAGAGCTTCTATAAACGAGATGTTCAGCGGGTCAGAGAAAGAGGCCACTATACCTAATACAGCAATCGTAACAGTTCTATCCACGAGCCTAGTCATCGCTAGCTACCAGTCCTCAACAGATCAATTCTACGTTGTCTAGGTACTCATAACGTTATCAGCTGCGTTGGTAGGCTTTTTGTTTTGTTTTGCAGTCATCATACAACTTGTTCTTGTCTATAAATTAATCGGTGCGGACAGCTATACAGTCACTCTCAAACCATTTTGTTCTCCAGGCTTCGCAGGACTTCAGACAAGGATTATACAACACTAACACCACTGCAGTCATCGTACACCTTGTATAAGTCGTAATGGCACCGAACGAGCACAAGATATTCAATGTTGGCATTATCGGCTACGGGTAAGCTATCCCTTTTGAATTCACTTAATATCCCCATCAGACAATCATGAGGCTGAGGCTCACATCCCTTTAGCTTATCAGCCAAAATCTTTCATATCCCCTTCATCACCGTCACCCCTACCTTCAAATTTCACTCCATCCTACAGCGCAAGCCTACCGATGAAGTATCTGCTCCGCGTGACTACCCCCATCTTAAGCATTTCACGTCGTTGGAATCATTCTTCGCAGATTCCGAACTGGATGTTGTTGTTCTGTCCACACCCCCCGACACACACTTTCCCCTCTCGCAGCAGGCTCTGAACGCCGGCAAGCACGTATTCGTCGAGAAGCCGTTCGTGCCCAGCTCAGCCGAGGCCGAGGAGCTCATGCGATTGGCTGAGGAGAAGAATATCTCCATTTGTGTCTATCAGAACCGGCGCTGGGACAGCGACTTCTTGACGGTGCGCAGGCTCCTTGCCGACGATGCGCTGGGTCGAGTCATCGAGTTCGAGACTCACTTCGACCGCTATCGGGCCGCGAAGCCAACGACCTGGAAAGGCTCTCTGAGCATGTCGCAGGGCGGGTCAGCGCTATATGACCTCGGGACGCATCTCGTTGACCAAGCGTACGTGCTATTTGGGATGCCCCGCGGCGTGTTTGCGAAGCTCATCAATCAGCGGGACGGGCGCTTTCTCGGGCCCGAGTACCCGGATCTCGAGCCCGACAGTGTCAACATGCAACTCTTCTACAACGACGGCCTCATCGTCCACGTGCGCATTAGCGTCATGAGCGCCGAGACACGTCAGCCGAGGTTCTGGATTCGCGGAACCAAGGGTAGCTATCACAAGGCTGGCTTGGATCCCCAGGAGGATCAGCTCAAGGCTGGCATGCAGACAAACGACAGCCAGTTTGGTAGAGACGCGGCAGAATGGCATGGACAACTAGTCACAATGGGTGACGATGGGAAAATGAGTGCGGCAACCTGTCCCAATTTAGAGCCAGAAACGTATCGTAAGATTTACGAGCTCTTTGGCAGGTCTCTGAACGGAGAGGGACCTGTGCCGGTGCCTGCATCCGAGGCTCGAGATGTGCTGCGCATACTTGAAGCCGCCAAAGAGAGCGCGATGAGTCGCCGTGAGGTAGAGCTGTCCTAGCGAAAGACTGCACCAGATCTGTATAGGATGACGCTACACTAGATAGTAAATGTCTAAACGAAGTTTCGACTCGGGTCTGATCCTAGGTTCTGTGTTCCACTTACCCCTTTCAATAGAGTTGAATTGAGGGTTATGTAAATGCGATCTTCTATTCAACTCCGTTGCTAAACTGTGGCCAATGCTCCCATCCAATGCGGTCTCTTGTGGTATCATCCAATCATCCACAAGCTGTTTTCTTTGTACTCCCGTCTTTCGCGCCATGTCGCTGGCGATCTGATTCGTCTTCATATCCGTCCAAAAGCCATTCCCAATTCGATCAGCCAATTCGGATACCTGACACCTAACACCAATACGCAGACAAACCAGCTGGGGCCACCAATCAGCCTCAAGTCAGATAGCGCACTACTTTAATCACGAAGTTAAACAAAAGCCCAAATGTGCCCACCATCAGGTATATCTTGACAAACTCCCACCAGTACTGTGTCTTGACCTCAGTTTCGATATGCCCCTTGATTCCAGCACCGTTGGCAGGAAATCTACCGGTGGAGACATACTGTTCCAGAAGCGCGTCCTTTTCATACCACCGCGCGCGGATCCACTTGTCAAACTCTTCTGGGCTGTCTAGGGGTATATCGGCAACCGCAAAGCGGCGCCAGTAGAAGTTGACCGATTTCGGAGGGCGGCCTTGAAAATAAGTGCTTGACAAAGTGAAATAGTCTTCGCCGTATTTGCCGCGGCTACAGAACGTGATCGTTAATATCGCACACCACGGCTTAGACATAGACAAGATATGACTCACGGTATGCCCTCGTAGGCTACGGTGCAATCGTAGACATAGTCCACGGTCCCCTTAAGCTCGGTAAGGCAGAAGTACATGCCCGTACTCCTTGGTAGCATGACGTGCTCGGTATCTTTGAGCCCAGCCTTCTCAGCCCAGTTGGCCGATTTCCGTCTCCCATTGCCCGAGAGATTAGTGCCCTCGGGGAAGAGCAGAAGCCACATGGGGCTGAGGGAATTCTCCCCGCTGGGATCTGTATGTCGCACCTTAAGCTTGCCGAGGCGATGTGCGAGGCGCGGTTGGTCTACGGCCATCTTGCGAGACATGAAGATGAACCCAAGAAACATGCAACCAGGCCCGAGGACGGGAATCCACCTTAATGACTCTTTGAGGATTATATAGATATGACCATGCATCTGTGGGTTCCCTGTGTATCCGACCCACCAAAGATATAACCAGTCAGTGTAGATCTACCGCAGCCATCAGGTCAGCAAAATACGGGCAATTCTGACGGTTGCCTAGCAGCGGCAGCAATGGCTAACCTGATGATTTGCAATCAATACCATGCGCTCCGGAAAAGAACACTCAACCCTGCCGTCAGGCGTTAAACTAAGTTGTCCAGCAACAGAATCATCGCCGCTCATCCTGATGACGGTAGGAGCAAACCACTGGGTCATAGTGGTAATCAACAGGCCAAAAGATGCCTTAGTCAATGACATGTATGCGTAGTAAAGATCACTGTC
This sequence comes from Xylariaceae sp. FL1651, assembly GCA_025201745.1. Taxonomy (NCBI): domain Eukaryota; kingdom Fungi; phylum Ascomycota; class Sordariomycetes; order Xylariales; family Xylariaceae; species Xylariaceae sp. FL1651. The sequence continues at coordinate 95,340 of MU624279.1, forward strand.
AATCAAGTAGAGCGGTGCGCCGAGGAGTTGCGAGATATGTACGCTGCGCCAGAGTTAGACATAACGTTATTTTAATTCAGGTGTCAATGTACTAATCAAGGAGCCATACGTAAGACAACCGGTTCCAAAGTACAAGCCAACGCAGAAGGCGCGGAAAAGCGCTCTGAAGCGACCGTACTTAGCTTCACCTGAAGGGTGTCCGATTTTTGGATCGAGCGCGGGATTCGTGGTGCCGGCAGCAAAGTTGGGCCCGGGGATCTCGGCCCCTGGCTGGGGGCGCTGCCGCAGCTCAGAAGTGGTCATGTTGTTGGCCAACTAGGGCAGATAGTAAGAAGGCGTGTGAGCGAAGAATTGGGGCGACTGCGCTATAGATGCGTGGTGTTCATAGGCAAGAGTGGGCGTATGCGGTGCCACACAGCAGATCAGTGCACCTAGAAAATGTAGGCTGATGGATAGAACAGACGCGGTAACTTGCGGGATGAGCAGACAGGGAGACAGCGGGCATTCTATAACGAAAGCACGCGAGTTAGTGGAACAGCAGTGAATGCTACAACTCTATTCAATGCATGTGAGGAGGCGGAACATCGGGTCATTGTGCTGTAGAGGGAGTGTAAAGAGCGAAGAGGGGCCTAAGGAGACGGACACTCTATGAGCCGACCCAACTCATCTTGAATAAGTCGTGTCAAGAGTATTGAGGCCAGAGGCACATACACGAGTTCAGACGAGTCGGGAGTTGGCTCGGGCGAGGCACAGGCGAAGTATATAACTTCAGTAACCGCGGGGAACAGGGCTGTGCAGAATTGTAAAAAAGAGGATGGCATAAAATGGCCTGGCTATAAGTTCAGCGACTGGTTTAAGAGGAAAATGAGGTAGTGGAGGAGCTCTAAGGCAGCTAGGAATTTCAGTGCGACTTGCTTTCGGGTAGGCAGCGATGAGGGTGACGATGATGATATGGGGTAAATGATGGTGAGCGGCGGTGCTGGTACTAGGTAAACATGTGGAACAATCTGAGCCCATCAATTCAACCTTGACGAGAAGAGCCTAACAACTAGATAATAATAGGAACATTTAGCATGTGCTTTGTCTGGCTAGGGCCAGGTCATATCCGAGCCAACAAGTACATCTATACCAGATATCTATGGGAAGGTACTTACTCTACTTCCACAGCAGGTCAAGTGGGAAGTACATACATACCTGATAAGATCATGTACAATGCCCCGCGCCCACCACACCTAGCCACTGTATGCTTCCTTCCGAGATCACCGGCGATGGGTACCCCAGTACTCCGGAAAACCGATCATCATCGGTTGTACAGTACGCTACTGCGTAGTAGGTACCTCTTGCTTAATTATTTGCAGGATACAATACAGAATCTGTGGCTTGACTTAAAAGCTAGCTGAGAGGCCAGCCACAATTCATACACAGTGTTCATTTTTCAAACCCACACAACCGCGTCGGTCTGCTTTGATGTACTTTGCGTATAAATATGCCCGCAAGACATGCTACAATAGTAAAGTGTACGTTGTTAATTCCAATCAGAAATGCATTGACAGTCTATTAATGTGGGGATGGTGCTAATATCAGCTTCATGGATAGAGAGCATCTCAAACTCGTTGTGTGAGACCGAGCAAAGCGTTTCCCATAGCTCCGCCTGGGTAGAAAAGGGGGCTATATATGAAATCTCCCGTGACTTGCTGCATATCATCGTCAGTAGCCAAATCCGACATCACAGCTTTAACCCATCATGAGAACTTACCACTTATCATATCCATCACGATCTGGTGATGCCAGTAGTGTCTCCCTTAACGTCTTGATCTTCTTTGTTCCCGGAAATCCGGGTCTCATCGACTATTACAGCCCATTCCTCACGGCCCTGAGGAATCTGATTGACACATCAGCCTCACTCAATGCTGTGAGCTTTCACATCTACGGTCAAAACCTTGCTGGTTTTACCGACAATGATCATGAACCTTTTACGTCACGACGAAAACCCTACGACCTGGAGTTTCAGATCCAGCACACCTTTAAGACTGTAAGCAGTCTTCGTATCGAGTCAGGGCCGACGCAAGGCCAGCCTTACGACCATGTGCTTCTCATAGGCCATTCGGTAGGCTCATACATAGCTCTTGAGATATGTCACCGCGTGCTGCGGGATCCTTCTCAGGCTGCGCATATCAAGCTCACTTCGGGCATTCTCCTCTTTCCCACCATCGAACACATTGCAGATTCCCCCAGCGGGTGGAAACTCAATATGCTCAGCCAGACACCCCTCCTGGGCGATAATGCCTACCGGATTGCTCAGGGTTTCCTGCGTCTCTGGCCGTCCAACACGCTCTACTGGTTCGTAAGCAAAGCCCTGGGCTTTCCGCAACACGCAGCCGACGTCACGACCCAGTGGCTCAAAAGTCGTGACGGCGTGTGGCAAGCTTTGCACCTCGGTATGGATGAAATGCGTATCATCGGCGAGGACAAGTGGGATGAAGAGCTCTGGGAGATTGCACGCGACGCTAAATCTCACGAAGCTGTGGTCCCCAAGTTCTACTTCTTCTTCGGGAAGCAAGACCACTGGGTGGCTGAACATTACCGCGACGCTTTCATACGGAAGCGATCAAAGCAAACCGAGCGGACACGGCTTATTGTTGACGAAGACAATTTTCCTCATGCGTTTTGCATAGGTTCGTTCCTTTTTATGATTCACATAATTTACGCGAGCCACCAAAAAGCTGACGGGTATAAACAGGGCACAGCGAGAGCATCGCAAAGAAGGTTCATGTGTGGATTGGTGAGATGTATAGTACAGCTTGACGTAAAGAGCTCATAATAATTTCAACTGCCAACTTGTAACTGATAAAGGGCTTAGATGAGGCGTGCCATACGGTCTACTTCAAAGTCGTCGTCAAGACACTATGATATGGCCTACTCTAAATATATAGAGACTGGGAAGCGAGACCTGGCAAGTAATAAGATATTACCACTTCGATTAGTTAGTTTGAACATTACAACACGCAGGACACTCTTAAATTTATATTAGCATCATCAGCTACTGTGCACATCAACTTTCTATAATTAGTATTAATAAAGCCAGATATCAACAGAAATTATAGTCATCTCCGACTACCTGTCTTGCCTATGAAAACTGCTTGGCGAGCAGAATATAGAAAGCATATGGACTTGGGAGCTTTTATTTTTCGGAATCTTATTAATTAGTCCTTTAGGTGTTACTTAGACTTAAGTCACATAGTGATAAACGGCAGTGATCAGAATATTGTGAATTCCGACTTTATCCATGCCGTAGGAGCTGCAAAAACATATATCCTACAAGTATCAACGAGGCTATACATGCCAGGAAGCAGATGATAACCAGTACTTTAATTTCGCCGTTTCATGACCGTATCTATCCATAGAACTTCACAAGAATAAAGCAACGTGGAAACAAAAGTATCCGGCCTTAAAAACTTGCTATCACGGACGCGCCGATTACAAAGCAACCATAGCGGCACCCGCGCCCATAGCAACGAGCAGATAGAGACCAACAGCTACATTGCCAAAAGTGACAAAAGGGCCTGTAGGCATAGTGCCAGGTGCCGCATTGCCGCTAGTTGATGAATTTGGGCTAGAGCCTGATGAGGCAGCGGTAGCGGTAGCGGCCACGGCTATGGCAGAGCTGGCTTTCGACAGAGAAGCCTGGCACCTAGGTACAAATCTCAATTAGTATAACTACACAAATGCGGAGAAAGGTGTTGATGAGCTTACGAGGAGGCGACCTGGGGGCTACTCATGACTTTGGCCGCGCCATTGAAGTCGCAGGCGGAACTGTCTTGGTTCTGGTTCATATAGTATGCGTCAAGCACATGGCCCAGTTGCTCCTTTGGATTACACATGCTGTAGGGACCGTAGACGCCAGATTCCGTGTCATGCTTAATGCCAGCGCAGGCGTTCGCGTCGTTCCCGCAAATGTCACCAAAGATGCTACCGTATTCCTTCTCAGCAAGGTCATCTGCAGGTGCACATGACAACGATTTGAACATGCAACCACAAAGATCGCTGTCGGGCGTAGGAGGCAGGCTCTTAGCCGCTTTCCAACTGTCTGAAATACCGGGGCAAGCAGCAGGTGAGTTTGTGGGCTGATAGGCGCTCATGGCTGTGGATGATGGCTTAGCAGCAGCTAGCTTGGTCTTGAGGACGTCGTAGTTCTTCATAGTCTTAGCAGAGTTACCAGAGACCTTAACCAGGCCGTAGTCGTTTTCTTCCTCAAAATACATATAGACAATGCCACCGCTGAAGACACCAGTCATTTCATCCGAGTATAAAGCCGTAGTGTCGTCCCATAGACGACCCTCGGCGCCGCCCACTGTATTGCAGCCGTACTCGGCGAAAAAGACGGGCACGGAGAAGTTAGAGAAGAAGTTGACCTGGACATCATAGCCAGACTCGGTGAAACTACTCTTACCACACCACGAGTAGATGTTGTAACCCCAGTAATCGATGGCCTCGTCCGGATCACCACAGTTGAAGTACTGAGCCATGTGGACACGGATTTCGGCATCATCATTGGCAGCGTATCCGACGCCCATCCAGCGTCCACCCTTGGACATCTTGTCGGCAATATATTTCTTCGTGTCGCGAGTGGCAGCCTTGACATATGCAGAGGCGCCAGCTTAGGATGTGGTTAGCAGCTTGCCTTCTCAAAACGTCCTAGGACAAGCTTTGTTTCTCGCCACAATAGCTGGGGATAATAGTGTACAGAATAAGAACTTACTGTTGGTAGCGTTGTTAGTGACCTCGTTACCTGAGAAGAAGCCAATGACATTGTCGTAGGCGCCAAGGTTGTCAATGACGCCCTTATATCGATCGAACAGCTCGACGTTCCAAGAGGGAGAGTCCCGGTTGATAGATAAGGCGGGCTCGCCCAAATCGGCAATGACGTAGATACCAGCATCCTCAAGCATCTTCATACAGGCAGAATGGTCGGCACTGGGGTCAATGGCGTAGGTCCGAATGGTATTAACGCCGAGCTTCTCAAGAATAGGAATATCCCGCTTGCAGGTGCTTTCGTCGGCGAGGGGGTCGACATACTTGTTGCTACTGTCTGAGGTATCACCCCCAGGGCCAGTGCCGGCTTCTTTCTGGTATGCTACGCCCTTTAAGAAGAACTGGTCGCCACTCTTGGTGAAAAACTTGGATCCCTGTTCGCGTTATAGACCTGTTAGTTCGAGCAGAAGACCAACATGTAGATATTGAACTGGCAAGACATCGTGGGCGCGATTTTGACTAGCTCCCAGCTATGCTTTGCATCCAGGTATTGAGCGAACTCACCTTCATGACAATGGGCTCCAAAGCAGCGGTGTTGGCCGCTAGCAACAAGGAAGAGGTCAAAGCTGCGCGCAAGAACCCCATGGTGATAGAGAGTTAGCGTTATGTTGGAGTTGAAGTTGATTGACGAAGTTCAACTACAGCAATGCCTTATTACAGGTGGTATCGCCGTCAAGGGAATTAGGCGTTAGTTGAATTCTCCCTTATTTGGCTGGGTTTCCACTGTCTCCTAGTGCTAATCGTGTATGTCTGCTTCGGGAATGTACTCGCGTATTTGAAGCGTTCTTCAATCCCTTTTCTGTCTTGAGCTCCCTTCCTATGCAAAACACAAAACGAGCGTGTAGTGGCGATGAAACAGTCAACAACGATGGACCAAGATGGCGCACGGAGGCGGCAGCTATTCAGGAAAGATGAGATGGCTAAGGAGCGTGTGTGAAGTTGGAACTGACTAAATGAGCGTCGTGTGTGTCCTGCCCATCGAATACCGAACCGAATCGCGCAGATTAAGGTTAGGAAGACGAAGGTCAAGAAAGATGAGAAGGAGGAATGATCGAGGGTGCAAGAGAGGAGGAGCAGAGCACAGTAAAAGGCTCCAAGAAACACGAGATCATTTCAATATGCAAGTACCTTTGTACCGAATATCTACATTCTATAAAGGAGAACCTAGCAGGCTAGTGGGTACGTAATAGATGCCATCCCCGATCAGCCTAATCTGAGTTTCCTATTGGCTATAAAACATAGCTTTCCAGATAGGTTCTCTCGGCAGAGTGGACCAGGTGTGGATCTTCGGCGGCATGGAGGAGAGAGAAGGCCTAGTCGTTCGCTAGCAATCTCTCGCTAATGCAGGAACGGCTAAGCGATTAGCGGGCGGTGACAGGGGGGCCAAGCCTCTCCTGAACAAGTAACACAGAGGCGACTACGTTACATATACTTAACTTACATATACTTATACATACCTATAAGTACATAAGGTATGTATCCTCCTCTATACAACTAAAGTGCTATGTATATAAGTTGATCTGTTTGCCTCTTGTGTTATTAATGTTTCTAGTCCGGAACACAAAGGTGAGTTCTTTATTCTGGCACATATTTTTCCCACACTCAACCCTATCGGCACCAAAGACGTCGGTATTTTCATCTAGCATGTGCCCACATTTACTATTTTCAACGTCCATCAATGCTTGCTCACCAGCCTGCCAATACATAATGCAGGTACAAAATTAACCTCCGTGCTAGTACCGAAATAGGAAAAAGGCACTGTACTGCCTGCCAAGAACCTTGGCCCGCATGATAATGTCACGATTTTCAGGGGCTTAATCAGTTCATTCTACTGAAGTGGGCTTGGTGCGGGTCAGTGGTAGCCTTATTTGGTTTGTCCTTGTGCAAATCCATCCACCACAAACATCACTCTGTTTAATCGTCATCCAAGCAAGCTTGGCAGGATGGCTAGTCTTGCACAGAAAGGCTATGCTTCAAAAGCCAGTGGAGGCAGTTAATACACTTGACAGCACATATGTATAGGATGTATGACTCCATGTATACCTTAACAACCCGTAGCCCGGTTGATGTAAAGCTGAAGTGTATATATTGTCCATCGTTAATCTATGATTCAACCCTACCTATGCTTCTCTTTCAGTACATCACGTTTGTTGTAATTAGCCTGCCGTAGTAATAGTTTCGTTTCTCATTCATCAAATTCCGCTATTGCTATACGTACGTCTCCAAGTAGATGTTAGGTAGGAGCAAGAATAATGACGATCCCACGTCGACTCACGTCAAGTTAGGCGTTGTCTTTACACTTCACCCAATATTTACTTGGCACGCGAATATGTACGTCAACCAACTCCATAGATATGGGAACGCTCATGATCTTAAAGATTTTTCTTTGGGCTTCTCCTCGTTAGCATCCATGATCATCAGTCCCGTGACACGACATATTATGAAAGCACCCACAAGTGAGCCATCAATCACGGCTCGTATAGCACGCCTCGGCAGATCTTAGTCGCCGTTATAGCCACTGCTAGAACTTAATATGCCTATCCCTCTAGCCTTGACTTGTTGGGCTGGTGGGCCGGCGATAATACACTACACCATCCCAAATATATACAGTGTCTTCTTATGTCCATTGTGACGCAATAAGTTACAGTATGTGAGGCTCTCGCCTCCTCTTCTTACAGTACAGCCATTCCCCTAAATCGCCTTTGCACAGGAATGGGGGCATGATGACAGCGAATGGGCAGCGAGGTCGAGCTATCGAGCACTATCTAGATAAGAGGTTATCGTCGAATTGGAGCGTCTATTCAATCCAGAAGCATAAATCATTCATGCTAAGTGCCCTTAATGAAAGCATTTTAAGGAAAGACTAAGAAGAACGCGATTCACGGTCTTCGCCCCACCCTTTCAGGTACCTCATCGCAGCATCAGTGAGAAACGACAGTTCGTGCAATATCTTCAAAGCTACAAGACTGTACTCCAGTTAGTTCTCCCTTAATAGGTATGCGAGTAGATAATCTAAGGAACAAACTGTCTGAAAAGGCTCCCGCTCGATTCCTAGCGTTAACAACAATACTAAATATCCTTACTAGTTACGTTGTTTATTGAGCTATCTAATCTTACCAGCCCCAAGACGTCAAACATAGGGATGTCGAGAGCCGAAAAGCATTGCCTTCCTAACATCTACCGAAACGGAAACTCGAAAACATACTAGTTGCATATTATATTAGTCAACAAGATTCGGAGGCATAAGAAACAGTACTGGTTAATAGGAGCCATCTTTCACAAGCATTCATTATCTTCGTCACTCTCTTCTACGACAAAGGCCGCGGAACCACTACTGAATTTGGGTTCCATGTACTCAGGTAAGGGTGCGGCTGGATATTGCCTGTTGGTAATTTTCATGGCCCTTGCTCCGAACGATGCGTCCCAGAGTGCCTTCATTGAATCTGGAATGTCCCACGCAAGCTGCTCATTTCGAAGCCAAAGACGGACTAGATGTCTAATCGAATTCGCATCGTCTTGGTAGGAGTCACGCGCGTGCAGCACGCCCCAGTTGTTGATGAACACCATGTCTCCCTGTCGTGTCGGCAGCCGCACTCGGTGTTCTGTCGCGATTTGTTGCAATAAGATTAGGGCTTCCCGCTGCGCTGGCAGTAGATCTGGGACTCTGCCATCTCGATCGGATGGATGAGGACCTATGCGAGCAGGGTCTACTGCCAAAACGAGATTCCCCGACTGGAATCCTATGAGAGGGGCTAGTACAAATGACGAGTAGCCTTGCCTCGATCTAATTAGTCAGTGCGATGAACCCTTGTAATGCTTTTGAACAAGACATAACAAAGCGAACTTACACTTGCACCGGCCAGTTGTGCTTTGCCATGGTATGTACAGCCCAAGGGTCGGTCTTCATCATTGCGTTGTATACTGCTGCCGCCGATGTTACGTATGTCCCACCACCTAGAGCTGCGCAGTTACGAATATGGATGGCTAGGATCTCACATCCCATATCATTATGGAAAGGCTGGTAAGCGGGCATCAGTACGTGCTTCTGACGGATCTCGTGCGCCCTGGACTTACTAGGCTGCTGTTCGTGTGTATTCCGTGACGTTTTTCGCGGGGGACAGTCCAAGAATCGGATTCATAGATATGAACTTTGATAACCGCTTAGTGAAGTTCCCCAATGGCTATACAACACTCACTAATCATTGCCCCTTTAGAGTTCTGTACGCCTCTCTGGCCACCGATGTGGCTGGCAAGACCAAGGAATATGATGGTATTATCCTCCGCAGAGTATTGACCGGGAGTAAGACCCCGGATAATAGCTACGCCAGTTCCTTTATGGACGCTAGCAGCACAGTCCTCAAGTCGCGCTCCCAGGGCAGGAAGGGGAAATGTATTTCGAGCTACCTTATCTCCATCCAGTCCAAGGCCTGTCTAATCAGTCTTTGTCTTCTCATCTACGATATGTTTATCTACATGGGGAGCGAGTTGGGTTTTTTGCATACCGAGGAAGTGCTTAACAGCCTGCTCTACTTCAACCACCTCTGCCGGGTTAAGCTGAAGAGTCTGTGACTCGAAAGAGACGCCTCCTTCTCCAGATCAAACTATAGGACCTTGAAGGGAGAGCGGAAACTCAAATGGCGTTTGCGGAATGACACCTTGCTGGTGAGATGGAGAAATTGGGAACTCAGGCTTGTCATGCTCAGCCCACCTTTGAAAGCTAGTGAGGCTACTAGGCACGGGGGAGGAAGTATAGGCTGCCATTTCCCTTGTCAACGCGGCAAGTGATCGATGCTCCAACGAAAGTGTGGAAATGGCTACATGGCTCGATCATGTTTTAAGAACCACTTGTTATAACAAACACCGGGTCACTCTAACCTACCTACGGCCAGATCTCGACTTACTGCACTTGGACGTGGGATCGTCTTGGTCACCTCCGATAAGATCTTCGGTATTTCTAATCCACTTCTCAGTTACGCTGACCGGTTCCGTATTTCCATATGCAAGATCTCATCGTCATGAATAGCAGAGCAAACTAAGGTTCACTAATCAGTGAAAGTTCGACTATCCTCGCTGCTGCAGCTCACCGCTTCCCTATGCTCCTTAACGTCACTAAGACAATATACATTCCACCAAAACGCCGATGCTTGGCTCGGCAGTTATGGCCTTGGAAGCGAGTCTTCCGGAAAGCGGGACTGACGAGCACGATTGAGGATATATTCATGAAGAATTCTTGACTAGGCTCTCTTTGGAGCTATGTGTGTTGCAGAGAACATACAATCGAGTTGAATGTCTTAGCGTGGAAGAATGAAGCAATCACATGGAAGGACTGTGAGTATAATTACTCATGAACATCGCGGACTCCTCTCTCGATTTGCATGAAGAAACTCTAGGACAACGTGGCAGCCAGAGAAAACATATCGGCCCAAGATTCGTCGGCCCCTCCCGTCCAGCTTTGGCTTCTTCAAATAAGATTGGGAGTGCTAGTGATCGCCATTACAGCCCTAGCTCTCATCGTAGCTAGATGCGAGCATGCTTAGGCCTGGATTTTCTGCCCTTGGCAGACTAATCACACAAATGTAACAGCGCCAAGGCTCAATAGCATTCCCGAATACCCGGTAGGCGGTGCTATAGTAACCCCTTAATACACAAAAACTAGCCGATCGGTAACGCATAAGAAAAGCCTCGACATCGTACGGCCGATCTCACATCCGCGTTATCAGATGAGGGGCTTTCTGTGTTAGCATAAATGAGTGGCCAACGAGCAAAAGACTACAATACGGAGGGTGGCATCAATACCTGACTTCTCTATCATAATAAACGAAAAACGAACTACAAGGCTCCGAACGTTCCGAAAACGACCCGATTACCGCTGCTGTACGGAGTTCCGCAGATGCCGCCGGGCCAGGAACTTGAACCGCTTTCGAGAGACGGTGGCGAAGGAACTTTATCATGAATAGGGCGGATATCAGCTCTGGACAATGGACTAAGACCAAAAGCGCCTAATGCTTTAGAAAGGGAAAAACTGGTAGGGCTGGGCGACCTGGAACCAAGACATATTGGTAGAAAGCGGGGAAATAGAAAACAACATATCGTAACTTGAATGGCTAGTATTGTTGGTGGCGGCTGATTTGCTTTTTTTTTATGCAAGATGAGACGCAACTCAAGATGGTCCCGAGGCAGGAATGATCAGAAGCAGGTAGGATCGAAGAGGGAGGAGACGCAAGGTAAAGGGACCGGGAGACGAAAAGAATGGTATTCATCTTTTCCAGTCCCACCCCCTCAGTCTGCCCATTACCTGTCTGCTGTTTGCCACCACACAGCTCCAGCCCAGTCTCCTTGTAGTTCGCGACTTGCGGTATAGCATCCTGTGGCCATCCTGTACGAGAACCCTAATGTCAGCGTTCAATGCGATTTTCTGCCATTGTCATCAAGATCTGATTCGGGCAAGCCCTAGCCAAGAAAAGCAATACGGTCGTGGTGCTGCTCATACGTTTGCTCACCGGCTGAAACTGGGCGAGCCGAAGAACCTTATAGCTCCCTCTAAATTGTCCTGGCGCCGCTCCATAACACAGCCAGCCGGCTGACGACATTGACGCACCGAAGATACGTCCAAGGGCCCGGATCACCTGCCCGGCTCTAGGCAGCTCGGTTCAGACACGACGCTCTGCACGTCACGGCTAGACTCGACTCCACGTTGGCTCTTCGCTTTCTATGATGCCTATGTCTCGTTAGTCGTATCCATAGTCTGATGCCGGGGGTCGCGGCAATGGGCCAACCAATGCGGCAGGCAAAGAAGAGGGCCCGAACCACAGATTCTCTAGTATCAACAAAAAGGCCAAGGCTAAAGTCGCCCTTACCCAGATTCTACTCGGAGGAGGGGAAAGGCGCTGCAGCTCTAACTGGCTTCATCACCTCGCTCCCTTCCACTATGACTGTCGAGAATGCTACTCCTGTATCGGAGGTTTCACATAGGCTGAGCTCAACCATATCACTGGGCTTACCCATATGTGACCCAAACACGATCACAACAAGTACGAGACGTACAGGCGAAGATGGAGCGCACACCGTCATCTCTTCTCCCAATGCAGAGTTGGTGGTGGTAAGCCAGGGCAGTACTGATGGTGTTTCGCCCAAGCATCCCTTAGAGGATCTGCATGCCAACTACCCTGGCCCTTTTGTTAGACATCTGACGCTGCCTTATGCACATGTCCACGACCCGCCAACGCGATTAGTAAACACCTTCTTTCTGGGGAGCGAGGTGACCGACTATCCACCAGGTACCGCAAGCCCGGGTTTTGGCGTTGCCAACTCCTTGGAAAGCCGTCTCTTTGGTTATCCCGTGTACCCTGCATTGATTCACGGGAAATTGCGCATCCTAGCAGACAACACGGCGGAATCTAGGCTCACATTGCCAGCCCTACACAGCCCTACCGAGCTATCTTCGACAGATGATCTCAGTTCAAACAACTTGTATGTACCAAGTTGTAGGCAGCCGTGCAACGAAGAGGCATCGACTTCCCTGATCTCTCCTATTCCCACCCCTTCCTCGTCTTACAGTATTCCAACCCTTATCAGCACCCTCCGGTTTGAAAATGACTTTGAGCCATCTGTCGACTTCGCCGACGCGAGCCCTACATCACTTGAGGGACCAGCTGACACAAAGCCCGAACGACGGCAGCGCCGCCGGGGCCAATTGCTACCTAAAGAGCGCGAAGAAACGAGCAAAACTCGCAGGTGGAAAGCTTGTATTCGATGCCGTATGCAAAAAATCCGAGTAGGTGGCCATAGCAACCATAACGACTAGCGTGTCATATACTAATGCCCTGGTCTAGTGCGTACCCGGTCCCGGCAATCCAGGGAAGGAGTATTGTCTGTGCTGCAGCAAAGTCTTAGTCCTGGAGACGAAAAAGGTCATCCACCGAATACCCTGTCTTCGTTGGAACATCAACGAGGCCGCCTTTTCCCGTGTTGGAGGACTAGAACTCACGAAGCAGTGGGCAGGCGTTCGGGTTGAGAACATTGCTTCTGACGATTGGGACGGAAGCCAGATCTACACTATTGAGATAGGCATAAGCTTGTTGCCTAATAGTCTCATTAAGGCAAAGGTGCGGCGGTTCAAGCCGAAAGACACGGATGTTTTGGAGCGCTGTTGGACTAAGAAGAAGCAAAAGTTTAGAATACGACTGCCAGCTTACGCTCTCACCGACGTCAACAACACTACCGAAGAATACCAGCGCTGCATCGAAGCTTATGCTACCGAAGCCATCCGTCGATATGCAGAGGATACGAGAGTACATCTCGTCGTAGGAAAGACATTTTCCGCCGCGTAAGTTACACAGGTCTTCACCTGCCTAAGTAGGTGGTGTTTCGTTATCTACCTGTCAGGTTAAGCTCGCATAGTGTCTGTATCAGCAAGCCGAACATGAGGGACAGCTGAACGAAGCTGACACTGAGTCCCCTTGGCCTAGTTTAAATCATGCTTCCAAGAAATCGCACGCCTCGGCCACCAGGACAAATCCTACAGGCCTGTTCCATAAATATTTTCAGCTCTGGTTTGCCACCCGTAAGTCACCTTACGCGTGGGTAATGATGTCGCCCCCTGACAGCGATAAGGACTTACTCTTGGGTCTGCGTACATCGCTCGTGGCTACGAGGAGCTATACGAAAATCAGAAGGACGTAGTGCTCGACCGCCGTTACGAAAATCAAGTATCGGTACCAAGGATGATCACTGCGCAGTTTGACTCGATCGGATATAAACATGTGCTGGTCAAGCTAAAGAGGGATGTGCTAGAAGACCTGTGGGTCATGATGCAGAAACGCAGTTCGGAAACTTTCTTTACAGTCTACCTGATTGTGTTTATGATGTTAGACGAAGTGTCCGTCGCCTGCCGGGACCGTCGAAGGCGGGCAAGGGATCATGGGCTTACAGTAAGTGGTCAGCTTATTACTTATAAATGGCAAAATCACTAGCTCGCTCACAAAAACTGCAGACAAAGTACGACCTGGAGGACGCAACGGCAAAGATAAAACATGGGACAAACATTATCCTAGGTCACTGGCACTACTACAAGGGCGACCTTGACCCTCTCTCCTTAAGTCCGAGCGGCATTGCCAGGGCTTTTGGTGATGATGTCGGAGGTGAGATTCAGCTTCTATTAACGACGTGTAACGCGTACGAGCATATGAGTAAGTAGTCTCGGTCTCGGGCTGGTAATATAGTTTATCAAGCCTGGCGTTCGAACTAACAAGATATAGAGAGAGAGTCTAAAGATATGGACTGGGAGGACGATCTTTATATCGTCTCGCAAATGTTTGAAAAGGGCTGGGGGCCTAGGCAGACTTGCGGGTCCTAAATCCAACAGCACATGTCTCTAGTCTGTATAAGGGTGCTACTGCTGAATAGTTGTTCTGGGCTGAAGAACGAGTGAGCGAACAGAAAAACTATGGTAATTGTGACGAGCGATTATACATAGAGCCTCTACTCACTGCTAGCCTATCGGTAACGACTAAAGGATTTGTTTGCCTCGGTCACGTCGTTCCCTTGGCTTTTTTCTTCCGTCTGGGCGACGTGTTGTTCATGTTGGCGCTGTCTTTTCAAATCGCGACAGCCTCTGCAGCTCTTTAGCATCAAGGTCATGATAGCAGAGATGAGGCCGTAGGTATAAGCGAGGGAAGAGAGGATCCGGCCGGACGGGTACGATTAGGTCTATGGCTTTAGCGAGCCCCCAAGGCCCTTTCTTAAGCACAACATGTTCCCGTACCTCGTGAGTGAAGAGGTCTGTTTGCTCGCCGAGAAGGCTAGCCCCAGGTGTCTGCCGTTGGCCACTTTCCATGGCGGCGGCGAAGCTGGCCGACACAAAGCCTCCAATATCAGTAACAAAATGACCGCAAAAGCCGCAGAATATTTGAGTATAGTGATATGAAACGCCGTTAATAACGCTTTCTTGCTGTGAGGTGACGGTTTGGCCAGAGGCATTCTCATGTTTACCCCGAATAGTGCAACTGCCCATCTTCATGATCAATGAGCGATGAACATTTATGTGCTAGAGCAGAGTGGAGGTATGTGTCTAGTTGTTTAGTAGACGGCTATGTCCACAAATTGTGCGCATACAATAGTCCAAGGCATGAGGTACATAGTGTGAGTAGTTTGACATTAATTGCTAAAACACATGGCACTTTGTGGGATGAATATATAGGCAAAACAATCAATTCGGGTTCCAACAGGATGTGAAATACTCTAACCAGCAATGACTAGCAGATGATGAGACAATGGTGGCCGCTTCAATGGGCGCAAGTCCACGTAAATGGGAATGACTCGTTAATATCGAGATACTTCCACTTCGGTGTTTACGTCCATTTACTTAGCTGGATGACAACTGCTTGCTCTATCTTGCTCAACATTTAAAATATGGTTAAGTAGGATGACTTGCGATGCCGTGTTCCAAGTAGAATTTTTTATTTTTTCATAAAAAGTCGGTTTACACATGTCTCATCAATAACACGTACAGCTTTACCTACCTGACCTAGCGTGCTAATTACAAGCCTACGAAGTATAAGAAACAGGTGAGAGAAAGCAACGCCAGCTGGTGGGGAATTCGGTTTACAGCTGCCGCCAGAGCCCACCAAGTACAGGCAGGGCTATCTGATTGGAGGTATCCGAGGTACCCAAGGTACCCAAAGTCGCCAGATTGCTTCATTGCTGCACATTGGATACTTCAATTACTTTGGGCTGCCCACCCACCGACCACCCACCAAGGTTATATATGAACTCCAACGCTCACTTACTTTCTGACACCGTTCATTATTTAACTCTATAGATTTGCTACCACTGGCCATCGTCGCTGATACTGCTGAATATCTCTTCTTCGCGCAGTATTAAGCACCAGGCATCTTGCGACCCGTATCCTCGACACGGAGGCGATCGCACATTATCCAAGCTTTCGCCTGACAATACACCCCAGCTACATATAGATCCAAAGGACCGCGCCCTGCCGCCTTGCGATCCTTAGATTGCGAACCACCAAAACGCAGAAGAGTCGAGAGCAAGCAAGACTCGATCGTCACAATGTCAGACCTAGACACATTCACCCTGCTACCCTTACAAATCGACCCCCAGTCCAAAGCCGTGAGCACTACCTCAAGTTCGCGGAGCCTGCAGAACGAGCTGGCCTCGCTCAACGCCCTACACCGCGCGCTGCTGAGCCTCGAGAGTCCGAACTTGGTCCCGCCCCCGCCCGTGCCCGTCAACCCGAAGCGCTCCGCCAACATCAACAAGCTGCGCGACAGCGGCAACGCCGAGCACCGCAAGGGCCGCTACGCCGATGCCATCAAGTTCTACAGCCTCGGTTTGCAGATGGCCCTGACCCGCCCGCTGTGGGAGCCCCAGGGTCTCGTGCGCGAGGAAGTCGCCAGCCTGTACGCGAACCGCGCCCAGGCCCACATGGCTCTACAGGGCTGGCCCGAGGGCGCCATCGATGCCGAGGCCAGCGTCGAGGCGAAGCGTGTCGGCAACTCCAAGGCCTGGTGGCGACGCGGCAAGTGTCTCATGGAAATGGGGCGCCTAGACGAGGCCCAAGACTGGGTTCGTAAGGGTCTCGAGCTTGAGGGTGAGGAGGGTGAGCTCGTTGCGCTACTCAAGGACATCGATGCCAAACTGGAGAAGATGAAGACTGTTTCATAGCCTTGGAACCGTCTAACCACCCACGGTGACGGTAACGAACCACCAGACCTCGACTTTTTCTATACAAACAATAATGCATCATGCTCTCCCCAAGCCAAAGTGGCGTTCAGGCGTTAGTACGGTCATGTAGGATACTTCCCATACGTGTACTTTGAGTACACATTAGATCATGAGGAATTTGGTTTGAAGGGTTATACGAAAAAGCTTGCACTCTAGTATAGACTGGTCTATGATGTTATCTTTACCTAGCGTCATGCATTAGAAGCCGCAAATGGGCCTGCATCTCGATTAACAAGGCATTTTATCATTTGTGGCTGGAACTTGGCGTGCCATGTTCCTGGCTGAGGAACACTGAAAACTAGGTACTTGAATATATAGATTCCCAGTCGCTTCTAAATGACGGCCCTCTTCGAAGCGATCCCCTTTGGTATACATGACAAAATAAAAGAGCTCTCCCTGGAATGACCGAAGCCGTAGCAGATCTATACTCATCGTATTCGCTCCTCAATATAGGCAATGAAGCATCTCTAGCGTTCAAGAGCAACGATAGCATCCACACCTAGCTCACGATCCGAGAGCGATGTAGCCAGCCATGCAACCAACCCACATGGCGTTGCAACCATGGTGCTGCGCGCTGCCTAAAATCGATAGATCTGTGTCCATCTGCTGTGATAGAGCAAAGACAACTGGAGTACTAACCCATCCCATCTGAATTGTGCTTCGACATAGGGGTTGCATACTCTGTCGTTTCCGGCTTTACTGCTCAGCTCTTATTGATCCTCCTTTTCCTTCTCGTTGATGCTTTGCTTCCTCGGCCGCATCTCTGCATCCTGGCTCGTCATCCGACGATCGAGGGCACGGTCTAGCTTAGCGCCAAGAGCTAACTTGCTGAGATTGGCCGTCTTCTCTTCGGACAGCACTACACGCTGCTTTGAGAGGGCCTTGTTCTCCATGCGCGCGAGGCCGGACTCGATGTTGCGTATCTCGGCATGCGCCGAGTCAGTTGTCTGCACGGTTGGCGTGAACGAGGGGGCCGTGCTGTACGTGCTATAGCGGAGGGATGCTCGGGGGGAGACGAGCTGTGGTGTGAGTAAGTCACGTCAGTCCGGTCGGTTCCAAAGGAAAAGAGGTGCCAACTTATGGGGATTTGCGTGTATGCATAGCTAAGGGCAAGAATAAAAAGCCTCGAGAGCAAGGTCTGACGAGAGGAGGGCGTACCGAAGGCGCCATAATGGGACGAGACGAGTCCAGAGAGGTAGGCATCTTGTACAATATGGCAAGATATCGAGTGAAGATGGATTGGCCGCTTAAGGGTCGTTGACGACTGTTGACGGCTTTAAGTAGATCGCCGAGGGTGAGTCGTGACTCGTGTAGCAAGCAACAACCAGAGTCGGAAGAGCGAAAATAGATAAACAAATTCCAGGCTGTCAATTGCTAGAGACCAGGGGCGGGGATGAAGGCTCCAAAAAGTGAATCTGCCTAGGTAGATAGAGTTGAAGGGAACAACGGGGGTTGGAAGAGGAGAGACGGTTTGGAAGCGCTAGGCGTGTGTCTCCTGATGATGGATGATGCAAAAACGGGAAAGACTCGGAATCAGTAAGCCGCTCCTCAAAACTTATACTGGTAAGGGAAGGTCTCCCAGATAGGAACGGGAGACGGGGATGAGGGAACGGGGATTAGGAGGGCTGCAATTGACTTTGAAACCACATGGGTAACGGGGCTGAGCCTTGACAACAGGCCGAGAGGATTCGTATATACTAGAATATACTATAATGTCAAGAGTATGTTATTGGCCCAAATGTTGACGTTGTTGACTAGTGATGACAAGGGACTAAAAGACCTCGATTAAGGGGGGGGTTCCTGTGAGAAGAGAATTTTGGAGAGAGAGAGAGCGCATGGAGAGGTCGTATCGGGAGGCTGCGCTGAAGCCTGAAGGGCCGCGAAAGGCCATGTGCAGACAATCAGGGGTCGTGCAGATCATGGCTCTAGACAGTCTGCCGCATTCAAGTTGCTGCAGACCTCTGCAGACCTCCACTGCAAAGCCTATAAGAAAGCATCTGCTGACAAGGTAATGGAATGGGTAGGTAATGGCACTTTCCAGAGGGACTCAGCTGCACATACTTTCAGATCACCTATTTGTCAAGCGAAATGCCTTGAAGACAGACGCAGTGGAATAAGGGATTTACTGGTATTATAGGGGTGAAAACGTGGCTATGTAGTAATAATGAGCAATGTAGGCACCTAAGGTACATGTGACTCTCAACACTAGGTATGTGCCTGGCAACCAGCGGGACAGAGAGGCCCTACACTAATTAGGTACACTCTGCACCTAATAAACACATTGAGTAGCCTCCTAGCCCCTCAGAAAAGATACTATAGCCGTCCTCTTGTCAGGGGCTACCCTCTGAGTTTATCTCGTAAACTCACTCGCCTGCATGACCTGCATATGGTAGTGGGGGAAGGCAGTGGATGATGCCTTATTGCCTAGTATGCCTTCAGGGCGATAAGGCTTGCGTTTGTCATAACAACGATTAGGATTGGTAATTCGCAAAAGACATCCCAGGAGGGATAGGTAGATCGATGGTCAAGTCCTTTGCTGTTAATGAGTCTCGCTTGTATCATTCGTTCTTCAACTGTTTCTTACTTGCCAACTAAGAAGAAGCGAATAGGAAGAGATAATTGAACATTGCGGATGGCACGGTAGCGTCAGATGCAATGGCGGTAATTCGGGAGGGACTGTGTCATCACGGTATCACTAAGACGCTGCTGGCTCGGTAACATGCCAAGTGCATCATCCCATCCATCCACCGGAAGACTCAATCTTTTCAGCCTACGGTACCGAGTCTTGCCAAGGTCACGGCTTTTTTTCTCCTCTTCTCTGGCTTCTATTTTCTATATTGGTCAATAGATATTCCGATTCTTTTCGGATGAGGCTTGACTGTTCCCCTGGCTGGAGACGTAGTTCCAGAGGGGAACAATAGTAGAAGTAGTTATTTCCAGTAGTTACCTCCGCCATGCCATGGCTACGACGCCACCACGCAATACTCGCAGTAGTGCGGTCAGAACGGGGGCTTTGGTACTGAGCTAGTCTAGCACAAGTAGCATCTGCACGCTGATAGGGCATTGGTTAGCATTGGTATGGCATTGGTATGGCATTGGTAGGGTATTTAGTATGGTATCGGTACCTACGGTATGCCACATGGCTATAAGGGATGCGGATGCATTTAGCAACATCAAGCGGTATCCGCAACGGTCGAATTATGGTTGCATCGGTATGTAGGCCACGCCACGCCACGCCTGTTAGCCCTTCTCTGAAACTTGATCCACAAGGGACTTTATTTTCCACTAGATAACCTTGGGCTGCTACCCTACATGTACTGTACCAACCGGTTCAGGAAGCCTGTGATGCCACAATTCCCGCGGAACAATTGATCCATGTTTTGGATACTCGCGAGGACTTGTCTGTCTTGTAGGCCAAAGACCGTCACATCGAAGCACACACTATTATTGTCACCCTGGCCCCGTTACCCTCTTCTTGAAGAACCTTCTCGCGAGGACTTCGCCGCGACCCGGCAGAGGGTAGCGCGGGATTCATACGATCAACCATATACATATTATCAAAGCCTGCCGCGTGTATGCGGTCATCATCCCACAGTACGGTGGCTGCCTTTGTTCTCACCGAACAGACTATCTATATATCAGCTATAAACCGTATCTGGCTGTTCCGATGCGGGCAAGATTTAATGTGAGAGAGTGACCCCTCCAAATGTCTATCAACTGCCTCACTCGGCTGCTACAGTTTGCATCCATCACGTTGGCTTTACAGGGGTGCCAAGCTTCCTACCACTTTTTTCAACTTAAAAAGTTCAAATGATAATGCGGTTGCCACGCCACCTAGAGGAAGTGAGAGGACAACGGTGCCGTGAATCAAGTCTTCGTCATGCAAGTAGACCTTGCTGCTCCTGTTACTATCGTAAAGCAATTGATCACCAATGCATATTCACCCTCGCACGCTTTGTCTGATCCTCGCGAGTCTGTGTGACTTCAACTGAAGAAACGAAGGACTACGCTCTTAATGGTGGGGTGGGAGCCCATCCAACTCGGGATGATTGGTCACATTGGAGAAACTCTCGAGCCGCCGTGCGCGCACTTAGCTGCCCTTGCTACCACGTGCTGAGCCTGCAAGTGTGGGTGACGGACCCGATCCAAAGGCCGAGAAGCATCAGGATAGGTGGAGATGGTCAAGGGTCCATGGCCATGATTTCACAGTGGTTGGTGTGTCGGGTGTGTCCCTCCATACCCATCAGCGTTACACATTTCGAGAATGCGGACTCGTTTAAGCTGAAGCAGCTCAACACTTATCCTCTTCTTCAGCAGGGGGGGTCAAGCATCACAGTCACAGCCGCTACGCACCGTGGGATTTGGCCCCCTGGGGATCGACATGAACACAACCGTGCCACGTGCTGACCACCTTTTTAGCAGAACTCGCCCAGTTATCCACGATCAGTCCAGTCACAACAGAAAGATGGCATGAAAGCCTTGATGTGCAGGAGACGCAATTTCGCTCCTCGCCAGCTTGGGGCAACGGAAGCAGACCCAAACGCCTAGTTATGGTGTTCGGCATAGTCATTCGGATTCCTACGGACCTGCGGCTACTCGCGTACAGTCATGTTGGACCAGATTCTGCCATCACCCTCAAGCCCGCGCCCACCCGCATCTTAAACGTTTCACCGTGCCACTCAACTAGGATCTTACCATCTCTGAGTGGTGGTCGGTATTTACCAAGAGACACTGCTCGCGGGCTTGGGTTAGTCCGATGGAGCCTTGTAATAGACTTAAGCGAGGTGTTGTTATTCGGCCTCTCCATAAGTTCTCAAATAGAGTCAGCGGTTAGTGAGCACAAAGGACTCATATTGACAGATCTTAAACGAATTTATTAATATTTCGGCTCCGTTGATGAGCGTGCGTCCGTCCCCAGCTCTCCTCATGATCTACAACTTTATGAGCAGCTCAGACCTCCCCATGAACTCGGGACCTGTAAGTTACATTAGAATATTAGCAATCTCGTCAAAGGCTCTACATTCTTGCTGATTGCCCCATCCCTTTCTCGATAGCAGAAATAGGTTTGTAGCAGAACTACTACTCAACATGCTTAGCACGAAATACTGTCATCTTCCTATCTCGATTGGGGAGGCTTTATGGTACTCAGAGCAGACGCATCTCTTCGCCTAACATGCTCGTACAAGTTCACTTTTAGCCAGACTGCCTCAGCTATCTTGCCACAACTAGTCTTGGATGTAGCCTTACAGACGTGGAGAGATTCACTTCGACATGGTTGCACACAATCTGGCTTCTAATCGTGATTCCGATAAGCTAGGAGTTGAGGCTCTCGCATCACGAAAGACTATTAAATGGTAGGAAGATGCGGTTGCATGGCTAGCCAGGATATGATATTATCCTAATACTTAACCCACACTCGACACTTAAGTTAGGGAGCGTATAGAGCTGCTTCCCAGATATCTGTTCTCAGATCCCGAGCAAGCGAACCTTTTGCGCAACAATCTTTATCTCAGCATTGATCCTCATAGCCCGTTTTCCATGGCCACCTTGACCCTGTTTGCCTCTTCTACGATGTAGCATTCGTTCAGTGGTGGCTTCGGATCTTGTGACCTTTCTTCTTGCTGCTATTCGATGTCTTACTCTTCTTAGGCGAATACTCGACGCTGGTGTCGTACGTAGGCTTGCGGGAACTACGAGAGCCATGCGTTGCTGATGAAGAAGTGACTGCCGACTCGTCCCCTTCGACAACAGGCGAGAAATTACCACCAAAGTCGTACGTCGAGCTTCGCTTGTGTCCAGAAGCCCTGCTGCTGCCGTGGCCTTTACGGCCGGTTCTTCCCTTGCGGCCTTCGGCGAACGATGTCTCAGGACTTGATCCCCTTGAAGACGCTTCAGAATATGATCAGTCATCCGAGATGGCTCGCGAGTTCCTCCTTCTTGCTGGAACAACTCACGATAACGGCTACACTTGCTGCAGCAGCCATGCCCGCAAGGCACGTCCATGTCCTCCTCCCTCTTAGTCAATGGATTCCATTCCACCGCGCGCCTCAACACAGTGCACCAGCCTTGTGTGTTGGGCCCTTTACCACACACGCAACAAGTCCAGCTACCTTTGAGTGCTTTGAAGTTGCAATTCTGAAGAGGGCAGTCCGTATTGGCGGGCTGGGCGGTTGAGTATATAGGGTTGGCACATGGGGCCTCGTACCCAGTTGACAAGTCAAAGACAGCCTCCGGGCAGTATAGCCACTTGACCGAGGTGTGCGAACATGGATGGTAGTGAGGATGTCCGTGGCACATAGCGAATTATGCGCTGTTGTTGCGAGGCTGTTTGCTTCGGGGAATATGGTATGGAATTCGTAAGCTGGATTAAAAGGGAGTATCGAGGGTAATGTCGGTCCTGGTTCTTTCCTGAGCTTATAGACTCTTATATAAGTTGTAGTTTTGAGTCGCTTGCTCACGAAGCTGAATCATGCCCTGGACTGACCTGGATGGCGTCCCTCATGCAGAACGTAACCTGCTTGATGATTCATAATTATGGTTCGAACACCCAGCTAGCTGGTACACACAAGGCCGCCGAACCGTCTTCTGCGGCACATAAATTGCCATATTTTGTTCGTCTGAAAGATAAATAGTTGGCGGCGCCATAACATTGATGGGTCTCCTACCTTGATCCTAGAACGCCCGCGGAATGGATTACAGATTATGGGCTGTCTCAGTCCTTACGGAAGAGTTGTGCTAGGCTACGCATGTCCGGAGCATAGCTTCAGCTCTCCAATATCCAATCGCAATTATCGCTTTCAAAGGCTTTGCTCCATTGCTTTTCCTGGTCTTACCGTGCCCTCCACCTAGAAAGCTGGAGTTCGCTTTTATTTCCGTAACACGTCCATCTTGCTGATCTGCAACCATCCATGCACTAAGATCTAGACTAGATCTTTGGGACGATCCATCCGCTCCAGCTACCAGGTAGTTGGGCATGTATATGTGGCAAGCCACCCCTTGAGCCCCAGCCACCCGCATAACCTGAGACCTGCTCTTATCATAAATGGCACTTTTATGTTGCAAGCCCTTTCTTTTTTCTGTCCTTTTCATCCATGGAGACCATCCGTTCCGGCCCTTGTCTTACGAATGGCCACCCTCATTACCCGCGTGATGGATGGACGCCTTCGCATGCGCCGCCGGTCATCTGCTTCCAGCCAAGCTATTGCAGGTTACATTTGAGTCAGATCTTTCTCATGCACGCAATCCCGAGGCTTTCGTGTTCTGCTGCGTCCCTGTGTAACGGGGCGCTCCCCGGTCCAACCAATTCCCTACACGGGGCCTACGGCCACAGCCTCATAAGCCTCTCTCTGTACTATCAGGTTGGTTGTCGGTTGGCAAACCAGGGCAATCCTTATTCAAATCCTCGCTCTGTAACACAGTCTTCAAACTTAATCAGATGATCGATCTTCGTGTGTTAGAATCGATCTACCGCCAGTCCTTGAATATGCTGATTATCAAAAAACCTGATTACTCATGGAGGTTCTTGCACATGCTAAATGACACTACTCGAAATTGAAGGATGTCTCTCATCTATACGTGTTGCCTCAGCGGTTGTATATGAGTATGCACATCACGAATCAAGTAATGTGCCGTCAAGCTTGATGGTCGCTTCACCACATCTCACAGCAGATACGATCGCACCGACATGGCTGCTTATTATCAATCGATATACAATTGCAATAGCCCAGAAACGCCTCAGCTACAAACATAGGACGTCTGCGCATCCTTCATTGCAGGGTTCAATGTAGGGCTGACCTTGTTTCGTTCCATGCTTCCCCACACAAGCAGCCAAACCAATAGCCGCCACGCTCCTTAAACGAGGCCACCTAGCTTAGGAACACCTCGTAGGTGCTCCAAAGTCTAGATATAGTAGCTCAAATACCAAGCTGTAGTCACACTCCCTACATGCTGTTCCCTTCGAGACTGAGGTTCGCTAGGGAGGCATCAGGACAGAGTGTTCTGAAATGACGTGTTCACATCTGAGCGCATGGAATATTCTGGTGACTCTCATCCCCTAATGATGCGCATCTGAATGAATTTGTAGTCGGTGTTAATGAGTCTATAGCTCACAGTATGGCCCATTGCGCAGGAGTAAGACAACAGGTGCTCCTAGATAATCAATTATTGTTATCGGTCTTAGGTTAGGGAGCCGTCATCATGTCGAGGGCTTCTAGCATTTTTAATTATCTGGAAAGCCTCTTATTACATATCCATATGTTACTTATCCCAGTTTAGCTGCCTTTGCCTTACTTACGTAACTCCCCTATCGGTGTTCTCAGTCACCATACCATCCCCTTACTCGGCTATAGATATTATTTCACTGGTACAATTTTCGTACTTGAAAGCCGCGACACTGGACATATAAAAGTACGCCTCACCATTCCGTAGTCTATTTTCTGGGGCTAACATACACAAGAACATGGTCTTATTTATCCACTACCGCTATTAAACTCTTCAATGAGATGGAAGATAATGCAAAACTCAACGAGGGGTATACTAAAAGTAACCTCTAAAGATGCCCGACTTGCGAGGCATATAATTCAGATTCCCCTGCATTGCCAATACCTTTCGGCTGGCTCAAATATTCAGTGACCTTCGGAGAACTAAGAGGAAACACGAAAATACATTTAAATAGCAGTGTTGGTTTCAAAATCTAGGTCCAGCCCTCAAGCATCGGAACCCCTCGATGGTTGCTAGGGAAGTGGAAGCATGGCTACGACCACAGTCCACCGACCCAGTTGAACACATTACCCTTCTCAAGCTTACGCATCCATTCGACAGTTCCAACAAACCACGTGATAACATAGGGCGTCCGGGACTCTCCTCACGGGGTGAATACACCACCTAAACACATTTCCGCCCCGATTGCACCGGCAACAAACCCACAGCCTTCCCAACTCGTCCAGTCTACAGCCTCCGGAAGCGCAATGTTGCGAGACTAGACAGCCTCCCGTTGCACAAGGGTAGGTGTAATCAATCCCCACTGTGGTATTATATTCCGGCGCGTGCGTGAGCTCGTCGCAGGGCTGCTGAACTATCTGAGTATCGCTACCTGCCGTGTTAACGCTCGCAGGACTTCGAGGATTGCTGGGCATGATCTCCATCGTTGAGTTTTCGCAGAAGGAATAGTGCACGACGTATTCAATATCTCTTGTACACGGTGCCACATGATGGTAGTGTAGGTAGTAATACGTACACATCGCCACAAGCACCTACTGATTTGGAGATGGCGGCTGGTCGTGCTGGGATGATTTGGTCCAGAAACGAAGGCTGACCTGTGGTAATAGCTCCTGCGTACACGCAGTGCGTGATGAATCCAAGTCCCTCGTCGAGTGCTTATAAGGGTATAGAACGGAATGGCGCTGATGCAGTGCACCCTCGCTAAGCTTCTAGTTGAATTATGGAAAGTCGAATGGATTCTGCCTTTGCTGGCCTCTGTACAATACTGGTATGTGTGAGTGCCGTTGCCCCTGTGAATATCTTTGATGCCACAAAACGAGATCGTACCTTTGGCAACCGAGCTGGATTATAATCTCTGTATCTTGGAGGTCGAAGGTGCCGGCAACTTCGATATTGCCATGATTGCTTTGAAGCAGCATGATGTTCCTCTACGATCTTATTTATAACGATAATTAAGTTTTGGGCTTTGGTAATTTTCTCTGATCGTGGGCACGCGAGCAAAAACTCCAATAGCCTCATGCGCCGGTCTTGGTAAGCACCAATTCGCCATGGACTAATGGTCAGACGAATAAAGGACCAGTGAACTGCCTTGTTATGACACCTTCGCGATACGCTTTCCGCCGAGCGAACCCTTGGATACCAGGTACCTGCAGCGGCTGTCCAACAAGTTGGCAGAACATATCCTGAGGTTCAGCCTAAGCATGGCTAACACGTGGCGATATTTCCCACATGGGAGGGCTTATAGCAGACGTTCGGTTGTTTCGAAATGGATCATTAAGACTAAACTGAGACATCGGACGGTTCTTGTACAAAAGGCCGTAGTCGTCGGATCTTTTTGGCCAAATAAAGCAGACTACACAAGAGCTCATATGAAAATGTGGCCTTGAGGCGCAGCGAACATGGCCTGATGGCTCGATGCCTTTCATGTGAACAAAGATGATAGATCGTTATTCTCAACTCTCAGAAGAGAAGATTACAGAACCACCTGTGTGTGAATCCTGTTGTTAGTGAGGATGATACCTGGCTTAATTTGTTGGCATAGTGTTACTGTCTCGCTTCAACTATATAGACGTAACGGTGTACGCACTAGGAAGTTTAGCCGTGCTAGAAGTCGTCTCGGAACCGCCTTAAAATGCCCACCATTGGTCATGTATAGTCTACTCGGAGCTAAAACCTCGTTATCTAGCATCATGACCATTTCTATATATAAGATATGTTGAAATGAGGTGGCTGGTATCAGGTGGCTGATAAAGCTGGAGGCTGGGTGCTTCGCCCCACACACATTTACCGTATATACAGAGGTATCCCACCTCTGTACGTGACCTAGAACTGTTCTTAAAGTAATCAATCAATCAATACAACTATTGAACATAACCTATTATTCAACAAGATATCTCGGCGAAATATCGACCTCTGTATTATTGTATTGAATTAAAAGCGCGTAATGCTAACGGACCTTTTAAACCAAACTGTGTATTTGGCTTGAAAGCGGTTAGTCGGGCGTCACTGAATTTACCTTAAACCAGTCATGTATCGTTAAGTAGACAGAAAGAGTATAGTTGTGATTGAAGGGTTTGCGGCCTTATCAACATGCACTGTGTAGTCTGAAAGCTATCAAGAGAATGCAAGGCTGTAGGCTATTTTACTGCTTATAAACTTTAACACCTCGATCCTGAAAGTGAGATTTCTTGTAGAGTATAGATCTTCGTTGCCGGTGAATCAGTCGGCAAACATCAAAACTTGGTAGGAGAACTGCAGGCCATGTGTGCGTACTTAATGTTGATAAACCTTTATTGCCAGTCCATGATAAATTATAATTTATGTAGGCCTCTCTCAGTTACAAGTAGAGACAGTATTATTTCACAGATAGACCAAGCTGGCCTTTAGCAATTACGTCGTCCAACAAATCCACGATCCGGATAAATAATAGTGCTACATGCAGTGTCACTAGCTCATCACGATTCGGGGCCTGCATGCCGGTGCAGGCGTACAACCGAAGGCACGACAAGCTGTTTGTTGTTACGTCCAACATTGGGATAACTGGGCCCGATGTAAGTCGAGGGACAAATTGAATCATTTCTCTAGGTCCAGCCTAGCAACTCTTCTGGATGTAGGGGAAGGTTCAAAGTAACTCACCCTCAAAGACAAAATATTCAACATTTGGGTACAATTAATCATGTCGTGGGTCTGCTTGTAGGGTCAATTGTGCAAACTAAAATACACGTAACATGTCAGTATTAACTCCTATCCCCTCTCTCTTCATCACATATCATCGCGGCGCTTTTTGTAAAGCTTCAAACTCTCAAGTGTCTGCGAAAAACTGTGATGGCACCAATATTTTTTTTGGTATATATCATAACTAGAGCGCGTATAAGATTTTCAGAATTTTCATGTGCTACAGCTCTCCCATAACATGACGTCCAGACATGCCGCTTTCCAATCCATCCAATTACATTAATGCATGATTTACCGATTGTCCGTCAATATATGGAAGTGTATATCACAGCTATTTTGGTATTCCTTGTCGTGATACTTCGATCCCTCTTAAAAAGCAGCAAGAGCACCAAGAGCAAGCATGGCAAAACCGCCTAAGGACCCGGCAACAGCGGCACCAGCCGTGGGAATAAGTGTTGGGGACGCCGTGGGCGTTGTACCGTTGCCAATAGCAGTAGGGGTGGAAGTGATCACCGTAAAGCTAGAGGTGGTATAGGCCACAGTGCTAGTCACGACTGCGCTGCTGCTAGTAGGGTAGCTGCCGGCTGATGTAGGTCCACTGGATGATGTAGGTCCGCTGGATGATGTAGACTGAGCAGCAGAAGCAGGTTTAGAGGTAGAAGAAGGCTCATTAGTCGAACTGGGCTCGCTGGTGGATGTCGGCGCCGAGCTGGAAGAGGCACCGCCTCCGCTACCGCTCTCGACAGCTTGGCAGAAAGCGTTCACGGCAGGGAGGACTTGGGTAGCAGCAACGTCGGCGCCGCAAGCACTCAAGACACAGCTAGTGGCAGCAGCAGTCAAAGCATCCTTGTTGTCGCCTTCAATCTGTTAGCATTGACATTCCGCGCCGCCCGCAAGGTAGGCTCTGATATGTGAAGTTAAACTTACAGATGCACTTGTAGTCGTTAGCTGCGCAGGTTGTAGCACTGGACCGAGCGCTGTCGATGCATGGAAGGGCGCAGGCGGGGATATCCGAGAGAGACTGGGCAGAAACAACGGCAGCGAAGGCCACGGCAGCAATGGTATACTTCATATTGGCAATTTGTTGGAAATCCTGATAATTACCAAGTTGAGAATGTTGTATTTGTACAATAACGAATGTAGTCGCGGTGGGCTGAATCCAGAAGCGAATGTGGTTAAGGGCACACGAGAAGAGAGCAATTGCAAAGAGGTGGTAATGTGCTGCTTTTATGCCATCACGACGAAAGTACCCTGCCCCTCTTATCCTTCTCGTGTCTGCAGGTTTTCCAATATTGCAATGATGATCAACGACGCCAAAAGCTGATTGGAGAGGTCCAGGTCTTCGAAGAGGGAGCCATCGGCCGTGCGATGCAGGGCGCAGTTGGTGGTCGGAAGAGGCCCGCCACTCGAATCTTTACCATGTAGGCCGTAGGCCCGAGCAGACCAGAAATACCCCCAGGCCGTCCTTTCTCGATATAGCAACTGGCCCGGAACGAATTTCGGTCTCAATCGTCATACCTAACTCACTGGAAACAGCCCGCCATTTATTACGTACGAAGAATCAGGGGTTCGTGTTTGGTTATGACCAATAGGATAAAAGTTGACAACATCCTGTTTTACAATGACCAGCTTAATAGTTCGCAGAGGCCGTAAGCTATGCGTGTACTCGATCGCCACAGGGAATATACAGGCCCAGGTCGTCTCCTTCCATGGTCATATAAATCTATGGGGAGCCGCGGTTGTTGTTGTTGCTGTTGGTGGCATGTCCAAGGATTCCCTCAGTTCCATTCAACACGATGTCGTAGTGAGACAATAGTGCTATTTAGAGTGGCGAAGTACACGATGAGCCATAATTGGAGGATTTCTAGACAACTAGAGCCAACAGTGTCAAGTGGTATCCATTAGCACGTCGCCGGGACTCCGAACTGGCTGGGAAAACATAATGTCGGGTGTACCTTGCATATAGCCCATGACCAACCAGTCAACGCAGACAACTTGGTAATGCTGTTTCTCAAATTTGCAGCAGCTTTATTCCTAGTAGATTGGTTCGCCAATCAAGCCATGTAGTGTCGCGTTGGTTTAAGCATTGCCTATGCTGAGACATATACTGTACTGTCTTCTCAACATCGCAAGCTTAACCCATTTTCAGTAGATTCGTCGTAAATGAAGAAGAGAATCGAAGTCCGAAGAGGAGGTGTGGGTTTACGTTAGTGTCTTGGCGGCTTCGTTGGACGGGAAGGAGAGTCTGGGGCCCCGAGCGAAGGAATCTGGGGATTTTGCATGAATTGCAACTGTAATCCCTGAACCTGTGACGGAATCGAAGCGTAACTCTATCAGTTCTTGTTGGCCGGAGGTGGATTGAAAACTCTTTGGTTTCGTTTTCACGTAATAACCGAGATTTGATCTTGATATCTTCCGCCAACTGAATGGAAGTACGCATAACAAATGCAACAGGACGCAAGACAAACAGGACAAGGCAAGCGTTGGGATATGAATCAGGCTTACCAACTTACCAACTCACCAGGGGTCGCCTCTATTGGAGATCAGCCACCCATGTCGCTAGATGCCGAGGCTCGACCCATCGACTGATCGATTATGGTCTAGGTGCACGCTTGTGATTACCAAACACAGCGAATATTCGACCCCTTCATTCTCCTAGTGTCTATTGATACCTGTGGAGTGGTTACTACAATTCCTTCGAATCGTAACACAGTTTGCGCAGCATACTTGTAGACAAGAGAGCTCGCGGGACTTGAATACAAAAAGATAATGTACCGAGGTGAATTAGTAGCCACGATGCCATTAAACCCCATGTGGGCTTTTGACAGCTACATCTTGTACATACTTTACATGGTCTTATAAAGAATAAAAAATAAAAAAAATAAAAAAATAAAAATAAAAAGCTAGGCATATACGTTAATTCACCTACTATTGCAACAATAGTAATATCTCGTAGCCTTCCGTCCACACACTGTAGCTTGCTAAATGTGCTTAGTCTAGCTCTTCACATATTCTCGGCCAATTCAGCTAAGTAGTCTAGTAGCGTTGCATACACGGAGATTACTGCCATGCAGTTGGCCCTAATGCAGGTAATACTTATGTGCTTGTTTTTGGCCCTCGGCGCTGCTAACCAACCCAAGGAGCTAGGCGCGAAAATTGAGTACCAACAATTTCATGCGGTTTATCACATGAAAATTTCCCTCCGAGGGATTGTGACGAGCTACCCACCCTTCCGAGTTTTGGGCAATTGAAATGGCACACAGTCGTCTTGCGACTACTTTGCTCAATATGTACTGGAGCCCCAAAATATCACACAGTATCAAGAAGTAATTCCTTTGGTTCGCTGGGAAGATATTTAACATAACTGCACTTGGGATCTTAAACCCTTTCTAACCGGGCCAAAGGTATTGACTATATGAATCGAGCCGAACACATAATAGGATGTGGATTGAAAGCCCCTTACTTCAATACGGGTTTTCTCGTGGTTCTTCTGATATCAACTGTCAGTTTTGGGATACCCTCCTCTCTAACACCGTGTACTTTTAGGACAATATAGCCAGAAGCCAGCGACTTGACTTGTAGCACTAGCTATACTTACATTACTCTCGCTCTATGTAATTTAATTAGTGTTCCCAAGATATAAGTCATTCCGGGATTTGCTGCTTGTCTCATCACCCATCACTTTTTTACTAACTGGCTTTTGTTCTCTACAACGGCCCAGTCTTTATTTTCACCATGTTCGCGGTATTTGGCGAGCACGCTTGAACAGCCTCACTATATACAAAACCCACCTTCCGTGGCTGAGACATTCAGGTATCGTGTATGTGCCCCGAGCCTTAGATGGACTAGGCCAGCATACGCAAGGTACAAAGTTTCAGCTAAGGCTCGTTATACAGCCAAGTCACTTCTCCTGGGTGAGTGAGTAATGACACTAACAGGCGTACTTGAGGTATGAATTAGCGAGGGAATCAAAAACACTTTTGTATGGCCGACACTACCCATCCCACCATGGCTTTGAACGATGGTTGCAGAAACTCATACTTTATTAAGTGCGCACGAAATAATTCTTTGAAGGCCTGATCAACAAGCTATCAAGCTCTATCAAGCTGAAGAGTCTATCAGCTACCGATTTAGTGTGTAAAGGCTTAAAACCATCGGCAGCAGACGTTCAGAGCTTTTGTTATGGGCCAATGTGTGCAGTCAGTGTCTAACCTTAGGAGAAAAAGGAACGGTCCCTTCAATATCCACATGATAGATGCTTGAGAACGTACTGAGTTCAGTGATGATTAACTTGTAGATGCCTTCTAAGATATTCACTACATATGCAGTAGTGAATGCGGCCTATAATAGACTAACGACAGAACAGGGTATTCCGTAACTCTTCAGAGAATAGGTCATTGCTACAATGATGTATGGCACATTAATTTGAACTAAGAGCACAATTGGGATACACACACCTAAGTACATAACGGAAGACTGAGGTATGCTTATAAACATAATTACCATAATTAGGAGGGTTAACCCCGCCAAATCAACCTAATGGTATTATCACAAGCTGCCCCGCCATCGCCATTGCCGTCACCATTACTATGACTTGTTTTTTTATACAGATTCCACAGCTGCCTATCCACAAACGCTCTGGCTCCTATAGTAGGAGCACACGCGGCAAATATAATAAAGCAATTCCGTGCTAGCGTATCGTACCCGTAGCCTTTGACGATGATGGAGTACGACACCAAAACTCGTCAGTTCTACCGCAAGGCATTCCGCTGATGTGTGATATTGACGCCTCTCTCAGCTCCCTACCTGACCAGCGATAAAACCTCATTTGCCTACGTGTCAGCACGGGATCGATGGCCCGTCATCATTGTCAGCCGCCGCCTGTTTGCTCCCTTGATCTCCGGCAGTCTTGTTGACATTTTGGAGCTTAGACTAGTGCCATCGACGATACCTTCCGCTCCGTAGCCCAGTGTGACGATGCTGAAAAGCGAGAAGAGGGAAAGAAGATTGTGGAGGAGCTTTCACGTCTGAAATACGAACTACAGCACGACAGACAGCTTACGTGGGTTTGGTTTCCTTGACTCTCCGAAACCCACAAACGCTGTGTTGACGCCGACTAGACCAATACGAGATGACGGCTTTGCCGACGTTGCTCTTTACAACCAAGAACTGGGAGCGTTGGGAACCCCAAGCTGGTTTAATGTGCCATGGCTATACTGCGAATGCTACCTCTACCGGAGACTAAGCACATCCTTTAGCCTTTCGACGCACTGGAAGAACTACGATGTCTTTTCCCGCCAAAAGATCAATACGTTTCGATCATCTCGCCCCGCCGTCCTTGAGCTGGCTGCACGCTACAAGAACCTCGTCACGCAGATGGAGGCCGATAAAAGCAAGACCGGTGCCGAGCACAGCGAGGCTCAGAAGCTGTTGTTCACCGAAATGTCCGAGATCTGCCTCTGGGGAAACGCCACAGACCTGTCGTTGCTCACCAGCCTGACTTATGAGGACATCCAAAAGCTCCAAGGGTCCGAGGCTAGGAAGGCTTCAGAAAAGAATATCTTAGTGAACGATCTAGACGCTGCCTACGAGGTTCTCAAAAAGGCCAAAGGCGAAGGTAAGAAGGATCGACGGGTGGACATTGTTCTAGACAACGCTGGCTTTGAGCTATATGTGGATCTCATCCTCGCCGGCTTCCTCCTATCATCCGGACTCGCGACCCTCGTCGTTCTGCATCCCAAGTCGATTCCCTGGTTTGTGTCGGACGTCTTGCCTGGCGATTTTGCTGCGTTGCTCAGCGCACTCGCCAATCCCAAGACGTTTTACGAGACACCTTCCGAGGACGAGAAACTACAGGACAAGACACCTCCACCCCTATCTGAGAAGGAAGCTTCCGAGCTCAGCTTCCTTTTCCAAGAATGGGGCCGTATGCATGCAGAAGGACAGCTCATTCTCAGACCGAATCGTTTTTGGACACACGCTGGCAGCTATTGGAGGCTGCCCGCCATGGAAAAAGACTTATATAAAGATCTGCAGTCAAGCGAGCTAGTGGTATTCAAAGGCGATCTGAACTATCGTAAATTGACTGGTGATGTAAGTATCGTCGTCCAAGTCCCATATTGAGGAATAGACTGACAGGTCAGGCTACTTGGGACGCCTCGACGCCATTCACGGAAGCTATCGGCCCCCTCGGGCCCGGCTCGGGGGTCAATGTCCTCGCATTGCGCACATGCAAGGCCGACGTGGTTGTCGGGCTAAAGCCGGGCGAGGATGAGAAGCTCCGGGCCATGGAGGGCGGGGGTGGAGATAGTGGTGCTCGGAAATGGGCATGGAGTGGTAAATGGGCCGTGGTATCATTCTCTGGTGGTAAATAGGGGGCGTCTGACGGTGAAATAGACCCCAAAGGTAGATAGACATTGAAGCTGCGATACTGAAGACTTACCTATATCCAAATAGACGGCATCCTCACGGGCGCGAACCCCCCAATATCCGCTACGGCGATGCTATTAGAGCTGGGGACATATTGTTACATTGTGGAAACCTCAAAACTCGGCGCCCAGAGTCATTCGTGAACAAATAGTATTGAATGGAAATTATACCAGTAGGTGCTAAATTGGCTAATTCAGTGGCCTCTCGGAGATCGGGCCACCATAACGCCAGCTCGGTTTCTCATTGAGCTCAATTGAGGGTATCTTTGCCGTAACCCCGTTTCCCATCCGATCCCAACGCCAATCACGCCACGCCTAAAAGCTCCCGAGTTCCACAAACCTTAGAATATACGGAAGACCCGAAATGAAAACAACTCGGTAGCCCCCCGGCAGAGAAAGAACCACCAGATTTCCATCATGGCCCACGCGACCTCGCCAGCAACCTAATCCCGAACTTCGGCCGCCTCAGCCTTTATTGTGTCGAAACCATCGCTCGAATCTTGAAGTGAATTCTTTTGGAAAATAACCTGCTTGCCGCCAGGCATATGCAGGTGCATGTCGCCGCGGAGACTAACGGGCAGCTTGTTGTAGACCCAGCGGCCGACAAGGTAGGTGGCGACGGCCCATAGCCAGACAAGCACGGCGAGGCCTGAGGTGGCGAGAAGCGTAGGCACAAGGAACAGGGTCGCAATACCAGCCCAGAAGAGTGAGAAGGCGAGGGCAGATAGTAGGGCGAATACGACGGTGGAGATAACGAAGCCGACGAAGAATAGCAGTGGGAGCAGGGAGAAGAAGACCTGGGCAGCGATGAAAAGCTAAAAATAAGAAATAATGGTAGCCGGTGTTAGCTATCGGCACAAGTTCAATCACCAGGGGCGCCTAGGGTGCGCACGGCAAGGGGAGGTATACGAATAGAAGAGACGTACAGACACTAAGGGCCGTTTAGAGGCGAAGGATGTGGTCGAGTCAATGGCTTTCTGTCGAGTCTGCGGACTCACGACACGGTCGACTTGGCGTTGGCTGTAGGCGAGCAGGTTTCGGGTTCGTGTTTTAGCAGTAGCCATAGTGGACTTGTCGGCTGACATGACGGAGAAGTATGCAAATAACGAGGAGTAAGAGGTTCAAGTCTGGGTTATGCCCGTGATGCTGTCCCTTGATTACTACAGCTCGAAATGGTAGATCAAACGGGGGAATTTGACTGTCAATGCTGGCAAGAGTCGGATAACTGTTAAGAACTAGGTAGAAGAACTGGCGCGGTTGGACGTGTATCGGCTCGCTGGAACGGGCGTCGATCGTCGGCAGAGGGGGCTGAAAGCGTCCCAAGACTGACAGAAGTCAGGCGCATGGAATTGCTCAATATGGCATGTTGGAAGAGAGAGGGGGAGAGGGAGGAAGTGCAAAGTACAGTAGGCGCTTCGGCAACATTCAAAGTAAGAAAATAGAAAGGGACCTTCACCCAGGCCATCAGCAGGAACGAGGCTCTCAAAGCTCTCAGCGCGTCATGGATTGGCTCCTTTGTGTCTGGAGGGGCAGGGAAGAGCGGGAGACCATTTTAGCTACTACCTGTTTAAGGATAGTAATCTGTGGATCACCTAAACTAAACTTTACCTAGTGTATTAACAGTACCTACATACATTAGTATAACAGGCGAATGGGTACATGAACTCTGAAAATGATGTGCATTCGTGGGCCTGTGTCGAGGCTACTGTACTATAATCAGAACAACACAGGTATTATTGTAGTCTAGTCGCACATGAATATATGAGGAAAGAGCTCCGTCTCAATACAGTACGACTTTAACGTTAGGAAGTTCAAGGGACGACGGGAAGCCGTACATGCATTGTGGCTTATTCAGAATGCTCGCCTCACCTGGAAGATAAAGACACGAACCCACAAGCCACAACAGGTACAGGTATCGCTGATGTTAGAATCCCATGTGGCTTTTATACTCAGCGCCGCCAATAAGAAGTATCGTGACTCGTTTCTCATTCTCCAGATCTCAACAGTAACAGCCTGCAATCCTCGCCTGCATTTGCTTGAGACGCACGCATCAGGCAGGGGATACACACAACTAGCTAGTCAAGTATGTACGTACGTGCTTCGATAGAGTACCCGCTCTACTTATTATATCCAATTCTGTAAAGGCTTCACTTTACAGTACTTAACCAGCTTCGGAAAGAGGCTACCTTGTACCAAATCTTTTTTCCAGGTACCATAGCTCATTACTGCCGCTGCGGGTGCAATGCCGATCACTTCTCCAAAATTGTGTCTGAGAATAGCTCGGACCAGATCATACATTGGCGCCTAAGAAAGTAATACTTTACAGATCGAATCTGTCTGCTCATTACTTCAATCTCGTCTGCGTTGCGTCAACTTCTTCTCTCGTGCGGCTCCTACGCTAGTTTCACCTAAAAACAGACTGCTGGCGGCAGCTTAAATTAGAAGATGGTTGCTGACACGTAAGCCTATCTGGATGTACGTACCGTAAGCCAACTTGTCCTGTATCATGAAGCTAGGAGCGATAGTGCCATAATGGTCTCTGATATTTCCTGTTCAGGTGAACCAGCTTGTAGGGTTACCATAAAAGAGGCAGCAGATACGAAGTAGTGTCTATAAAATCCTACCCCCCTTTTCACCCCCCACGAACGCAGTTCATCGGAGATGCTGCCAGACGCCTTTGTGGCTCCCGCCCTAATGCGTCGCACAGAAGATTCCTCTTTTCGTCCGACCCTTCTATTTTTCGCTTGGGGTTGAGTGACACGAGAGGATATTGGCCGCTCCGCTGCGCAAAGTAGCCTACATGAAGCAATGCAACGTTCTGCTGAGCTAGAAACTTTCTAGATAAGGCTGAGATTCTGGACCTGCATAAACAGCGTGGCTCGAAGTGTCTCGTCTTGCGTTTGCGTTTCTGCTTCAACCTACAAATAACAGTAACGTCAATATCTGCTGCAGACTAATTCAGTATTGGTAGCCTCAGATCCCAATATTTTTAGACTCGAAACCGAGTCTCGCTTCTTTCCGTCCACTTCTCGATGTACCTCTACCTCGCCTGACAATCGCCAATACCATTGCGGGTCGTGAACTCTTGCTATCAATCGTGGAGGGGGAAGTAGTGGCATTCCACTGTATGAATAGACAACGAGTGCATAAAGGGACCGCCCCCATTGAATATTAATAGTAGCGGCAACAGCTCCAGACAGCTTGGGTGCTGATAGCCTCCACAGAGCCCTGCGACGGGCTGTTGAGAAAAGAAATCGCCAGTGAGTATATAGATATATAGGAGATAGACTAATAAGATCGCAATATTCCGAAGACATGTAAGGAGTACTTGCCAATGTCAATCACTAGACCTTCCACACTTGTTCTTAGTTTTCTCTTATGCCTTTGTCCTATCTCGCACGTGAGGCCAAATACATTTCTTTTCAACTCATATCGAGACAATGCCTCATGCAACTTTCTCACCAGCGACTATGCCATCAGGGCACACTGCGGTAACATGGGTTTCAGGCTCAATACCTTCCTATCCACGGAGTATCGAAATTGCGACCCTTCAAAGCTCAATATCACCTACCGATACAGCTCGCCGGCCTCTCATGGCATACTCGACTCCTTTCACGACCAACTGGCAGAAAGACTTCATCGGTAGCCAAAGCAACCATCAGTCTAGTTCTTGGAGCGTCATGGTCCACGGCCGGAGCAACCATTAGTACGTCCCCGGCCAGTGACTGGTGGGCAATCTCGGAGGATGACGGACCAGAGGGTCTGTTTGGAGGGTGGAGTTCGTGTTTTACTCATACCAGCATGGTTTTATAGGGTTATAGTTAGAGATGGACGCGTCTTGATATTTGGATGGTGCTCAAACATTAGCGGCTGTTGTTGAAACATTTATAGGTCCTTCACTACGGAA
This sequence comes from Xylariaceae sp. FL1651, assembly GCA_025201745.1. Classification (NCBI taxonomy): domain Eukaryota; kingdom Fungi; phylum Ascomycota; class Sordariomycetes; order Xylariales; family Xylariaceae; species Xylariaceae sp. FL1651. The sequence goes on from MU624279.1 coordinate 133,623, forward strand.
TATCAGCCTCTATTTCGTAGTCAAGACGGATCATTTTCCTCCCGTATGCTGGATAAGCTTTCGAAGCGGTGGGTATTAATTCGGGCCCTCTTACCTTAAAGGTTGTGTCGTTTACATTGTCGTAATCTTAGTAGAGGCAGAAATTTCATTGTAGGAGCTCTAAGGATACTAGACCCCAAAGCTCTTAAAGTGTTTTCCCCTTTCCTTGTTTTTCGAAAAGGAAACGAAAACCCCGGAACCCGACTCACCAGACCATCAGCTATAATTATAATTGCGAATAAACACTAGTAGGTAATAACGACCTAATTGGATGCATCCACTCTTTGGAGTTCAACAAAGTGTTTAGAAAGAAGCAGCGCACAGCGAAATCCCTCCTCCTTTTTCGTTTGATTCAATTGTGACAAAGCATTTAGAGGTAATCCTATCCGACAACATATGTAGAAGTCATGACTCTGTTATATTGGCATAAGATTTGGGCACTTAATCCAGTTGGTGCTGCCCTTCGAGATGGTCGCCCTTTAGAAAATTTGACCCAATATGTCTTAAGTTTAAAACCCGCTGTATATTCATCATTTTAAATATACGCGCAGTCTCAGGGCTGTAAACCGTCGTCTTGATAATAATCGTTATTTACCACATATGGAACGTAAACTAACTATGCTTAATTTTGGTCGTTTCTCGAAACAAATTCCCCAAGCTTCTTGAGAATGACCCGCATCGCCGGTACACAATCTTAACTATTGGTTGAATGGAACGTCTTATATGAGTTCATAGTTATCTTCACTACTGAATCTCAGGATACAGTATAGATATAAGATCCTAATAGCAGCGAACAACTCTTCTGAAAGTAGTAATCCACCTGCGTTATATCTAATGACGCCGTAGGGCGTTCTAACTCTTAATTATCTTATCTCTGTTGTAACTAGTTTCAAGCTTTCAAGTGGTAACGGCTTATTTGGTTTCAATTCAATATTAGCAAGCGCCTGAATTTTAGATGTAATTATTTTAGGCAGAGACATCAAGAGAGTAATTAGCGAGAATGTACTATGATAAGGACTTTGCATAGAGACAAATATGATAGGAAAGTGAATATAAACTAAGAATAATGAACAACGAAGGATAAAATTATTTTCGACTACAAAAGAAAAACATAATGCTACCAGTTTGAGTACTAATTCATACTATGGCTCAATGTTTACTTAGATCCTTCCCCTCCCAAACCAAACACCAAAACGACCATTCTGAGAGTTAATGACAGGCTTGGCATGGCTATCATCGACATAGGCGTGATCAGCCCCGACTTTATTTAGCACATAATTTCGGGGCACCGTATTGATGCTGGCATCCTTACCCTCTGTAGGCCCGATGACCTTGGCACCAGAGGGTTTTTTGGCATACGCCTTCTCAGGTGCGCCGTCGAGGATCCACTGTCTGAAACCCGTGTGCCTCTGCGGCAGGTCGTCTGTTGACCACATGGCGACGGCTCCGTCGCAACCGCGGATCAACGAGACGTCACCCCAGGCTACACCACCTGAGTCAAAGCTGAACTCGAACCAAGTTCCCAGAGGCCGGGCGACGCCACCAAGGTTCCACTTGTTATCACCACGAGTGATACGGCCTTCGAAATTTGCCGGAAGCTCCACGTATCGTGTTTTCCCAGCCGGGATCCATATATACTTGAATGGAACCTGGTCGCAGCTGTTATGATAAATATAGAAGCCGCGCTTGACGCTATCTCCATTGGTGACACTAATGCCTTTTCCTTGGACCTTATCGCCGTTGGTACTCGTCGCTTTCTTATTACAAACCCAGGCTGCGACTGCTTCCGTAGTAAACTCGGTGGTGTTCGAGAAATCAATGTCCTCACGAACTAAGCCACCTGTCTCATAGCGTCCAAAATCGGAGTCAGGGACGGAGAAGACGGCGTCCAAGTTTGGGGATGGAAGATCAAGCTCTGGGTCAACTTCAGGGGTGTCCTCGGAGTCCTCATTGCCGTCAAAGCCAACTTCAGAGACAGCGGCTGATATAACGGTACCAACTATGACGTTTCCAGCCAAAGCGACGCCGTTCGTCCGACGCGTGTAGTTTGGCAAGATACTGCTAGTGACAGAAACTGTAAATACAGCGAAGGCAACAAAATACTTCGAAAGCATCTCGAGAATTGAAAGATCTGTATCAGAGGGTAAAGATTGTCGGCTCAAAGTAATTCTAGCTGTATTAATGAAAGACTAATTGTTGGAGGATATGAACTGATGAGAATGAGGTGAAACTTCAACACCATACACATAATAATTTGGGGACACAGCTGTCTCTTTATAAAACCTACCTCTACTTTCTAACTACCTCTGTTAGCAGATGCTCTTAGAATCAGTTATGAATTCGAGGACATCCAGGATTCGCTGGCTTAGCCAGATAGAACCAGAGCCACGATGAATTGTAACCTATGGAAGCTAAATTTATTCCATTTCTTAGAATAGAGCAATAATGAGAGTGTAACAGTTGCGTCTATCATATTACTACACTTTCCTAACGGCCGTCGGTTATGCGCTCAAACCATATGTGAATTGGTCGATTAGCTTGTGTGCAAGAAATGGCAGCAAGTCCGAATTCATTCCAATTGTCATTTATTGTGAGCCAATCTTGTGGCTCCTTCTTCCATTTGCTATTTTAAGTGGCATCGGTCTGGGTTATGTCCGAAGAAGGATTATATTGTGGCGGCCGCGTCTCCGCGTCTCCGCGTCTCCACGTCTCAGCATCTTGTCCAGCCACTTCCCCCGTGCGGCTAATGTGTATCTATTGTGCGAGCGAGATAGGTAAGCTAAGATTGCGAGAGTCAGCAAGAACGAATTAATCTGAAGTACATTTTTTACTATCGTGATCAAGAACACTTGTTATCTATTGTTACGAAGCGTACACTAGTGTCCAACACTATGTAAGCTTATCGTGGTATCAGGGTTATAAATGCTTGAAGTATAACCAAGGATACTCTTAGGTTTATATTCAGAGTATACGTCAAAAGATAGTATTACGGGCAATAAAAACAATAATATTTTAAATTAACTGCTTCGTAAAAAATGTTCTCCTATAGTTATTTCTAAAAATTAACTATAGACATAAATTAAATAATAATAAGTAAATAATTAATTACATAAAAAAATTCTCTTTTTATATACTTATTCCTTCATCCCTATAATCAATAATAATCTTTTTTAATTACTAACTTTGCTTTAATCACTACTAATTAAATTACTAAAAATCTATGCTGTTTAGTCTTAATTAATATACCTCTCCTAATCACTATAAATCTTCCTTTTTATTACATATCGTTTTATCTATACCTTCGGTAAATAACTTGTTCTTTTCTCCGGGCCTGCCAATAAGCCTTCTTTTTATTAGTTCGTAACATTATTCCCCTCCTTCCAGTTTTGTTATCTCAACAAATAATAAGTTAATGTTTTTCTCTCTTTTTTTTTTTTTATATATATATTCTTTCGCTAACTTCTTTTTCTCTCATCATATCAAGCCGTATTACCAAATCTCGCAATAAACCTGCTCCTTCTACCGTTCGTCGGCTCAATCTCGCAAATTCCTTTAAAAACTTTAGTTTCAAAATTATGCCTTGCTCTCGTTATCTCGACAAAAATTAAAAATACGTTATAATAAAAAATATTAAACGTTATAAAAAATATATTCGTGCAAATAGTCCTTATAATAAAAACGGTATCCCGTTATCTTCTTTTCAGCAAATCCGGGCTAAGTTTTAACGTTTAACTCGTAAAAAAATTTTAGCGAAAAAACGCTTTATCGAGTTACAACGTCGTTATCGCAAAAAACTAAAACGGCAAAAAAATAAAGCAAACGAAACGGTTTCGCAACTTATTCGTTTTCGTAAATTAAAGTCTATAGCTTAATCTTAAAAAATTAAACTAGTTTAACAAAACTTTCGTTTTTTAAACAAATTAAACAAATAAAAGCGTTTAAAATCGAAAACAATAATTTTTACTCGTACTACTAACGCAATTAATATAATTAATTAAAATACTATAAAAATCCTTTCTTCTTTTTAAACGGTCGACCTTTCGTTTTTAGCCGAAGTCAATTAAAATATTGTCGGTAAAAATCTTTAACAAAATTCCTTACGTTCGTAAAATACTTTCTTAATTCCCATATAGTTTCAGCATACGTATAGCCTTCCCACTTAATAAAATACTCAAACTCTTTTTCACCTTATCGTAAATCTAAAATCTCTTCTACCTCGTAAATATTTTTATTTTTATTTACTTTTAACTAAATCTTAAACGCAACGTTTAAATACGCTTTAATTAATAATAATATATAAAAAATTAGTTAAATAATTATAATATTTAATAACTTTAATTTATATATTATTAATAACATTACTTTTTTAATTTTAAAAAGTTTAATATTTTTAAAATCGAGTTTTTCGTTATTTCGTTTTATTTAAATATTGCGTTTTAAAAAATAAACTTTATCTCTTTTTTTTAAAATTAGCTTTAACAATTTGTTTTTATCGTAATATTTTTTTATTTTTTATTAAATAAATATAAATTTTTTTTATAGCCATTTTTATAGTCCTAACAACTTTTTTGCTTAAATTTTAACTATTAATGCTATAATACCGTTAATACGATATTATTATATATTTATATCGTATTTATAGTTTATTTTAAATAGTAATATTTTTATTATTTTATTTGTTAAACTATTATATACTAATTTTACGTTTAATAATAATTTTACTTAGTTATTTTAATTTTAATTAATATAATAACGTAAATATTATTTTAATATTTAGTTTAATTTTTTTATTTAATTATTTATTTATAAATAATATACTATAAATATTTTATACTAAATTTTTAAAGTTTTAGTAAATAATTGCTAAAATTTAAATATTATTGTTTTATTTTTATTAATAATAATTATTTTTAAATAACTATATTTATTAAAAATATATTTTATTATTATATAAACTAAATTTTTTGCTAAACTTGCTTTTTTATATAATATAAAATAAACGTATTTCGTAAATTTATTTATTATAACTATAATAAAATCGAATTTTATTTTAATTATAAATTTTTTTAACTTTAATAGTTTAACTATATAATTAAATACTATTATTTTTTATATTCGGTTTAAAATTAATATTAATATTAAATTTTTATATAGTTTATACTTAGTTATTTTAAATTTTTTGCATAAATTATATTTTGCAATAACTTTTTTAACTATTATCGATATTTTTAAAAAATTATAGTTTTTTTATAATTTACTAAATATTTTAAACATTTTTTAATGTTTTAAAAATAAATATTTATATATTTTTTTAACTAATTTATATTAATATATTTTTAATACGTATAATTTATTATTATAATATTAACTAATTAGTTCGTTTAATTTTCGTAATGCGTTTTATATTTTTTAATTTTATTTTTCGTAATTTATTTACATAAAGTTTATAAATAAGCTTTTATTTATATTTTCGTATAATAATACTTAACTTTTTAATAGTACTTTTTATTTATAATCGCTTTTTTGGCTAAAAATATTTGCTTTATCGTTTTTTTTATTTTTAATATAAATAATTTTAAAATTAAACTATAATAAAAATTTTGTTTATTATATTTATCGTTTATTTAATATTTTAATAATTATAAACGTTATAAAATTTTTATAGTTTAAATAAACTTTTATTAATATTATAATATTATTTAAATAATATTTTTATTGTTTAAATATTTCGATTATTGTTATAAATTTTTTATTATAAATTTAATAGTTTAGTTTAAGTTTTAAAAACTTTTTCGAAAAAAATGCTATTAAATATAATTTGCCGTTTCCGTTTTATTAAATTAATTATTTTTTTATAACATAGTTACTTACGTCGATTTTTATTTTATATTTTTTGTTTAAATTAAATAATTTAAATATTAAATTACTTAAAATTGCATTTTTAAATATATCGAACGTTTTTTGCTTTTTTTTTATTTACTAAAAAAGTTTATTTTTTTTAATAAAGTTTATAAAAAACGCCGCGATTTTTTTAAAATTTTTAATAAATGTACGTACATAATTTGCAAATTTTATAAATAATCGTATTTTTCTAATATTTTTTAATACGGGCTAGTTTTTTATTGTTTTTAATTTAAATTATTAAATTCGTACTTTTTTTAAAAATATTATATATTTTAAAAAATCTATTTATTGTTTATAAAACTTACTTTTTTTTAAATATACTTTTAATTTTACTTTTTATAACGCTTAAAGCATTTATTGCATATATTTTTTATATTTTTCGAATATTTTTAAATAAATTAAAATATCGTTTAAATATACTATTATAAATTTATCGACAAATTTACGTAATATATTCGTAATTATTAACTAAAATATTGCTAATACGTTAATAAAACTAAAATTTATTACTAAAAATTTATATAGTCTATATTTTATAATAAACGCTATTTTTTATTTATTGCTTTTTTTAATTTTGATATAATAATAAGCTTTTAAAATATTAAATATTATAAAATATTATGCTTTTTTTAAACGGTTTTTTAAATCGTTTATTTATAATATAAGTTTTTTATTTTTAATAATAATAAAGTTAAAATATCGCTAATCTTTACAATTTTTTTATTTTCGTTTTTTATTTTTTCCCGGTTTTTTTAATATTTATAATATTAATACTGTTGCTAATAATTTAAAATATCGTATAAATCTTTTCTCTAAGTTTTTGTTAAAATATTTTCGTAGTTCGTTAAATTATTTTTTATTCGATTTATATAGTTTAAAAGCTTTAAAATGCGTTTTTTTTTTTAAATTAATCGTATAATTATATTTATTATGCTTTAATAATTTTGTTTTTTTGCTATATTTTTTTATAAATAAATTTTTAAATTTATTATATTTTTTTAATATTTCGATTATAAATTTTTTAATTTACTATAATACTATATTTTATATTTTGTTTAGCTATTTAAGCTTATATATAACTTATATTTAAAGTTTTGCAAAAGCTAAGTCTTTTTTTAGTTTAATTATTTCGGGCAAATTTTATTAAAAACGGCTAATTTTCTAGTTTACTTTAAAATTATTTTTTTACAACTAAGTTAATTTTAATATTATATTATATAATATTTTTGCAATATTAAGCTTAAAGCGTTTTAAATAATTTTAAATAATTATAAAAAATTTTGCAGTTTTTCGTATAATTTTTTTATTATCGTAATTTATAGTTTTTTTATCGAAAATCGTAAATATATAAAAATTTTTTTTTTTAATTTATATTACGTTTAATTTATTAACTAAATTTAAAAAAATAAAACTTTTATAAACGCTTATATTAAATAAAGCTTTTAGTTTTTTTTTATTATAAATTACGTTTATTAATATTTATATTTTTTTAAATTATATTTTTATTTTATATAAAAACTTAAAAATTTTATAAATTAATTATTAATTTTGTTTTATAATTACTTTTCGTCGTTTTTTGCTTATTAATAAATTTGTCGTCGGTTTTGTTTTTTCGTAAATTTTGCCGTTTTATTATTTTTTCGACAATTTTAGATAAAAAGCAATTTTCGCTAATTTTTTTTTTTAATCTTTTTTTTTATTTATTCGTATTAAAAAATTTTATAAAATATATAAATTTTGCACTAAATGTATTAGTATTATTTTTAAATTGTAAACTTTTTTTTGCAATTTTTAAAATATTAAAAATTTTGTTTAAATATAGCGTATTCGTAAACTGTTTAATATATTATTATTAGTTTTCCGATTTTACTTTTTTTATAAAAATGTTTAATTTTTATTTTAGCTATTTAAGCTAAAAACTAAAAATTTTTAATTTTTTTTACTATATATTTTTCGTATTTATATATTATATAACTTGTTTATAATATTTTGTAATATTTTTTATAATATAGTTATAATCGTTTATCGTTGTTTTTAAATATAGTATTATTATATATATAATTAATTAAAATAAAAGTATTAAACTTTTTCGTTTTTAAAACATTTAAGCTTATTTTGATTATTATATTTTAATATTTTTTATAGTACTATAAAAGTTATTGTTTTAATTTAATATTAAGCTTTTGTTTTATTTTTTTTTTAGTTAAAGTCGTTATTTTTTGTTTTAAGCAAAATTCGTTTTTTTACGTATACGGTATAATATTTTTTCGAGCTATTGTTGTATATATTATTTAATTTAGCTATTTATTTTTTGTTTAATAGTTATAAGTTTTGTAAAAATATTTTAAGTTATCGTTTAAGCATTTTTTTTTTTTAAGCTAATTTTTTTTGCATATTATTTTATTTTTAATATTTCGGTATATATATTAGTTTGTTTTTATTTATTATATGTTTAGTATTAATATTATTTTATCGACTAAAAAATATACGTAATTTTAAAAGTATTTTTTATTATTTTTTAGCTTATAAAGTTCGTTATTTTAATTTTTTTCGGCCGGGTTAAAACTTTTTTGTTTTTCGTTTTTTTAATCGGGTTTTAGCTATTTATTTCGGGTTTATACGCTTTTTTATTTATTTAACGTAATAGTTATTTAATGTTATAACTTTTGTTAAATTTATTTTATAATTATTTTTATAGCTTTAAGTTTTTATTTTAAAATTTATATTATTTTAACTAAACTACGTTTTAAACGTATTGCTTTATTAAGTTATATTTTTTTTTTTAAACTATCGGTAAACTATTTTTCGTTATAAATAGCTTATTTATAAATTTTTTTTGCTATTCGTTTTAAATATAATTATATAATTAATTAGTTTATTAATATACGTATTTTTTTTTATACTATTAAATTTTCGGTTAATATTTTATTGTTTTGTTTTACGTTTAAAATTTTATCGTTATAATAAATTTATATTATATTAATTTATTAGCTATTTTTTTTAATTTTAAATATTTTAGCTTTTAATATTTATAAATTTTTACGCGGTTTTTTGTTATAATTTTTAACGTAATGCTTTAGCTTATTATAATTATAATATTTAATAGTTTTTTTTATTTTTTGTTATTTTTTTTTGCTTTATCGTATTTTATTAAATTTTATTAGTTTTATATATATATTATATGCCGTAAAATATTATCGTTTTTTAAAATTATTAGCTTTATTTTGATTTTTTTTTTAGTTTTTGTTTTTAGAAAAATTTTGTTTTTTTTTTTAATATTGCTTAAACAGTCGAGTATTAATTTAAATAGCCGTTAAAATATATTTTATAAACTTAGCCGGTTATAATAGCTTAATAATTTTATTTTTAATTTTATTTTTTAGTTTATTATAAAATATTATAATTTTAACTTAGTCGTTAATATTAAATATAGCGGAAATTTTTTAAAACTCGGTTATATAAATCGATGCTAATTTAATTTGTCGTAATTTTTATAGTTTATTTTAAGTTTATCGTTTTTTTTTAAGGTTAAAAAATAAATTTTTAAGTTCGGTTTTAAAAAAATTTCGGCTTAAAAAAATTTTTTGCGTATTTTCGAGCTAATTATTTTTAAATTTATTTATTACTTTAAACAAATATAGTTTAAACTAGGTTAAAGCTTTTTTTTTTAATAATAAAGCCGCGTAAAAAATTCGTTTTTTATCGTTTTTAAAAACATTGTTATAATAATATTAATATATTTAAACTTAAGCTAAAAATTTTTTAAATTTATTAAAAATTCCGTCGAATTTAAATAGTTTAGCAATTTTTAAGTTTTTTTTTAGTACTTATTATTTATTATTTTTAGCGTTTAGCTTTTTTCAAAATTTTTTAACTAAATTTACTAAATAGTTATATTATTTTTCGGTAATTTTAAATTTATTATTTTTTTTTTTAGTTTTTATAAAATAATTTAAGCTTGTCGATAGTTTTAAAAGTAGTGCTACGACTTGCGATAGTTTTGTTTACTTTTAGGTTGTTGGTGCTAACATGGTTTAAATATTACCTTAATTAACCGCTTAACGTAGAACAAAATTATTTAAAATATTACAAAACGTACACTAATATTTAATATTATATAAACTTATTATAGTATTAAGGTTATAAATGCTTAAAATATAACTAAAAATACTTTTAAGTTTATATTTAAAATATACGTTAAAAAATAATATTATAAGCAATAAAAACAATAATATTTTAAATTAACTATTTTGTAAAAAATGTTTTTTTATAATTATTTCCAAAAATTAACTATAGACATAAATTAAATAGTAATAAATAAATAACTAGTTATATAAAAAAATTTTCTTTTTATATACTTATTCCTTTATCTTTATAATTAATAATAATTTTTTTTAATTATTAACTTTGCTTTAATTACTATTGATCAAATTACTAAAGATTTGTGCTGTTTAGTCTTGATCAGTATACTTCTTTTGATCACTACAAATCTTCCTTTTTGTTGCATATCGTTTTATCCGTACCTTCGGTGGATGACTTGTTCTTTTCTCCGGGCCTGCCAATGGGCCTTCTTCTTGTTGGTTCGTAACATCTATGAAACGTGAGCGAGCATTATCTCTCCAGTGAAATTATTGATATATATATTTGACGTGTCAAGCTAGGTTCCCATAAATATTTATATGCAAACCAAGCCCTGCTCGAGCTATTAGCCTGTGTCACCTAATTAAATTGAGTGTAACGCGGCACAAATGACATGATTAATTCGGAAGCTAAGCGATGAGAGCGGCCGCGTGAGCTTGCGTGCTTCGCCCAACTCTCCAGGCGCCCAGAAGTCGTTCTAGAGAGGCTGGCGTACGGAATCTTTTTGTAGGCTTTCACAAAAAGACCTTCGTGCGCTTAGAGGAATGTAAGTGACAATATTTTTTCGTGAATAAATTACTATACATGAGCCACGCATATGGGTTTTGCAAAATGATAGTGTAAATACTGGCCCGGTACTATGACAGTAACACGTATAAAAGGCAAACGAGATGAAGAGGACTCGTACAGACTTAAGTAGCTTAATAAATTAAGAGAAGCTAATAGTACTTTGGATCATATGTTGACTTATTCCAACGCGAATAATGTTACCATAGACATAATAGTAACCAAAGGGGTTTTGAGGCTTAGGCATCCTAGAAGGGTGGTAATTAAAAGCATGATCTGAAACATGGACTTGCTTAAATAGCATACCGGCTTTTCATCACAAATGAAATAAATCATGATAGGATCTAATAACCTGTAAAATTAGCATACACGGATCTTACCCTTGAACAAACTGGGGAACTAGCGAAAGGAAGTCATCCTTAGAAAAGGGACGTCCTAGGCGAAGATCCAAACGAAGAAGACATAGTTGACGTTTGTATGAACGAAAAAGATATAAAGCCCCTTTCATTCGTCCTCAAAAGATTATCTGCCAACTCACCTTAGCATCTTCACCAGCTCAGAATTACTACATTACCTGATACATCCTAAATCTACTTATTCATTACTTTTACTTTTGCGCATCTCAATTCGTTTTCCAAGCGGAGCAAACTTCTACTGTCAACATGGTCTCCTTTACGAAGCTATATCTTACCATCGCTGTTGCCAGCGTTACGGTTTCCGCCATTCCCATGGAGGCTGACCTTAGCGAACTCGAGCTAGCGGATGACCGTATTGATCTTCCCTCGGACCCTAGCTCCAATGGAATTGTGGATAACGGCGCTCTCGAATCTCGAGCAACTGTCCATCACGGCGACTTGACCTACTATACCCCGGGCCTTGGAGCTTGTGGGGTTACGAATGGCCCGAATGACGCTATTGTGGCCATATCGCATGTCCTCTTCGACCCGAAGACACCCGGCGGTAACCCGAACAACAACCCCCTATGTGGAAAGAAGATTAAGATTCAGCGCGATGGCAAAGCGGTAACCGTCACTGTCCGAGACCGATGCGAAGCCTGCAAGGAATTCGACCTCGACGTTCCAGTCAAGGTCTTCGAGAAGTTGGCTCCACCTCGTCTCGGTCGAGTTAAGGTGAGCTGGAACTGGCTGTGAATATAATTCAACTAGAGCCAATAAGCCTCGTCTCTGATGCGGTAATTGGGTTGGAAGAGGCAGAGATAGTATGTCTCTGTATGTGGATTTGAGTGAGAAGGAGTTTTTTCGAGAAGCAACAGAAGCGGAGTTGATGCGGATGAAGTATATTACTTTCGTTAGGGTCACCAGAGCATTTATTTTTGTCTTTTTTCTTCTCTTCTTTAACGCCTTATTTTTTAGTTTTGCAAGTTAAAATGTTTTAGATGTGTTCGAAGATACCTCAGGTACTTCAGCACTGCACCGTTTTATTAAAAACATATTAACAATGTAAAACCAATCTTTTTTTAAAAAAGTCTGTATGGCAAGATATTCAACAATGGCTAAATTTTTTCTTGCGATAAGAGTCAAGGGAGTATGCGGGACACTGTATTTAAGTCCTTCCCGGAGTAAACCTTGAATTTGACAATATCCATCCTAAAACGTTATGATGAGTCAGCGCAGTACTTCAACAAATCAAACAATAGTCAAATCTCTATACTAAGCTTCAAATGTTAGGACCTGACACCTCAAGACATTTAATACATTCATCTCGATACAAGCGGCTGCGGTCACCGAACCAAGGATAAATTAGACCGCGGTTTCAGGTTGACTTTTAATGTATACGTTCAAGAACTATATTAAACCAAGCTTGAAAGCTATAGGTATGCCTGACTGTATTACGACAGGTCTATGGTAGCAATTACATGAAATAAATTCTACTTAAAGGGCTAGAGTTTCATAATGTTATAAACGATTATACTAACTCGAAGTCCTGTTCTAACTAAGTTGTTTTGCTTCTGACTACAAGGAAAACGACGATCGATCTGCCAGTGTACGATATTAGTATTCCTAAAGATACCATAGTGAACGAAACTGGATCAAAAGCCGATAACTTGGCATTGGGCAGTGTTTCAGTGAAACGGCTAGAAACCAAAGGGATTCTTGAGTATCCCCACTACTACTTTGTTGTATATTCGAACTAATAATTGCAGAATCTTGAGCTGGTGATTGTATTCGATGGGAAGATCCTTGCCCGAAATTCATTTTACGCATTTGAAAACTGTTGAGCGAATTATCACCAGAGAGATCATTTAGACGCATATCAGTTTTGCTCTCCAAGCCATAGCCAGAGCAGCACTATCGAAGGCGATACCCGAAGGTAACACTATGAGTCTAAGAATCATGAGAAACTGCGTAAGACTTGGGCGTAACGCTTGGAACAACTGAAGACAAAAAGCGAGTGCAGAATGACACTGTTTGACATTATTTATCAACTTTCGTTTTACTTTCGGATGACTCTACGGCATCCGAGAATGTCCAAGTTACTTATTCCTTCTGTACGATTTGGACTTCGATACAACGGTTACTTACGACCCATAGCGACAACAGCCGACGACTGTAACATCAGTGATATCAACTAGGAATAGTTTAGCAGCAGCTGCAATGCCTCATACTGATTCCTTGACAGGTATCGGACTGTTCACCGAGACGTGGTAACAATTTTTTTTTAAACCAATTGGCATTAATGACGAAAACTGTTTGTCGCGATGAAACTCCTTTACGCCTGACTCCCAATGCAATCCTCAGTGGAAATTTTTGTTCTCCTACTAGTTTCAAACGGAAGCAGAGTTCAACAAAAAGGACAGCGAACTAGCCAAATACCGTTCTCACTTTCTGCAAACTCCATACATGCTGATGTTAATAATACTGTTATATAGCGAAAATCAACGCTTATTCTGGATCTATACGCAGGTAAGGGGAAAAGGCCTTACAAGACTTAAGATTCGGGTACGGGCAGAACTAGGGTTCACCGAGCAATCGAGCTGTGATATCCCCCATATACTCCGGCTCGAGCTCCATATCCTGGCCGCCGTAAGTTTCGATGCCAACATACTGAAATGCTTCGACAACTCTGTCAATGTCAAACCCCATGTTGACAAATCGGTTAATAAGATCTTTGTTGTAGCCTTGATATCTGAAAGAGCACTTGGGATTAATGGCTGTTTGACTAACCACAGAGGATGCTTGTAGATCTTACCGGCTATCGTCGATTCTCTCTTCTAAGGTAATGGTAGTGCGAGGCTTGACTTCCTGAAATTTTTCGTTTCTGGGAGCACCTGCATGGATGACAGCCCACTCATGGGCCTTCTTATTGAAGCCCTCAGGGTCATTAATCATCATCTTAGCCACCTCGGCATCTTGGGGGTCTTTGGGTTCCGGGCTCTCGAAGAGTGACTGGAGGGACAGAAGGGTAGACTTGATGGTCAGAACGGGCGACCAAGCGGTACTGAGAGTATCGAGACAGATGGCGCCCTGCAACACACCAAATATGTTAGCTAACGAAGACGACAGGCGGTAGATTGGGTTCGCACGACGTACGGTTTGGCTACTGATGTTGGGATGCCAGACTTTGGTGTCAAATTTCATGATGGGAGGGCGAAAGGGATATTCGGTGGGAATTCTAACGTCGACAATGTACTGGCCGCCCTCATAGGGGGTGCTGGGTGGCCCAGGAATGCAGGCCTTGAGGTGCGTCATGTCGCCGCTACTATCAGCAGGCTGAGCTGAGATGTTGGAGTTCCCAACATCTGCCGCTATGTCGCTCAGTTCTTTAGCGACCCGGCGCGCCCTGCTTGATGACATGGTGGTCGTTGGTCTAGAGTCCTCGGGATTATCTAGAGGGTAGATCGGTTGGTCGGTCGAAGCTTCACGGCGATAAAGGGTGGCGCGAGACACGTACTCGAAGTGGTAGCGAGGGCGGTGGCGGAGGAGAAAGGAGGGCAAATGAAGTGAACTAGTAGGCGAGTGGCACAGACACAAAAGAGAGAAAGGACGAAGTAGAAAAAGTGGCTTCGATCGCTTCGTAAGGTATACTGGATATGCTGCGAGATATTATGTTGCTTTGGGCTGTCTGTTAAGATGGTGGAGAACGAGGCAGGGTTGATAGGCCCAGGCGGCAGACAGGGAATCGTACCAGGTCAATGACCCTTTGAGAACTGCTGACTGGATATGTCAGGGTTGTGGTGGTGCTTGTAAAAGTACCGATCTAGTGAAGCTTTGAGAGGGGCAGCGAGGGGTGAGTGAGAAACATGAGGCATCACAGCCTCACATAAGCTCAGATACAAGTACTAGGTGCCATTGGACGGCAGCCAGCCCTTTTTGCAGTGCCAACGGGAAAAAGTGAAAGAGAACAAAGGACTAGGTGAGGATGAGAGCCCCGCTGTCGCAGCTTGTTTCGTCATTGGCTGTTAGAGGGATTAGCTACATCGGGATTCACTTTTACATACAGTATAGGTAGAGGACTTACCTTACCACTTATTGGATCTAGCACATAGCACCCCGCACTCCTGTTTTAGTCGACATCTCGCATATCGATAAGGCACGGAAGGTACTTTGTAGATGACACACGCAACGTGGAAGCTACCGCGCCTGCCCCCAGGCCTAATGTAGCTACCTTATGTAATACAGGTTTACAGGATGATTATTAATAGTGTCGCGCTAGATACTAACAGAGCAAGAGTATTGCCAATCTGCAAAACTACCATAATTATAATTTATATAGAAAATTAGCTGCTAATTCGTTTCGAGATGTTTTTGCTGCTTGACGGCCTTTGTTTAGTATTTAGATACAAAAAACGTTCTTAAAATTCATTACCAAATCTGTTTTGTCGGTATAAGCCCTAGCGCAGTGCTATTGATTATTATCCTACAGACTTGTATGTGGGTACCTTGTCGCCGTTTTCGGTATATATCTATATATATTGCTAGGTAGTGCTTAGGTACATCAAATCTGGCGCCGGGTTATGAGTATCCGACATTGTGTACATAATGTAGGTACGTAGCACATATCAGTGCTGGCCTGGGTAGTATTAAAATTTCGCATCTAGATACATGTAGCTCTAGGACTACGTTTCCACCACCGGTTTGAAACATGATAGGTCGGGTTTAGTGTACTTGCTGCTTTTGCTCAGGCTCGGCTCGGTCTATCCTTGGTCATTTGGCCGAGGGAATCATTTACGAGAAAGTTACGCACAAGGAAACAGTCCTGATAACGGGCCACGTAGCATATATCGCAACAGTCCTCGTGATAGCCCTTAAATGCGATAACTAGCATCTTTTTTGAACTTCCTAGTCGCCTTCTCTAATCAAGTTTAGGTAATGTAGGCGGTCATAGTCATTACTATATTAATAATGAATAGATGATACTTCCGGGCTTCCTAAAGGCTTCCTAAATATCTGGACTCTTTGTATAATATGTCACTCAATAGTCTCGGGTTCGAGACGAGTGTCTTACGTATTTAATTAGAAACCGAGATTATATTGAATTATCCAGATGAGGTGTGCTGCGAGGTGTGCTGTGCGGCCTATAAAAATATATGTATAAAAGGGCAGTCGACGGAGATTCTAGTCGTGCTAAACATGCTGGGTATTCTTCTTCGGCTTGTATTCTTGGAAATGTGTGAATACTACAGAAGGACTCGGGTGTAATAATTATATTTGAAATCTTAGTCCCATCATCGATCTGATAAGATCTGTAAGAGGCGCGAAGGTGTCCAGACCAAGAAAAGAAGGACAGGTGCAGTAGGGTAGCGCAGTTAGCCAACCTAGAATAACTTAGTCAAGTATTTAGTAGGGGCTATAATGTCTTAGCTTCCAGCGCGTAATAACAAAAACACCAGTAGCATCTAAGTTAATTAAGCTCATTACCTAGAAACCCCAGAAAAGGCCTGGGACAATTGAGGATGCCTATTATCGTTATGCGCACGAATATGCTCGTGGGCACTATCGAGACACGCTGGATGAATGTCGCAAAGGCTGATCAAGACAGTAATTAGAAGGCTAAAAGGTTAGGTAATCAGATATGGTTATAGCTTATCTACATAGCTGTATGCCTTGGCTTGAAGGAGCGTCCATCTCCCACAGCTCTGCATGACCTAGAGAGGGATCACTTGTCGCGTGCAAAATTCAGCCCGTAAACATAATATAGAAAGTTAGCATAATAATATAATCTCGGTATCTTTGCCTTTATATCTAGCCAATAATTTGCGAAAATTTATTTCATACTTTAGCCCCTCCTTGTGCCTATCTATGGACTCTCCCATAATTGCACCAGATCAAACGACGTCAGATGAAGCTGAAGCCTTACTCTTCTCAAACATGCTTCTCCTCCAATGGGACTCCTCCTCCCGTAGCTTGGCGAGATTTTCATAGGGGATTTTTGCTTGTTTAATTTTCTCTCTGACTGCCTCATTGATGCGCTCTCGGTCATGTCTTCCTGTCCTAGTCTGACAGCATCGTGGAACGAGTAATAAGACAGGCTCTGGCCCCAGGGTGTAGGGGGTTTTGTCAAACGTTATAATTTTCGATCTCACAGGATCATATGGATCCATTATATTCAGCATGAGAGTTTCCGGGTCGTCCTCATCACCCGGTCCTAATAGATGGCCGAATGTGATAGAGTACGCTTCAAGTCTAGTACAATCGCGCTACCTGTCAATAGTGTTTGTTATGAGGTTATACGGACCAATTGCAAGGACGTACATGGGTTCCGGCAGCATGACACGATCCGGTGTCGCCACCCGCCAAAGATTAAACTGATCTCTTGGGACTATGTCGGAGGGATTTCCAGGGTCTGGATCACAATCGTAGAGTAGCCGGAAGGCCATCTGGACAAGTCGCAACCCCGGTTCGATAAACTCGGTGCCTATATCCTGATGGTACTCAGGCGTGGGCATTTTTAGGCCGTCATCGAAAAGTTTGTTGAGGTCTTCGATTTCGCCCATGATCTGAATTCTAAGGGGCTTTTCCCACTAGGGAGGATGGTTCACACAGGTGGGGATTTGTTCACATTGTGGGAAAACAAGTTTGAAAGCCATTGTGAGCTGGTACAAGTTGGATAATATAAGAATGAGAGAGGAGTTCCTGACAAAATGAGAGTGGGAGAGGAGTGTTAGGTTTTTTCTCTCTAAGATTGAACCCAGCCAAGGGGATAAGAGCGGTACAGCTACTGCCTAAAGTAGGCATAATGGCCGAGATGGTTCCATTTGAATCACTCAGGCGCTAATAGATGGGGAAAACAGGCGAAGCGCGCACCCGAGAGAACGGAACGGACTTTGATTAGGCAATACAAAGGGCTCCGAGGAGCAAATGATCCATGAGATTGTAGTATGTTACCAACACAACCAACAAACCCAACATAGTCAACATAGCCAATATAGCCAACATAGAAACTAGGTTTCGTCATGGAAGCCAAGACCTATCGCTCTTCTCTCCTATTATTTAGAAATACAACTTTGCTAGAATATTGAATGTTTGATACGCTAACATTCAATATCCTAGTCGAGTTGTATAACCAAATACGGTAATTAATTATGGCGATTAATCTTATTCCATTGTAGGCTGCACCTCTTAATATATATAGCAGTCCCATTTAAGGCCACCGGGCCAGATTAAAGCTTTATGTATGACTCTGTGTAGTGGTGCTTACCAACATACTGTTGATATGTTCGTTCCAAGTGGATGATTACCTGGCAACAATCTTCGTTTTTTCTATTTCGTAGTATAGGTAAGTGTAATCACATTATTAGCTGTTAGCGCCAGCCAGGAGGGGCCACATCAACCAAAACGTTTAAACGCGCGTAGTATTAGATGTAACGATAGGGAACAAACTCCGGTCAACTACCTAGCAGTGTGATTATTCTTTTCTACGAGATTCAGTGAGACTTGGGTAAACTGTTGTTGGTAGTTTTTTAATGGTATCGAAACTGTGAAAATCGGAGGCCTGATATTCTCTTCTCTCGTGATCCAGTAAGATAAACGTTGGCAGGTTATAAAGACCTTTGAGAGAATAACCAGCCCACTCAGTAATTATGATATATTAGATCTGTAGAAACTTAAGAAGAGACTTTCAATGGGTAATTTCGAAATTAGTAAAATTCAAGCAAGGTCTCATAATATAAATATCATTGCTTCTCCTCAAAATCTGAACCTATGCACTCATCCTGTTCATTAGTCTTAACCGCCTCATTACACTCACAATTTCCGTTCTCTTTCGATTATACCAAAAGCTTCAGTCATCTCTCATTACACGAAGAACACACCAATATACTAAACCCCTATTACCCTAAGCTTTGTCACGTTAAATACAAGGTGTGCGTTACAAACGAGTATACTCCACCCCTTTAGATGTTAGCTCTAAATTAGATGTGTACTGCAAAAATGCAGTGTACGTGCACTACTAAAGGGATTATGCTGTAGAACAACATAACCACTCCTTGGATTTACTTGTAATAGAGAGGGTTTATTTGATCATAATGCTATAATTCCGTGATGATCAAATTCTATTGTAAAATAACGTAAGTAAATGATGATGACTGGCTAAGCAACGCGATAAAAATAATGGCTTTATAACAGCCCTGTATACCCACTCAACTGGCCCACCAATCACACTACCCCATTTCAGTACCTATCTTCACGAATCTTTAGTTGCGGGCATGACCGCACAACCTACCTACCTACCTACCTACCCTGTGAATACGAGGGAGATCGTAGGTCCCGACACAAGACCAGACATCTGGTTCGTGACTGTGGCAGACAAGCATGTACCACCCTTCCCGATACCAAAAATTATGGCCGTCGCCGTCGGTGCTATTAATGGGTTCCGGTTTATACTTCCTCGAAATTGGCCGCAGGGCGGAACTGAATTGGCTTAGATCTTATGCGGGCACGATACGCTATAGTATTGGTTTTATATCTGATGTAAGTCCGGTACTTTGGATCTAGATGGAGGAAGGTCTAGGTATTATCTTGCCGGACGCTCGTTAAGTTAGGTAGTTTGTTATTGAATTGGCTTTATCCCCTCAACTTTACATAACTTCACTGTGCAATGAAGTTCTCGGCCTCTACAATGGTTCACAGTTAATTATCTTAAACCCACGCTTACACATCACTTATTAATTGCATTTCACGTATCTGTAGCCTGTGAGCTAACTCGATTTCTTTTCGTTTTTCTCATCGAAGGTATCTCCCATACCCGGAAACTTCTATCTAACGTTAGTGACGGTTCAACGCCCCACCCCTTAACGCGCCACCCAGCACCCAGGGCTAGCCCAATCAACTGAAGCTATCTATCTGACCAAGACATGTAAATGTTGCTGTTTTTTGGTGTTTCTGACTATGATACATAGTCAATAGCACTCTTAAAAAGCAAGAACGAACACGCCACGGTATATGAACTGGTCGACTTTCCCGTGCCAGCCTTGCCGTTCAAGCAGGAGAGGGCCTTGGCCTGAAGGTTTTCTGCTCCGCTGTGTACTCCGTGTAAAAGGTCGACTCGAGTATTAGGTAAGCATATCGGATTATGTTCTTCGGCGCTGGAGTTAGAGGCTGCTCCGGAGCGACAGGAAGTTCGTTGAGTACAGGCTTCTAGAGAATAGGAGACTTGGTTGAGTCGTAAAAGTAGCCAATAATATATGCATGTTTGAGTTCTTCACTCACGCCTAGATGTAGATCAATCTCCCTTTGTAGGCGGCTTAACGCGTCTTGTTCTCCCTCGCGTATATAAGGGGAATAAGCACGTTGAAATTGCCTAAGAGCGAGTAGTTAACCTTTATCCTTCTCACCTTTCTCTTTCTTTTACACGCGCTATGACATTCAGTCCTTAATGCTAAACTATAGGTGGTAACAGCGCACTTAGAAGTTATGTAAATTTAGTCATGTTTACTTATGCAAAAGTGGGACATACTGGTAGCTCAGGCTTAGGCTAAAAGCGGCATGGCGTGGTAAAACCTATGTATCTAGCTACGAGCTCTGTACGAGGTACGCGAACGTACGTAGTCGCTATCAGTAGTGTACTATGTAGCCTAAGGTTAGATTAGGATGTCAAGTATGTATGTAGTTTGCAGTATTGATGTCTATGTACCTAAGTTCCAGATTTCCTAATTGCCCCCACCATCGATGAGGAATCTTCAATGTCATGCCCTACTACATACATACCTTACCTACATACATACATAAACACTACTCACTATCCGACTCACGATTGATGTATAACAAGATATAGCAAACACTCATACGTACCCTTTAGCCTCGGCTTTTGTGCGCAAACTATCCTAGCGATCGATGCGACAGCTAATAACATGGCCACAACAACGGTGACCGCCACCACCAGCAGTACCAGGAGGAAAGATGCCGGCCTCCCTCCGGAGAATGAACGCTTCCTGCGATGTTGCGCTGATATCGCAAATGCCCTGATTGAGGACCATGAAGCGTCCAAAGATACCAAGATCCCCAGAAAGGACGTCAACCTGAACGGCCTGCGCTCCAAGTTGTCCAGGAAGCACAAGCTCACAAACATCCCGCCACTCACTGCCATCATCGCTGCCGTCCCCGAGCACTACAAGAAGTATATCATGCCGAAGCTGGTTGCGAAGCCGATTCGTGCGTGTAATTGATCACTGTTCTGTCAACATCGAGCGCGCTGACCACTAATCAGGGACCTCTTCGGGCATCGCTGTCGTTGCCGTTATGTGCAAACCTCACCGCTGCCCTCACATCGCCTATACCGGTAACATCTGCGTCTACTGTCCCGGCGGCCCCGATTCCGACTTCGAGTACAGCACGCAATCCTATACCGGGTACGAGCCCACTTCTATGCGAGCCATTCGTGCTCGATACGACCCTTTCGAGCAAGCACGTGGCCGTGTGGACCAGCTCAAGTCGCTCGGCCACTCTGTCGACAAGGTCGAGTACATCATTATGGGTGGAACCTTCATGTCCTTGCCAGTCCCGTACCGAGAAGAGTTCATATCCCAGCTGCATAACGCTCTTAGCGGCTATCAGACAATCAACGTCGACGAAGCAGTAGAGGCGGGCGAAATGAGCAACGTCAAATGTGTCGGCATCACCATCGAGACGAGACCAGACTATTGCCTGCAGCCACACCTTACTGATATGCTCCGATATGGGTGCACACGACTCGAGGTTGGCGTGCAATCCTTGTATGAAGACGTAGCGCGGGACACCAACCGAGGTCACACCGTCGCGGCCGTTGCCGAGACGTTCTGTCTTGCAAAGGATGCTGGCTTCAAGGTAGTCTCACATATGATGCCCGATCTGCCCAATGTTGGAATGGAGCGCGATCTTGATCAGTTTCGGGAATATTTTGAGAACCCTGCCTTCCGTACAGATGGGCTCAAGATATATCCCACCCTCGTAATCCGTGGAACTGGTCTCTACGAGTTGTGGCGAACCGGCAGGTACCAGAACTACACGCCTAATGCGCTTATTGACATTGTGGCTCGTATACTAGCACTAGTCCCTCCGTGGACGAGGATTTACCGTGTACAGCGAGACATTCCTATGCCTTTAGTCACTTCAGGCGTAGAGAATGGAAACCTGAGGGAGCTGGCCCTGGCTCGAATGAAGGATTTTGGAACCACTTGCCGGGACGTTAGAACCCGGGAGGTTGGTATCAACGAGGTGAAGCACAAGATCCGACCAAATCAGATCGAGCTTGTACGTCGGGATTACACGGCTAATGGCGGATGGGAGACTTTCCTTGCCTACGAAGATCCCAAACAAGACATCCTCGTCGGTCTTTTGAGGCTAAGGAAGTGCACCGAGAAATACACCTATCGCGAAGAGCTGACTGGCCAGCAGACCAGTCTCGTGCGGGAATTACACGTGTATGGGACGGCTGTGCCTGTCCACGCGAGGGATCCTAAGAAGTTTCAACATCAAGGTTTTGGGACTTTGCTGATGGAAGAAGCCGAACGCATAGCCCGTGACGAGCATGGAAGTGAAAAGATCAGCGTCATAAGTGGCGTGGGGGTCCGAAGTTATTATAGGAAACTAGGGTACTGGCTCGATGGTCCTTACATGAGCAAGTGGCTCGACGAGCGACGCCAGCAGCCATCACGAGATGCCGTATAGTATTCGGATTTGACTCAGGGCAACCTGATTTCGAAAGCAAAACAGCACAGCCAGAATCATACACTGTCTCCAAAGGCGTTTACCATCTAATGCAACTTTGGCTAAGTAACCAGCCGCGATAAAAGACTTTTCAGCCATTTCTTCCCGAGTGCAAGCCCACGCCAACCTGGCGGCATTCGAAACACTGCTTTGAGTATGTGGTCTTAAGGTCATAGGTGGTAGCTATGACACGCCCATCCAAAGAACAAGCTAACGAACATGCTATATTACTTTAGGCTATCTATCGCCTCGTATCGCTTCAGATCAGACATAGATAGCACTTGTAGCACGTACCATGCCAAGCAAAATGCAACAGTAACATGGCGACAGCATCAGTTCGCCTCCACATGCTCAACGGTAGCCTCTACCCTTTCTGTCATCAAGTTTTTTACGCCTTTGAGTAGCGCCACAGCAACAATAGCTAGGACCACGAAGGGAATAATGCTTGACCACGCCAGCCGATAGGCATATGCGTACTGCCATTCGCTTGCTTTTGTGGCAGCCACCCAGATCGTCGCATTCGCACCCTCTACAGCCCCTGATCCAATCTCTCCTGATTCAAATGCTTGCAGCAGGGCGGGTACACTAGATATAGGGAGGCCAGCGCTCACAGCTGCCTGTGAAACAGCAGAATTGTATTGCCCATTTAGATGACCGTTGATGATGGCATTTAGAACAGCTGAGCCAAAGGCACCGCCGATGGCACGCGCGGAGAAAGCCAGTCCAGTCGCGGTTGAGAGGAAAGCATGAGGGGCGGTAAATTGCACGCAGGCCACCAGCAACGTAAGAGGTCCTGCTTGGCCAATTCCGGCGAGCACACCGAGACCAATTTGCGCGTCATTCCAGGTTGGCTTGATGTTGGCGTAGGATATTGTGCTATGGCATTTTATCAGTCGCTGCAAACCCTGTCCAAGTGCTCGAGAATTCGTGGCACTTACACCACAAGAAAGATTGTGAACGTAATAAGTAAAGGAGACTGTAAGTCCTTGAATCGTGTTGCGTACCACGTAAGTGGAATTGAGGCGAACAGGGCTGGCAGCTGGTAGCTAAGCTGTCGGATTGAGATACGCCAAGCATCTGCCTCAAAGCCCAGCTGCAGCACAATCTGTGGTACCACCGAGTTGACGGCACTATAGAAGATCCAGCCCTCCACTGCGAACGCAAATACGGCGTACGCAAAGTTAGCATTCTGTTGGAAGAAAACGTGTGCTACGAGGCCGTCAGACCTTCCCACCCACTCTGAAAACACATCAGCTTATGTTCAAAACTTTCACCGAACCTGTTTCTCTGTGTTCCTTTACATGGGAAGAGGAAACAATAATCACCTACCGTAAATGGAAAACCCTCCCAGCAGTGCAAGGCCTAAACTCAGTGGCACCGCAACGTGAGGACTGGACCACGCGTATGCGCCGCCGGCCCAGTCGAGTGCTATAAGTAGAAGAGTGGCACTACTGATGAAAAGGAATGATCCGATGGGATCACAGGCCCAGACGTATTCACGCAACGTCATCGTAGGCCTCTCGATGTGTCGCTTAACTGGCGGCCAATAGAAGCACAAGAGTCCGACTGATGTGAGTCCATGGAAGGCAGCCTGTATCCAGAAGATGTACCGCCAGCCACCTGCACTGACATTAGTCACGGCACCGGCGCCGAGGGAGCCAACACTGTAAAAATATTGTTAGAAACCACGAAAGTATGACGTTTTCCCGAGTCGACTTCAATACAATACTTACAGACCTCCAATGGCACCTCCAATGAAGGCAAACCCATTTGCAAGGGCGCGAAATTTCAGGGGTAATATTTCAGAGGGAATCGCTTGGACAATGGAAATAGTGGACAGCGTGGTCCCTATCAACACGCCACCGCCGATCAGGACAGCCATCGACTTGGCCGTGGCTGAAACCACGGCCCCGACAAACGCGATGAGCGGTGGAATGGCCGCCAGATATTTCCGATCTAGCACATCAGAGAGCCGCCCAACGATCGGGGAGAGGACACTTTGAATGAGAAGAGGGCCCTGTAACGTAGCTCACAAGCGTCAGTAGAATGCCTGATCTTGTGGGCACGAAATAGAGTTGAAGGCGGAAATTTATTGTAGAATCAAGACATATTCTCGTTTTTACCTGAATAATCCATCCAGCTATAGATGCGTCTCCGAGGTCCCGGATGATGAAGGCAATGACTGATCCAGCTGCGACAACCACGAAAACTTGCGCCGTAATGCTAGTATTATTCAGGGTTACGTTAACTTGAGCTCTTCCATTATATTGGTCATGAAATCCTGTGGGACTCACGCGAAACATGTTATAAAAACCACAAGCTACCAGTTATAGGTAAGCAAGAGAATGTAACGTGAACATATGAGATGGATTGAGCCTGTACCCATGATCTCCAACTCAGATTTATATGATAAGCGCCTTCAACCGCTTCCTGCTCAATTGGCACGATTTCGAAGTCTTTGTGCCGCGAACTATCTGCATTCTTTAGTGACATCTGAACCGCTCCAAGCTTTTCCGTATCTTCGACCATCGCTGTGAAGGTGTTGTTGTTCCAGGCGATGCTCCAGGTGAAACACGGGTAATTATTTGAGTGAATAGAACATCTACGGCATCGACCTTTCACAATAACTATATAAGCACAGAGTAAACAAGTTCCCAACTTCTGAAGTAGGAAAAATGAAGGTAAGATTTACCCCACAGCCGGTCATCACCGACTCTACAGTCCCAACTTGCGTCTCTCGTTCCTTTATGTAAGACAGGCTAGGGGAGTAATGATAAACGAGTGGAAGGATAAGCTTACTCCATCGTGCGGGGATCCCGGGCACGGCAGTTCAATAACTCTTGATGGAAAGCTGTCTCATATAATGTATATACATGCGGGGTGAGTGAATCAAGTGGATCTGCCTGGGATTATCGTTGAGGACTTGTGTCTGGACTGGAGTAGTATGCATGTGCTTAACCCGACTTGGGGAGCTTTCAGGTCTAGTTCTTTGATGATCAACTGTCTCCTCGTTGCAAAATATTTGTGATAGGTGCATATTAAGTCGAGTTGCGAGGGACGGAGGCAGAGAGCAAAATACCAGGGTTTGACTGGCTCTTGTGTTTAAACAAAATACGTAGGTAAGAAGCGTTCTTCTTTCCAGATCTTGCCACTGTAAATTGTTATGTATTTATTTTTATTTTCATTTTTTTAGTAGTTACTGAGGTAATCTAGTTGCAATATGGCAATGATTGGACAAGTAATTGCTTTATTTTCGTTGGCCGAACTGTTCACCTGAATTCAAGGTCTAAAATCTAAGTATAGCACTAAATTAGTCTTCTACCTTCGATGCATTTACCCATCTTACCACTACTTCATTATAGAAAGTTGAAAAACGTTACAGTATCATGTCTTGTAACCCTTAAACTGTCACTTTAAGCTGAGAAAGACTCAACCAGGTACAGCCTATTCGAGATAGCGTGCCGCGGCAAAAGGGGGTAGGGGGTATTATGGAAAGTTACTGATATGCAACCGCGTCAAAACTCGTCATTACTCATGCCATTGCTGAGAAATATTCAACTGCGTCCCACCACCAACTAAACATGAACGGCCCGTATGAACTCATCCGACTCATGCAGTACACCAGGAGTTGTTATTATGCTTGCTGAATTCGACAGATGATATGAAGAAAAGCCATCAGATGCCAGGGAACCTCTATTTATTTGTACACCATCCATTACATCACACCCAGTTTACAACAAGTCCCGCTTGACGAAGGCTTCACGCATGGTACGCCCCAGACCAGCAGGCGAGCGCTCCACGATGACACCGGCAGACTCCAAAGCCTTGATCTTAGAGTCGGCACCACCCTTACCGCCAGACACGATAGCACCAGCGTGCCCCATGCGTCGTCCGGGAGGCGCGCTGATGCCGGCAATGAAGCTCACAACGGGTTTGCCGCCATTGACGGTATTGTTCTCCCGTAAGAAGTCAGCAGCATCCTCCTCGGCTGAGCCACCAATTTCACCAATCATGATGATACCGTCAGTCTCTTCGTCCTTGAGGAAGACCTTGAGGCAGTCAATGAAGTTGGTTCCGCTAAAAGGGTCACCGCCAATACCGACGACAAGAGACTGACCGAGGCCAGCTTGTGTGGTTTGGTTGACAGCCTCATAGGTTAGGGTTCCGGAACGAGAGACGATGCCAATGCGGCCGCGCTTGTGAATGAAACCAGGCATGATGCCGATTTTGCACTGGCCGGGAGCGATGATGCCAGGACAATTGGGACCGACGAGGCGGGTTTTGGATTGACTCTTAAGAATATCGGTTATGCGAACCATGTCTAGTGATCTATTAATACAGCCTGCTCCTCTACGTATGATAGGAGAGGCCTACCATGCTGAGGAATGCCCTCGGTAATACAAACAACTAGGGGAATCTCAGCAGCAATCGCCTCTTCGATACCCGCGGCAGCTAATGGCGGCCTGCCAGTTTATTTAGCGATCCGTACCCTCACACTCGGACAGGGTGGTTCCCATGCAAGACTTACGGCACGAAGATGGCAGTGGCGGTCGCGCCGGTCTCCTTCACAGCCTCGCTCACGTTACCGAAGACAGGGAGGCCGAGGTGCTCCTGGCCAGCCTTCTTGGGGTTTGTGCCCCCGACCACCTTTGTACCTGTCGCAAACGCATGTCAGACACGATGCTAACCAGAAGCTATTATCGTTGAAGCTTTCTCGAGAGGGACTCCGGGAGAGCATTTACCGTAGGCGATCGCTTGTTCGGCGTGGAAACTACAGAGCTTCAAATTAGCATGTGGTGCTTGCTCAGGTGGAAACTCGTGGCGAAAATACTGGTGTGGTATCAAAATGAGCAGGAGAGAAACTTACGTTCCCTGCTTTCCAGTGAAGCCTTGGTAGATAACCTTGGTATCCCCATTGATGCGCAGGTTCTCAATGGTCTGAGAGTAGGCAGAAGAGCTATATGCCCGCTTGGTGAGCTGGCGCAGAGCGGCCGCGCCTGGCCGCATTTGACGTAAAGCCTGCATGTTTATGTACTGAGCAAAGAAAAATTGATTTTGCTGGCTACAGGGAACTCAACAGCTGCGGACGAACTGCTTGAATACAGCAATGAGACCAGGGGAGGACTATTGGTGGTGATGACGAGGATAAAGGGCTAAAAGAGTGATGTTAAGAAAGTGAAGCTTTAAGATACACTGACAATTTAGACTATATCAAGAGCTAAATGCGCCGTTCAAGGTTGCAGATGACAAGCCCCGGCAAAACGCGCATTTGGCATCTGACCAGGAAGATGACTGTTGACCCGAGCTTTTCGTCGGACAGATAAGAGACAGTTGGCAGACAGCTGTTCACTCACTTGAAGGGCCCTGGATACGTACCTAAGAGAGTTGCATGCGTTGCCTCTTTGGCGCCTGATTACATACCTACAGCACCATGTACGGTACACAGTACCTAGTAGAGAGCTTCTGTATTTCGAGCTCGTACTAAAACCTCGACATCTACATCCATCTTCTTCCGTATTTCATTCTACCATCGCCAACGTTGATACCATCACTCCCTCCATCATTCATCACCGGCGTCAAGTTAATCGGTGTACATCAACCTATCGAAATTCAACCACATTTTCCCGATCCTCAAGTATTGCTGTTCATTGCCCGTGAAGCTTTCTGTTTTCCACACTGCTTGCGGCCCGTCTCGCACCACGTCATAAAGTCAAGATGGTAAGCCTACGAACCCAAGCCTGGCTGTTGCCGCTCTCTCCCTTCTAATGCGTATCTTAGGGTCAAAATCAGTCTGGAATGGGCGGCTCAGGCCAGGACGGAAGAGACGACAAGGACAAGAAGGTATGCGCTGACACTTATACGCCATGATCGCCCCCAACTTTGCTACTTCAACGGCCTGTTCTAACCTATTTTCCTTCAAACAGAAGGAAAAGCCCAAGTACGAACCACCACCACGACCAACCACCCGCATTGGCCGTAAGAAGAGAAAGGCCGCAGGCACCTCTGCCGCCGCTAAGCTCCCTGCCGTCTACCCGACAAGCCGATGCAAGCTCCGCCTCCTCCGAATGCAGCGCATCCACGACCATTTACTACTCGAGGAGGAATATGTTGAGAACCAGGAGCGCCTTCGGAAGGCCAAAGCCGCCAAGGACAACACTGGCCCGGCTCCCGACCCCGAGGCGGCTGACCGAATGGCCGACGAACGTGGACGGGTTGATGATATGCGTGGCAGTCCCATGGGGGTTGGTACTCTGGAGGAGATGATCGACGATGATCACGCCATCGTCTCTAGCACCACCGGTCCCGAGTATTACGTTAGCATCATGAGTTTCGTAGACAAGGATCTGCTCGAGCCGGGTGCATCTGTATTACTGCACCATAAGAGCGTCTCTATTGTCGGCGTGCTCACAGATGATACGGATCCTGCTGTCAATGTCATGAAGCTGGACAAGGCCCCAACGGAGTCGTATGCCGATATTGGAGGTCTGGAGACGCAGATCCAAGAAGTCCGAGAATCAGTCGAATTGCCCCTGCTGCACCCTGAGTTGTACGAAGAGATGGGTATCAAGCCGCCTAAGGGTGTTATCCTTTATGGTGCCCCGGGTACCGGTAAGACGTTGTTGGCCAAGGCGGTCGCAAACCAGACTTCAGCCACCTTCCTGCGCATTGTGGGTAGCGAGCTCATTCAGAAGTATTTGGGTGATGGGCCTCGTTTGGTACGGCAGCTTTTCCAGGTAAGCTACTCGTGTGCCATCTACAACTTGGCTATTGGACTAACAATACACTTTCTAGGTTGCTGCCGAGAATGCCCCATCCATTGTCTTCATTGACGAAATCGATGCTATTGGCACGAAGCGATACGACTCTACGTCTGGCGGGGAGCGAGAAGTCCAACGAACTATGTTGGAGCTACTCAATCAGCTGGACGGTTTTGACGACCGGGGTGATGTCAAGGTCATCATGGCCACCAACAAGATCGAGACGCTTGATCCTGCGCTGATCCGCCCCGGTCGTATTGATCGCAAGATTCTCTTCGAAAATCCCGACCAGAACACGAAGCGCAAGATCTTCAATCTACACACCAGCAAGATGAGCCTCAACGAAGATGTGGATTTGGACGAGTTTATCAGCCAGAAAGATGACCTGTCGGGAGCTGACATCAAGGCGATCTGTTCCGAGGCAGGTCTCATGGCGCTGCGTGAGCGCCGTATGCGCGTGCAGATGGCGGACTTCCGGGCGGCCCGTGAAAGGGTACTCCGTACCAAGCAGGAGGGAGAGCCGGAGGGTCTGTACTTGTAGTGTGCTCGTTGTAAACTAATATGGATCAAGATTACGATATGCAGGAACGCAGCTTTGGCGTTCGATAAAGGCTAATGCAGGCGCTGTACCAGATTATCGGGTCTGTTTCATGATCGGCTACCCTCACGGCGCTTTTCGATGTCTGTTCTGTGACAACACACCTATGCCGTAGATATCAGCAACACTATCTTCATTTGAGTGCTCGAGAGAAGATGTACGTCCAAGCAGACTCACCAACTCATGAGATGAAAATAAGTATTCAGTGCGAACAAGGCGGCGCTCTTGTTCTTAAACTGCTCCTCTGATCTCCACTCACAGGTAACCCAACCAGCAGGGGGGAAGAAAGGGGATTGGGGGGGGTTGGTGGTGTTCCTGTCGCACGTGCGTCCCAGCTGCTGCTCCCTTCCCGGACTGACTGCTGCGGCCAATGATGGCGATGACATCAGGCGTCGTCTCGACTCTCCGTTAATCACCATTAATCCATTCACTCAACTCATTCAACAAGAACCAGCATAGAATAAACTACGTTGCCAAGGTTGCACTGCAGCCTTGCCTCTTCCTTGAATAATCCACTGCTGTCACCCCACATCACGATCTAGCAGCACTCTCTGCCTTCTTTCTCAGCAGCACGCAAGGAAAGCTAAGCCACCATCAGCTACGTGTAATGTGATTCATTAGTAGACGGCGAGCCTGCCGGATGCGACAACATTTATTTGCAGCAGCCTCTCAACCCGATACTCGAGCCACTTTCCTAACCACATGATAACCACTATTTCAACTTACATAGATAATACCTAAGCTCTCGTCTTCTCTGCTGAGACTTCAACCTAGCGTCAGCTTCCCAGTCCTCTCATTGCTTTATCCGCCTCATTCAGGCCATACAGTATCACCGGGCATCTACCATTGAAGTACTGCCAGACATGAGCACACGTCCAGACCACACCGGGGTTTCCGGCAACAGTCCGAATTATCATAACCAGGCAGCCGAGCTCCCTGCCAATATTCCAGCTGAGTTAGCTGGAGATGATCCTCGGCCGCACCCGCTGCAGTCGCATCCCGTTGGCGCTGTGAGTCCGCAGCACGGCGGGACCGCTGAGCACCACCAGCAGTACATTCAGTCGCCTATGTCACCCATACCGGAGCAAACGGGAAAACAGGACTACTTCCCTCCGCCGCCCCCTGGTCCTCCTCCGTCAACCGGTCACGAACAGCAGTATTATCCACCACCGCCCCCACTACTAGGATCGCTTCCTGCTGCTGGCCATGAGCAACAGTACTATCCACCTCCACCACCTGGACCGCCTCCCAGCCAGGTTCATGCGTCTCAGCAACCTCCTGATTTCCCTCCGCCCCCAAGCTACTCCGAGGAGTTCGGACAGGGTCCTGAGTTTGTGGATGAGAAGTTGCCTGTCCCTCCCGCTCTACCACCACGACCTACTTCATCGTCAGGACCACAGTTCCCTCCACCTCCCAGCTCGCCCTCACAGACTCTGACTGCCGCGGAGCCTTCGTCAAGCAAGCATGGTGGCTTTGGGCAAAAGCTCTACCAGTGGGGCATTAAAGCTGGGGGGCCTATCAACAAACTCACCAACAAGCTCGGCTCCGAAGCGTTCTGGCCCACGGCTATGGACAAGGAGTGTGACAAGGCCGCACGCATTCTCAAGAGTTTCTGCAGTATGTTTCCCTACCCCCCGAAACACCTCTATTCACTCTCTGAAGAAATACATGCTAAATCGCCTATAGAAGATGGATTTTATACTACTGAATCCCAGCATCCCGCACCATCGCCAGGCGATGCTAGATCTCCTGGCCCCAGCGGCGAATCCAAGGTGCTCGTCAAGATTCCCACCTCTGCCATCGCGAATGCCAAGGGTCTAGCCATCTTCACGACATTCCGCACGGGCTTGCATATCTCGGGTGCAGGTGGTTCGGGCGTGGTCGTGGCCCGGCTCCCTGATGGCTCCTGGTCGCCGCCAGCAGGGTTCCTTGTCCATACGCTCGGCGCTGGGTTCATGATTGGCCTCGATGTGTATGACTGTGTTTGCGTGCTTAATACGCAGTCTGCCGTCGATGCGTTTGCCCGCCGGGCACGGCTCTCACTTGGCGGTGAGCTTGCAGTTGTTGCCGGCCCTGTTGGTGTAGGGGGCGGCTTGGAGGCTGCTTTTGGAAAATCAACGCCCAGCCAGAAGGGCCAACAAGGCGACACTAAAAATCACAGCAAGAACCCTGGTCACAGCGGTAATGGCTGCGAAAACAAGCCTGTATGGAGTTACATGAAGTCGCGCGGGTTCTATGCCGGCGTGCAGGCAGACGGCACAGTTATCATCCCGCGGCCAGACGCAAATGGCGCTTTCTATGGTCAACGCGGGATTACCGTAGAGAAGATATTAAAGGGAGAAGTAGTCCCAACAAAAGAGAATGTGCAAGAAAAAGACATTGTAATGTGGCCAGAAGGTGGCAGACAGCTTTCCGAAGTGTTGAAGGCCGCTGAGGGAAAAGGTGCCGATGCAAAAGTTATGCGAGATGTAGGTGATCATCCAACACCAGGGGACCTAGCCCCGCCTCCAGATGGTGCTGAGGGACACGGCGCTGGGGCCCATGGGCAAGGGACAGCGACTGTGGGAGAAGGTGGGCTAAAAGGCGGTGTCAAGTATGCATAGGTTTAAGGGGTTAGTGGTATTATTCCATAGGTGTAACCAACAAGAGCTTGTTTTGGAGTCAAGTTCTCACGGTATTGTAGTTGGATTTCTATGGATAACGTCTTTGCAACCCTCAGAATTATGATTAATGTAACTCTCTAGCAACTCCACATAGGGTTATGAGCTTTTCGTTTGAACCTCAGAGCCCTTGTAGCTAAACTCGGTCTCCTGGTTGCTTGAGAGCAACTTTCAGCATACTTCAACATCCTTAATATACTAGGCATGGTAAAGCATTCCAGTCAAGCTGAAGTAAAGCCAAGGTAAGAATAACAACAAGTAAAAATGTCTTGTGAGTCCAAAGACCTAGAGGCCAGTGTTTGTAAGGGCTTAAATATGTTGCTTGTGAACTAGCAAAAGTCCTGGACGGCTACGCCGGCTTTCGGCCGTCACAATACGCGTATTGATTACCAGCGATTATCAACATTGTATTCATAAAGCCTGGGGCTTGGATCGAATTTTACTTAGCTGAGGACAAATAAATGCTTTATTACCGGGGATTTCTCACCAAACAGGTTCTAAACATATAAGCGAACGGGGTATCATATGAATATCAGATGGTCTTGCGGCAGATTGTACGACGTCGACGGTCCTTTGTTAATCATACTATTCTCGTGCCGCTTTCTCTCACAAATAACAGTTATAGTGAGTAAATGATTGAACACATAATAATCCATTTTAGGTTATTCCAAGAGGGTAACCTGCTCGGTGGTGAAAGTTCTTCGTGTTCTAAAAGGTGCTATTATCCTGTTATGGAAGAATTTCTGGCTATGACTACAATACTCTCCACGTTAGAAGCGATGATTGGCCTAGATCTTAAATAGGCTTTTTCAACTGGAGTAAAATTTACAGATAGAATAATAAAGCTTTATGTCTCTTACTTAATAAATCCTCGAGATGAGCAAATAGACCTATTTAGTGGTTGCTTTGAGTCTTTTACGTATACGTGATTCCCCCTACAGATTTTTTTTGCTCCGCCCCCTGAACGACGAGTCGATACAAGACTATGGTACAGATATGAATCTCCATATTGAAGCTTAAATTGCCGAGCTTGCTCCAATTCCAAGTCGCGGTGTCCTCAACCTCAACATCTAACGAACGCTACAACTCCTGCCAACTGCGGGACTGTGCATAAATTTTAAGTCTAATCTCGTCTTCTCGATATTCTAGAAGTCTTTTCCGCCCTTTGGCTCTTCCTAGTCCTTTACGTAGCTGGTCAATTTATTATGGAGGGATTCTGTGATGAAAAGTCGAAGTTGAGAAAGTTTATACTGTGTGATAGAGTGTAGGTGAGGCTAAATGGCGTATGACTAGCTATTTTTAGTAGGGTTGAGGCTGCCATTTTCAACCCTAACATGGACACTTTAGATGGAATAATGCGGACGTTGTTGTTTTCCACGGGCATATGGAGAATGAAGTACGATGAAAGGATAAAAGACTCCTCTATCGTATGATATGCAAGTATGTGTATAGCTATAGCTAAGGCGATATCGACCATCAGCGTCGTTTTATTGCTTCATAAGTTTTTATTTTTATTTTCTATTTTATTTTCAAGACATATACTTTCTCATTCAACGAAGCGCCAATTAGGTTCGTTGATACGTAGCCTAAGATAGGCTGATAACTAAGCAACGGCCACCTACATTGAATGATTAAACTGAAGAAACATCGGATAGCTATTACCATCGATGTACAAGACCACAAATTTTACAGAGCAAAAGCCGGCGACGAGCATTGTTGGCTAGGGACGACCTGGGTGCTGTATTGGAATAAGAGCTCTGGAGATTTGCCTCTAAATTGATGTACGCTAATTGCCCCTATGTAGGGTTAAGTTTGTAGTAGTGGTATGAGATGGAGGATGCGTGTAGTCAGGCACTGTTCCGGGTTAGACTAGGTGAGAGAACGTCTATGTATTCAACAAGCAGACGCTCGTCAATGCGCCTCGTCTGTTTTCTTGTTGCCCCTGAGTATATCAATAAGTTGGATAGGCTAGGGTATGAGAAACTATCAGAAAAATGAGGTGAACTGCAGAAACGAAAATGGGAAAGGCATCCTAAGATACAGTGGTGCTGAGCACTGACAAGCGAGCAACCGTACCCAACCCAAGGACAAGATACGTTGTTGCGTTTATTGTATCGCTCCCTGATTAAGTACTAGCTACAGAGTATTTGGTGGAGAAAGTTCCATGGGTGGAACTAGATGACGAATTCCGGCATCGTTCGATGGATTGATTACCCCCTGTGTTGGCTCCGATGGCATTATTAAGTAGTTACACCATCGTGCCAGGGAAGGCATGTGAGTAGTAATATTGTTATCGCGCGCTATCGCCAATGCAAGACACTGTTGTCATCATGCTGTTCATTGCACGTTACACTTCGTATACCGATTAGACATAGTGGACTGAGGAATGCCGATCGAACTAATGATGTTGCTAATGTCTTCCTGTGCTCGTGGCTGGTGCCCTACGCATGCACGCGCGATGCCGCGACCTGACAGAAGATGATGAATGGTTGGTCACTGGTTGGTGATGGGTAGGCGGAAGCTGAAACAGTCTAGAGCCGCAGATGAGGATGAGTTTGCGGCAGCGAGTGGCCCTGCAGTAGCCGCACATACCTGCTGCAGACTGCTGTAATGCACAATGCCATATGCGGCGCGTACCTAACGCCTTGATCGTCCCGGTCGTTTGGCCCGGCGTTACGCTGTGGAGGGGGTGGGCTGGATTCACTGGCCCTGACTGGACTCAAGGCCTCTTATACATCCAAGTACCTACTATATAATAAGGTTTTGTTTAAAGCTTATCTCAATACCTACTGACGCTCACCTAGTTGTAATACTGGACCTGAGCGAATTCCGATGTCGATATAATGATTGGCCGATCAGTTGAGATACCGCTTTAGATTCTTAACATAAGTGTCTGTCATTTGTGCGCGTTGTGTATCGAGTGACACTTGAGCTGGGGTTTTGAAAGGTACGAAGTATCTAAGGTTACAGATGACGACTTGTTCCTAATATAGGTAGTCTAGCTACCCTAAATTGAGACACATTTCCTGATTGGCGTGGACGCTAAAAGGGGCTTCGTGTTTGGTCACAGTTGTTGTCCGCCTTACACTTTCCCTACGATCAAAAAGGACCGGAAGAAGGGTTAAGAACAGTTGGGGGCCGGCCACCATAAGAACATTCTGAAGTTTATGCCAGCGACGTAACCACAACGGCTTTATAGCGGGCTTTACCTAGGGCTGCTGCTGTAGAGAGTACTGGAAGCAGAGGTACACTGGACAGACTACACAACCTCAACTTACGAAGTACGATTTACCCGGTAATGCATGTATTAAGTACATTGTCGATCTAAGTGCTTGCTATAACGAATCTCATCGCTGAGAGTAAACTAACTGAGTGTTGTTTTTCCCTGTAGCAGAAAATCTCTAAATATCCTGATTGCGTTAAGCGCCGAAGCCCTCCTCTACAGCGCTTGGGGTGCTATTCGAAATACTGATAAACGCCCACATACTAGAATAGGTGAACTCAGCTATATTAAGTTCTGGAATGCCCAGTAGGATAAGTAAGACATACAACATTGATGGGTCCGAGAGATCCCTGGATCAACGAATCGATCCTAGCCGGTCGAACGGGACAAAACACAACAAGCGAGGCGCAGCTCGTCTTTGTAACACACAAGGGTAAATGACTTGGAAAATAATTGGATCATGGTGTGTTTATATAATTACTCGCAAGAGATTGCGTCGTCCTCGTCCGTCCTGATCCAATTTGTATTATACGGGGGTATGGTCCCAATGTAGCGGGATGCTTGGGAGACGTTAGCTTGGCAGGTAGCTGCTTAGTACAGGGACCTCACTGCCTGCCTGATGCAGGGCACTAGCAACAAGGCCCAGCAGAAAAGCGATGCATTAGCGAGAGAGAGAAGGCTATCTAGGGCCCGGCACTACATAGAAGTGGGCTAATAGCCTGCAGGTGGGCCGTACCTACATACATATAATGGTGCTGCAACCCCTTTTTCAGAGTTTACTGCTATAGTATTCAGTAACAGTGTTTCGATTAATTATGGATTGTAAATTTACACAAGAGTCTATTTGCCCAATTTCCAAGCAGAAATACAATGACCAAAAATCAAAATTCATTTGACGGCGAAAATTACTTAACTCTTATTACTTTCACAGAGTTGATTGTGGTTATGTATATTAGGTACCTTCAGTCAGATATTCTAGATATGTACTGCCCACCTGTACTTGGTACCTCACGTATATAGGGTGTTATGTAAGTAGGTGTGTACCTTTCCTTAATCGTCGTACTCGGGTTTGAAATTGGCCAATGACATTCTGTAGATTGCCTCATTCGAGGCTGGATTAGGTCAAGTGGGAATAATGGGAGCCTCTTTCCGAGGTACGTAATGTACTTGCGATGTACAAACGGGCGGGCCATTATGCTTTTTAGCCAGTTCCATGTTCACGGACTGGAGACTTAGACTTTTGTTACTTGGTGTTCTCGCCTCCTGCCTTGTTCACATATGGGGGAAATAATAGAAGACGGATCCCCATTGCATTCTTCTTCTCCGTCTTTCCTCTTTATACATAACGAAGCATGAGCTAGTTCGGGAATGGTCAGTGCTGTCTAAACGCTCATCTGCCATCTTGATTTTGCCTCTTTGCCACAACCTGCTATTGCATGATCAAACCCCACTCGATCATCCTGTCTTGTTACTGCTCCTGGATTCCAGTCTTGTCTCTGCTGCTACACCAGTGACATATAACACTTGTTATTCTGCAAGAGACACGAATCATTCTTTTAGTCACTCGGTCGCCCAAACTGGATTCCCTTTGGTTTTATTTTCCTCGCACCTGAAAGGGGCTGACATCAATTCAGCCAGCCCACTCACTCTCTTTACCTTCTACTCTCGGCGCCCGCGTTTTATCATTATTATCCGCAAGCCTCTCCACACCCTCACCGTGCTGTAACTGCAGAAGCGCTTGGTCGAGAGCACCTCTGGACCTAGCTAATTGTCCAGATTCTCCACCATTAGGGAGTTTTGATCCCCCAGCTGCATGCTGCAAGCCAACGAGCTATAGTGCATGCCTGTATCCAGATCCTGGAGAGATCTGGCCCAAAAGACTAGATACGCTACGCTTATCTAGGCCCTCTATTCGCCCAAGAAACCAGGGGCTAGGGACCCTCCGCCAACGCCACGCTGATAATCAAAAGCCTGGGGAGCTCCCATATCAGAAGATTGAAACCAAGTCTCTTGTTTATACCACGGCCCGATTTCGACTTCTCTTCAGAAGTCGTCCCGTAGAGTTACACTATCCAATCGGCCTAATAAGAAGGACCTTACTAATCATTCGTCACAATGGTCTTCACAAAGAAGATCGACCGCGCCTTTCAATGGGCTGGCGAGAAAATGGGGCAGGAAGCTAAGACAACGCACTCCGACGACTTCAAAACGCTAGAGACCGAAATGGCTCTGCGTCATGATGGTATGTTTGCTCAGAAATATCGTTTTACTGCTGTTACCTTGTGGAGTAGGAATGCTGCTAACTTCAAATACCTGGGCAGGCATGGAACGTCTCCAGAAGTCAATGAACACATATGTCAAATCGCTCTCTCGCCGGGGTGAAACTTTCGAAGATAAGGAGAAAGGCCTACCCGTTAGTTACCTCGGTCGAACCATGATTACCCATGGTGAGGACTTCGAACCAGATTCTGAATTCGGCAACTGCTTGATTGGTATGTTGTTTTGCCACGGTATGATCTATTAACCTAAAAACATGCATTAACAAAAAGTCCTTGCAGCTATGGGGAGAGCAAATGAGCGTATTGCTGGAATTCAGGAAAGCTATGCTGCTCATGCAACCTCGTATTGGCTGGAAGGTTTGGAGCGATCATTGGTGATGATGAAAGAGTATCAGGTTCGTTTCCATGCTCGCTTTTCAAGTAATTAGGTGGATCCCAAAGCTATGAAGCTAACATCGACCGCGACTAGTCTGCAAGGAAGAAGCTCGAAAGCAGGCGTTTAACGTACGATGCAAGCACAACAAAGATGCAAAAGGCCAAACGCGAAGATTTCCGACTTGAGGACGAGCTTCGAGCTTCAAAGGCAAAGTATGAGGAGTCTTCTGAGGACGTTTACCGTCGGATGATGGATATCAAGGAGGCAGAAGCCGACTCCGTAAGAGATCTGACCAATTTCCTCGAAAGCGAACTCGATTATTACGAACGTTGTGCCGAAGAACTCCGAAGAGTTAAACAGGAGTGGGTGGCTAGCCCGACACAAGCACTTTCTGGCTCCCGAACCTCAGATTTTGGCTCTATGAGACGCCCAACAAACCGAGGGAGAAGCAATACAGCCCATTCCTATACTGAAAGCAACGATCGCAGCGAACGATGGACAGGTCGACAGGGTACCTACGATCAGGAGCCGGCACCTGAACCAACACGAATGCCAATTCGGTCAAACCGCTATCCCGCTAGTGGTTCAGTGTCCCCCGATGCAGCACGCCCTAGTATAAACCGTGCTTCTACGTACGGCGGTATCGACTCTACTCCGTCGAGAAATTGCACGTACCGCGAACCTCCGCCGCCTCCTGTGCCAGAAATATCACTACGGAAAATCACTACCGTGCCTACAAACGTTGGCACGCTCCGGAATAATCTACGCCCCGTTAACAGGATACAGACCAACAATCAGAACCTGAGCCCAGATTGTTTCGGCGATGACTACGATACAGCAACAAGCAGCGGCAGCCCAGAATACGACCGCAGCGAGAGTCCCGCTACAAGCTACGGCAGTCTAAGCCGAACAACTAGCAACACTGCTCTCCGTCCCAACACTACAACGGGCAGTGCAAAAAAGGCGCCTCCGCCGCCGCCGCCGAGCCGAGCGAAGAAGCCGCCACCGCCCATCCCAGCAAAGCGAGACGGCACATATTGAGTTTTATTTTTTAGCTTATAGTAGCAGGTAGAAGTTAGGCGTCGTTTGTGTTGAGCACTAGCATACATGTCCGAATCGAGTGTTCGACCATTCAGCCTGTCAAGTAGAACGGCTCTTTCAGCTTCGAGGAAAATAAGGGGTATTATCACTTCTAGTGATCACATCTCGGTGTTCAATTTATATATGACTAGAAAAGGTTTATTCGCTACCTGTCCGTCTGGATGATCAGATGGTCACACGATCGGCGTTATGGTGTTCTAGATGAGAAAGGAACTCACGGAAGCTCTCCTATACGCAACACAGTAGGGGATAAATTCTGGACTGGCTCCTGTTGTCCCTTAAGGCTTAATACATGTTTTTCACTGTGTATTCTCTTAATGTTGATTATTTCGTGAATTTCGGCGAATTTAATTATTATAAAGGCAACTAACGAATAGGTGTCATAAACTATTTAAGGTAATGAAGGGCATAAGAGGAGTTGGAGCAAGTATTTCATTGTGCTGACAGCAATTTATGGATAAACCACCTGCACCTCGAGTAATTGAGCAAAGGGTTATATACTATGCTTGCCCTACGAGATAGTGCGACTTTCAATGTGACGATTCTACA
Organism: Xylariaceae sp. FL1651; assembly: GCA_025201745.1. Taxonomy (NCBI): domain Eukaryota; kingdom Fungi; phylum Ascomycota; class Sordariomycetes; order Xylariales; family Xylariaceae; species Xylariaceae sp. FL1651. The sequence goes on from MU624279.1 coordinate 174,179, forward strand.
TATACCTCCCAACCTAAAGCCCTTGATATTATGTATGTATGCATTGCGTTAGCTCCCGAATTCGGCTTTTCAAGCCGGAACGTCTAAGTTTCTATACACTATGCTTGATAGCACCACCTATAATGTTGCATCTTTTAACACGATTATACCATGAGCGCGATATGTTTCAACTCGCTAGAAGAACTTGTCAGCATTACCATCGATCTCGCCCTCAGCTGAATATCTTATTCTCGGGAATATACTGGGAAACTCACTTCTGTACCTGCTCTCCAACTTTCATAGGTTCGTAAACAACCTGCTCGCCCTCGTCACGACCGAGATTGAACTGCTCTGCACGCATAGCCCGCGCCCTCTCGGCGAGCTCGGGAATAGGCGCAAGGTCGAAGTCACTAGCCAGATGCCAGAAAAAGGTACTGCTGATGCGCACAAGTGGCCGATCCGGAAACTCGGCTTTCCGCTTCGCGATTGTAGACACCGTGGCGTCGTTCACGACTACCTCGTGGAAACCAGCCTTTACAAGTCCGCCCGTGATGTGCTCAAGCTGCTTCCCAGCCTGCACGAGCAAGTAGTTGCCCACCGGAATCTGAACTGGGATTTTGCGCCCTGTATTGCGCGCCCAGATGTGCAAACCGGGATACCGGCTGCGGCCGTGGATCGTCAGGAAGTTGAGGTCCGTGTGGAAGCCTGCTAAGATGGTGTCTCTTGTGCCATACTTCTGAAGATCGGAGGCTGTGGGCGCTAGGAGATGTGGGCTGGTAGGACGTGAGTAGACGAAGTCGAACAGCCAGGTCAATTAAAAGTGAGTGGACAATAGGGAATATATAATTGCAATGGCTCTCTGACCGTACATCACCAAAGGAGGTTGCTTACCCGTATCGTCCCGCATTGCTGAAGGTTTCAGCGGGCAAATCCAAACCAACGGCGGCCATCTCAGCGAGCCCGGAGACACTAAACAAGAAGAGGGTTAAGTATTTTACTATCGTGATTCTTCGTTCATGCACCATCTTTTCGCATGATCGACGACGTGCGACCTAACGCGCGGCTCGCGAATGGGATGAATCAACAGGGCATTCGGTGTACTTACGCGCTCTTCATACTCTCGCCCCATTTCATCATAACAGGCGTCCAACGCTCGCGGATGCCCTCGGCCACAGGAACAATATTCTCGGCGTTGAGGCCAGGGAATTGGGTCGCATATGGCGCCGGGTCGCCCATGCGCCAGAAGAACCGGCACTTGGGATCGGGCGAGTGCGCGCTGATGTCGAGGGGCCGCTCCTCGGGTGCCAATCGTCGGATGACATCGAGACAGGGCTCGTCAACGGCGCATTTTGGCTTCTCGGTGTTCTCGAGCGTGACGCCGACCTGGTAGCCAAGCTCGGGCCGCTCGTCTTTTTTGAGGACTTCTTCCGGCTGCGCAAAGTAGTCCTCCAGCAAATCCAGGAAGGCGACGTTGTCCGACTCCGACACGCGGCTATCGTGCAGAACCAGGGCGCCGTAAGTGATGAGGGCGCGCGCTGCCTTGAGACACTCTTCGTGTGCTGCTGGTGAATCGCGCGACGAAAGGAAGATGTCAAGGTCGATGATGGGTAGGTCCATCGTTGGCTCTTTTGCGAGACTCATCTTGGTGGTTTATCCTGTTTTAATTATCCTCAGTTTTTACCAATCCCTTCCCACAATGGGTTCAGGCGGGGCAGAATTACTGAATGGTAGGTAGGTGATACCCTTTAACTGTTTGGAAGTCGTGCAAATCAGTGGATCTGAATCGTACGACCTATACGTACGTCCTATACATATAAATTGGGTTTCATGAACTGAGTGAGTTGGCGATGTCACGGTCAGAGCTTCGAAGATGTTACGAATAGACAATGCTCAAACCATAGACCTACTGGGGCCCTGTTGATAAAGACATTGAACATGTGATAGTAGACGGTTGAAAATGGCACGAACTCAGCGTCTTCTTGGCGGATTATCACCAATCAGATTGGTGGCCAAGATCTGCTGATCGATACCTGGACACGGTATGTCACGCAGCACAACCCTATTTCGATCTTTTGTCTCGTGGGCATCACAAACGTTTCGAAGGCTTGCCTGGCTGGGCTGGAACTGAAGCAGCCGGCCCCGGCCGCTATCCGCTATCACTGCTGGGTTTACTAACTCTGAAGGTCGTAGTAATTATGTCCCGACGTTTACCGACGGAACCAGCCCACGCGGGCCAATACTTGACTGGTCTGCGGTAATTTATAGATATGATTCGATATTTCAACTCTTTCCAACATTTCCTAGGTTTCTGTCAACATGTCTAAATAGATCGCGTAGAAGGCAAGTATGTCGTTTCAAAATATGACTCGCCAGAACCCCTAATTACGGCTTAGGTGATTTATATGGTAGTCTAAATTCAGTAGCCCATCTCCATCCTGTTCCACACTGCTCCTATTAAAAAAACCTCCATCCTGATAGACCTTAGCAGATTTCTCGTAAACCGCATTGTAAGCAAACTACTTAGGTAAGCTTCTGAGTGATACACACGCCGGTATCGTGAACGTACGGCGACTTGCTTAATCAACTGTGCACTATAAAGGTGACAGTCAACAGAATAGAGCGTAAAGCTAACGTTATCTCTTAACTCACATGCTAATTAAGCCTCAGAGTGTCCTTGGCGCCGCATAAGGAGAAGAACTGAAGCCTGTCTGTCGACTGCCGTTTATCATATTCCAATCCGCCTTTCAACCCTTCTAGAAGAATCTCGAGGCTCACTAGTAGGGCTCTCCATTTGTCGAAAACCAGAATCAGCCGTATTTCTCAACTAGTCTAACGGTCTTCTGTGCATCTGGGGTCCGCCACACGTTCTGACCTGCTTAGTAGGTGGCCGGTGGTAGGCTCAAGGAGGCACACTCGGTTGAAATGCCATTCAAGCGAACGAGAACAGGCTGTTTAACGTGTAGGGAAGATGGCTACAAATGCGATGAACAAAAGCCTTTCTGCGGACGATGCGTACGTCTCAGCAAAAGCTGCAAAGGTTACGGCCTCAAATTGAAGTGGCAGAGCCCTGTAAAACCACAGGCGAAGGCAACAAAAACGGCTCGCAAACAGAGCGCTTCAACAAATTTGGCGATAAACGCACAGCACTCCGCGATACTGGTTCCATCACGAACTATGGGCAGTGGAATGAAGTCCCAGCATGCATATTTACTCAACCACTGGTCAACGACATTGGCTGCACTAATCACCATGGCGCCGACCGTCCAAAACCAGTTTCATACTCATATTACGCCCATGATCGAGCATTCACCAGCCCTTCGTTCAGCCGTGTGCTCGATAGCAGCATACCATCTAGGAATTTTGAGGGGTGACGCTTCTCTTCACACGCTTGCATTGTATTACCAAACAGACGTTGCCTCCTCGCTGTCGCAGACGATACTGACGGAAAGTCCGCTAGTCGCCCTGGCCACCATTATGATCTTACAAATTACTGATCGATTTTTCATGACAAACTCGGGCGTTAACCACCTACAGGGAGCCAAGGGCATTATTAAGAGAGCGGAGCTGACATCCTTGGACTGCGATGCTGGAACATTCCTGCTGAGCCTCTGCTGTTATCACGACGCGATGACCTCGGTCTCCAAGCGAGCCAGTCCAATCCTCGGCCTTGGCGCTAACGTCCCATATCTGGAGTACGTATTTCATAATTGTTGAAACTTCCCTTTGCGTCAAGATTCTGCTTATTTTCTCCTGCATGCTCTCAAGCCTTCCTACAGTGAATTAAGTTGAGCTATAGGCGATAGGTTCTAATTCTTGATTTCGTACAGTGAACTACAGCCGATGCAAGGGCTGGAACCCTTGTGGGCGATTATCAGCCGGATAAGCAGCATGTGCAGTCAAAGTAGAAGCCTACACGAGAGTGAAGGCGCAGCGATTGAGCAAGTCCTCAAGTCGATTGATACGCTCGCAAGTCGTGAAGGAGATCTCGGCCACACAGTTCACGCCTACAAAGAAGCTGCATACATCTATCTGTATCGAGTCTGGTACAATGTCGGTTCTCCGCACCCTACCACTCTCAGGCACGCGAGAAACTGCCTTAGTCATCTATCACAGGTTTCTGTCTCTTCGCCTCTCGCCTCAGTTCATGCATGGCCACTTTGGACAGCAGGCTGTGAAACGATTGACGCCCAGCTGAGAGAGCTTGTGCGAGAACGAGTGAAGGCTATGTACGAGGTCCGGCATATGCCTTCTCTGCAGAGACTCCAGCTGGATATTGAGTACGTATGGCAGATAAAGGACAATGAACGAAGCTCGACAGGCATCGACAAAGTGGACTGCATCCAAGCTATACTAGTTACACGACAGAGAGAAGCCGATCTTATTTGAATCCTGGGGCCTTTCATGAATTGAATGAATAAGTCTAAAAGAATAGGATCTTGTGTTTGGATTATAAGTCAATCGTTGCCCAAGGTACCCTAGCTCCCAAGGAGATTTTTATATTTAGAGCTGCTGATGTGACGGAGTGGATACACATACCTCTTCTCCCCTATGCCAGTCTAAACTCACCGAAGCTCTAATCAACATAGGTCAAAAGGAAAACAAACTCTCGAAAATGAAGTGTTAGCAAGTGCACTTAGTCGGCTTGGCCGGATGACCGTTTGAAACAAATGGAGCTTTAAAATAAATAAGTAAAAAGAAAAGAAAAGGGAAAGGCACGAAGGAATGGTTTAACGGAGCTAAGATTTATTACGAGACGAAATGAAATAGAGATAATGTAAGTGTTAGTACATAGCAGGCCAGTGGTTCTATGTTAACCAGGCGAGGCGGTGGAAATATTAAATGTCCCCGCAAAAGCCGGTTTTTTCTTTCCACCCCTACTAAAACCACCTAAAACACCACCTTCAACAATTAATCGTCAAAAATCATCACTTTGACCAAATCTTTTGGTTTTTTCATTATTAGAAACAGAAATAACGCCTTTATTTAATCTTTACTAAAATTGTTGTTTTAAGGTATAAATAGGCTGTAAAGTGGTTATTTAGTGTGGAATGCATGTTTTGCGGGGACATTTAATATTTCCACCGCCTCGCCAGGCAATCCCTAGCAGCTCACAACTTTTGATATAGAGGAGAAACGGGGAGTGGGGAAGTGGGGAAATGGGGTAGTCTAGGGGGGGGGAGGGGAGAGAAAATACAGTATACAGAGATGTCATTGACGGTATAGATTACTGTGCTATGTAGCTCTTATCGAGACACTCATTCCCTTTTACCAACCTTCACGACGTCTATCAACAATCTACCCATTTGTTAAAGGCACCCGTCTTGTTCCTCTCTCTTGAGAGGCTGTCAAAATCCTTACACCTACCGACCTCGCCATCCTTAATAACAGCAGCTCACATCCTCCGCCACATCACTAATCAGCTTGGCTCTTACGAACATGGCGACAGAGGACGCGCGATACCGCCAGTCGAGCCAGTACCGACTCTGGTCCTTTTCGCCGTCACATCTCCAATCCCTTCGCGAGAAAACCAATTCTCTAGCTAGAGCCCACATATCCAATCGCTTGCGCGCCTCATCACCACCTGTTGACTCGCTACCCGAGTTTCTCACACCCGGGGAGGAATCCATGCTGCTTAACTTCTACACCGTGGAACTCCTGCGTGCAGCGACGTTTTGCGACCTTCCAACCGACATCCAGGCAACTGCTGCCATCTTCCTCCGCCGCTTCTACGTCACCAACAGCCTCATGACTTACCCCCCGATGGCCTTAATCAAGACATGTCTCTTCTTCGGATGCAAAGCCGAGGGTTACTACATGCGCCTACAGAAGTTCGCCGACAAGTTTCCTGACACAACTGGCGAGGAAGTTCTCGCTGCCGAATACGTGCTCTGCCAAGGAATACGTTTCGCCTTCGATGTGCGCCACCCCTACCGAGCGCTAGAAGGTGCCATCATGGAGCTGAGAAGGCTGGGCGACTTTGATGAAAACCGTATAATTCGAGCGCATCAAAAAACTAGAGATATTTTAAAGTTCAGTCCACTGCTCACCGACGCATACTTTCACTACACACCCAGCCAGATCATGCTAGCGGCACTATCAATGGCAGATGAAGGCTTAATGCAGCGGATGTTACGAGAGGCATTTGCCGGCCAAGGTGAGAGTGCCAAGAACCGGGTCTTGGAGGTAATACAAAACTGTAGAGCTATGCTTGAGAAGGAGGCGCCTGAGAGGAGAGCACTGTACTGGGACGCAGTAAGAAAATTGACCCCCCTCAAGACCTTTTTGTGTCTGAAACTGACTAGCTTCCTAGAGCGCAATTACAGAGACTATGCGACCATTGAAAAAGAAATTGAGAAAGTGTCGAGACCCGGATAGGGTGGACTTAGTTGCACTGCAGAAGGCGAGACGAGAGCAAGGCAAGCAGAAGACAAAGGCAAAGGTGGCTACGAAAGAAGATGGCGACGTATTCAGCACTAGCAACGGCGTCGGTAAAGATGAAGAAAGGGAATTCAAAAGGCGGAGAGTCGGAGGCGGGGATGATATGTTTGGCCCTCCATTATGATGCAGGCGTTTGAAGGCCACACTGCTGATGTTCCGACTATTTTAATAATCAGCGTGCTGGATGCCCCATCATATCAACACACAGCACTATCCATGTTCGCTGATAATAGCCTCATGTCGCTGAACTGGAACAACCAGAGTAAAGGCTCAAGGCGTGGTACCGACAGTCTCGATTATCTAGAAACAGTGGCCACTCCCAGAGATGGGATCTGTAAGGCTATATTTCCTTGCAGAGAGGTAGGGAAGCTAGGTGTCTGCGATTACGCGGTTTAGCTGGCTAAAAAGACCACTCCGAAGCTCTGGCTCTTTTGCAGGTAACGAGTGGTTATTGCCACCGACATCTGTCAAGACACAGCGTGGCACGGCACAACACACTGAGCTACGTTGAATCCAGTCCAATGCAGCTGTCATTGACCAGTGAAGAGCGAAGGTTGTACAGCTCAAGGTCCAGTACAGGAATTTGGGTACATATCTCAGGACCTGCCATTCGCCAAAGAAGTAAAAGTAGGTCAATGGATCTCTATACCTCATTCTATATTATGAGATTGCATGTTTGCACGTCTGAGGCAGCTGCTTTAAGTGCTTAGTTAGTCAATCCATTCTAACTGCGGTTGGGCATTGGGCGAGCACAAGAACAGCTCATCTTTACATGACTCCATTGTTTAAACCTACTCGTATATCCCTAATTAAATTGTAGTAACTTGGTAAACTAACAATGGAAGCGATGTTCGGTTGCTGGTTCGAAATTTATCTCTGTTGGCCTGCTTCGTAGTTCAATGGGAAAATGTGTCTCGGTTATCATAATTGTGGTTTGCTATATGTGTACCTAGCGAGCTAATAACAGCGAATGATCGCTGAACCATATCGAGCCTATCTTGACCCCGGACACCGGGCCTGGGACCAATTGGGGCAGATCGACATCCTCCATCCATTCGCGTTAGACACCATTCAGACCGCTCACGAGATGCCCAGCTTTTTATGCCGCTAAAAGGTGTACAAGTAGGGCAGGTCTTTCATAATGATACGTAGTATCCAACCCCAGATCTTGGTAGGCTTTGAAGCTACCCCGCGATGGTTCGCAGGAGCTTCTAGAAATGGTAAGGAAGCTGATGAGATTGATGCTGGGGTAGTGATAATTGATGAGAACAAAAAACACCGGGCTTGCCCCCTCACGAGTAAGAAAGTAGAATTTGTGGTTGCGCTTATATTGAAGGATAGGCAGAAGTTTAACTAGTCCTTATTGCTGATTATAGCGCCAATAGGTGTCCTAGCAGCAGGTGTTGAAAAGAGAAAGAAAGTACTTTCTAGTCGCGATACTACCTCCTCATAGGGCATACACAAAGCACAATGATGACCGACATCGAGGCGGCACGTTACCACGATGAGTCCAAACCGAACCCAATCGTTCACCATAATGAAAATGCCGGCGATCTGAAGGCGGAGCACGACAGCCGCCATATCGGCACACTCGAGCGGAAGCTGAAGTCTCGACACGTGCAGTTTATGGCTCTCTCAGGTGCCATAGGCACAGGACTCTTCGTGGGCAGCGGACAAGTCCTGTCACTTGCGGGGCCTTTGTCGGCGTTCCTCGCATACCTCATCACAGCCTTTAACGTGTACTGCGTTGTGCACAGTCTCGGCGAGATGGCAACATATCTTCCCTTGCCGGGTGCCGTACCCATCTACGCGGCGCGCTATGTGGACGAGGCGCTGGGGTTCGCTGTCTCGTGGAACTACTGGTGGCAGATTGCCATTGGCGTGCCCATCGAGGTCACGGCGAGCGTCGTAGTCGTCGATTACTGGCCCAACGACGTGCCGGACGCTGCGCTCATCACAGTCTTCCTCTTCGCCATGGTCATCCTCAATTGCTTTCCGGTGCGCATATATGGAGAGGCTGAATTCGCCTTCGGCGCCTTGAAGCTGACAACCATCGTGGGCTTGATCCTCCTCATGTTCATAATCACGCTTGGCGGAACGCCGAATGGCGAGCGTATCGGCTTCCGGTATTGGGTGGACCCAGGCCCTATCAACGAATACCTTGTGACGGGCTCGCTGGGCCGCTTTCTCGCCTTCTGGAAGGTCTTCATCCAAGCGACGTTCTCATACGGCGGAAGCGAGATGGTCGTCATCGCGTCGGGTGAGACCGAAAACCCGCGGCGGAACATCCCCAAAGCCATCCGTCGTGTCTTCTGGCGCATCGCCCTATTCTACATACTCGCCATTTTCTTGGTCACGCTGTGTGTGTCTTCGATGGATCCGCGTCTACTCAGTGCCATCCAGACTTCGGCACCAGGCGCCGCGGCAAGCCCGTTCGTTATTGCGATCGAGAACGGCGGTATTCATATCCTGCCGTCCATCATCAACGCCGTGATTCTCAGCTCCGCCTGGTCGGCAGGCAACTCTTTTTTCTATGCTTCGACCCGCGTGCTATATGCCGCAGCGCTCGACGGCAAGGCCCCCAGGTTCTTCAAGTTCGAGCGATGGGGTGTTCCTTATGCATGCGTGGCCGCGACAACGCTGCTGTCGCTACTATGCTACCTTAACGTCAGCAACAGCGGAGAGAATGTCTTCTTCTGGTTCTCAAACCTGTCGGCCGTATCAACGCTCATTGTGTGGTCGTCCGTGTGCATTACATATCTCCGCTTCTATTATGGGCTTCGGCACAATGGAATCTCTCGTGACAGCCTGCCATACAAAGCACCACTGCAGCCATTTCTGGCATATTTCGCCATGTGCTTCTGCATTATTGTAGCTTTCTTCAACGGCTTCGATGCCTTCTTCCCGGGCAAGTTTAGTGCTAAGACGTTTATACCTCCTTATATCGATATCCCAATCTTTCTCTCTTTGTTCTTCGGTTACAAACTGGTGAAGAAAACGAAACTTGTCAAGCTCAACGAGATGGACCTGTGGAGCGGCAAGGCAGAAATTGATCGGCTTGAGGGGACTTGGCCTGAGGTTAAGCCAAGAAATTTCTTGGAGAAGATCTGGCTGTGGATCGCATAGATACTTATACACCGATTTGATATAATTCAGTTATTACGGTATCATTCGCGAGTATGCTTTCGAATATCTACGAAACGTTTCCATTCCTTTCCAAGCTTTTTCCTCTCACATATTACCATAACTGACTTCCAACGGACATTCATGCCGTGATTATATGATATGACGGATCCCGTACCATTAATCTCCAGAAAGAAAATACCCTAGCATTCCCCGGGTTGAGTTCATCGAGTGACCTGTTAGAGATTGACAAGCATAGCGGCACCGCCGAAAAGCGCTGCAGCACCAACAGCACCAGTCTTCATTGGCATAGCAACACCCTTGGAACTACTGCTAGCACCACCACCAGCGGAAGTGGCAGCAGGGAAGGTAGTCGTAGCCGTTGTGACGCCACTGGTAAATGGGATTCCGCCACTACCGCTGCTCGCGCTACTGAAAGCGGCCGTGGTGGTTGTTGCTGATGGGTCTGGTTTACCAGATGTATTGTCGGGGTTCAAAACCCTGTCAATATGTCAGCAGTCTCGTTCAAGTCTGGTTTGTGGTCATGGAAGGGAGAGTTACTGGTCGATAACGTGGACGACGCCGTTGTCGACGAGAATGTCAGGCGCAACGACACGTGCTGAATTGACAAAGACATCCCCGTCTATGATACTTATGGTAATGTCTTGACCATTCTCCGTTGTCAAAGTACTATTGCTGAGGCTCGTGGAGTAGCCTACAGTGCCGTTCACAACGTGGTATCCGGCGATGCGGCTAAGTTGTTCCGTAGTCAGGTTACCTACGATGCTACCGATGGCATTGAAAGCGTCATTGTTCGGGGCGAAGATTGTGACGTCTCTGGCACCGGTCAGATTCTGTGTCAGGTCGGCAGCTGCGAAGGCACCGACAGCTGCAGTGAGGTTCGTATTAGAGAGTGTATCTGTCACATTCTGGGGAATGGAAAGAACCCCTTTGACAATGTGGATAGTGCCCCCAGTGAAGTTAACATTCTAGCACAGGATGATCAGTGTATGAGTTTTATAATGCCAACCATGAGAAGCAGACGTACAGCTGTCTCTACGGTGATATTCTGCTTTCCAGCGCTGTAGAATGTCACATTGCCATCAACCAAGACGGCTTCAACACGTTGACCCCCAGTGACATTAGTATAAGACTGATTCGTCAATAGTGTGGGAATGAACACTGAGGTATTACTAATATCTGAGGCGAAGTACGTCCCGTTCAGGACATGGTAGGTCAGGAGTGCCTCCAGGTAGCCAGGTGTGGAAAGTAGGGTAGCAGAATCAGTGTTATTTATGACGGCATTCAGGGCATCGTTGTTCGGAGCCAAGATGGTCACTATCAAAAATTGTTAGTTATATTTTACCAAGCACACCTGTACCCTATTATTCCGAGCGTGACAGCTCTGTAGCCCAGGTCCTACGTCATACTAGGCTAATGTTGGTTCCCTGACTTACCATTCTGAATATTGTTCAGCGACTGGAGAAGCTGAGGGTTTTGTTGCAAGAGAGCTACGCCAAACGTTAGTTACCTGCTGCTATTATAATCAAGGGTCATCATACAGTTAAGAGTTGAGAGGGATGAGTTCTGAGATCCCAGAGCATCTGTCAGACTAGGGGCATTTTGCGCCGTAGCAGTGGAAGCCAGAGCCAAAGTAAAGAGCCGCTGGAGCTGCATTGTTATGGCCGCGCTCAAAATTATCTCGTCTGAGTTACAAGAGAAAAGAATGCGGAACTGATACGGAGACGGACGATAGACATGAAAGGACGCCAATCGCTTCTACCCGGAGCGAGGAATCAGGCTCTTTAATGGCCATGCTAAAGGGATCTGCCCATCTGTGCAACAAGGAGAGTCCATAATTTTCTTCCATATGAAGTCATGATGTCGCAGCTGCGCCAACAGCCAAGGCGACGGTATACCCTGTCCAGCAGAGAGCCGGGTACTCAGTCCAATCAGATATGGCCGGTCCGCAGGTGGCAGATCAATGGTAACCACGTAGCAGATATTAGTGTAGAATGGAATGACTTACGCGATGTTGCGTGACAGTGGCCGACTTATCCGAATACGCAGAACTGTCCGTAGTTGGTACAATTAGCTTTGGTCGTAGATACAAGTGCAAGACAGTTTGGTTGCCTTCTCACTAGCAATGCCAATTATTATTTCTCCTCAATGTGTTTTCAAGTCCACTTCAATCCCATTTTACCATAGCTCAAGACTTACGGCGTAAGCAGAGTCACAGGGACAGTGGCTACTCGTGAAGGACACTAACTCGAATAATCTTTAACAATCAATTACGTCAAGACATCTTGGGAACTGAATAATCGTTGCCATGCTGTGCACTAGTTCGTGGCTGTACCTCGTTAAGCTCGTGGTTGGGCCGCCTCCGTATATTGAGCAAATCTAGGTCTACTGCTTAATTGACTATTCCTTGTACATATGTATGTCAATAAAACCGACTTGCGGCTGATCGACCCCTGGCCCTTGGCATTATCATCGATTTGATGGATTCTTCCGCATGAAACGAAAAGCCAAGTCGATCTAAGTATCCATCAGAAACACTAGCTCCGATACTTTACTTCCTCCTCCAATGCCAGCGTACGGCAATGCAGCTGGCTTCCTGAGCTGCAGCTCTCTTTGGCTGGCACGGAGGAGGCAAGGGAGGGGGTGTTTACGCGGCCCGCCTCTGTCACTGACACTATCCTGAAGTCAGCGGACGCTGAGTTGTATAACCAATGCCCTGTTTTTGGCCAATTTTACGTAAAATCGAAAAAGCAAATTCCGTAGTCAGAAAGCTATTCTCATTGCCCACCCTTAGGAAAGGCGCAATACAGTATGTATTCAAGGACTTCTGATGATGAACAGACTATGTGGTCCTTTATTCTTCTGTAACCAATGCCCCCAAATAATAAACTGAACCTTACTCTGGACTGTAGCTATAGCTCTGTTTCCATCTGTTGAGATATAAAAAAGGTCAATGAAACTTATCGGCGTGGCCCACACAGAAATCAATGACGCTCTCATAGGCTCAGGCAGGGTTGTTGCAGTGAACCATAAGTACCTACCTATATTTGTTACATCGTCTCTCCCGCCCCCATGTCGGCCCACTTACCCTATAAGGCGTGCGGGGGAATAGCAACCAGCGCCTTATCCGGCCATTCCTAAAACTGCAGTTTTTATCTAAGTCTTTTTTCTTTCTAGCTTAGCTTGACGCCGGATGCTTAATTCTTGTCAGCGATGGGTGATCCAGAAAAGTTTCGCATCTTCGTCTTCAGCAAAACCGCAGCCTATAGACATGACTCCATCCCAGCCGGCATAGAGGGCCTTGCGCGGCTCGGTGCCTCTACAGGTACCTTCGCCGTCGAAGCCTCGGAGGATGCTGCTCTGATTAATGCCGATTTCCTATCACAATTCAAAGTGATTGTGTTCCTATCCCCTAGCGGCGAATTTCTCAACAAAGAACAGCTGCTTGGTTTGAAAAAGTACATTAACAACGGTGGCGGTTTCGTTGGCATACACTGTGCCTCGTCGGCTATGCGTTCGGAACCATGGTACGGTGATCTTGTTGGCGCCTACTTTACAGAACACCCAGAGCCCCAGCATGGTGTCGTGAAGGTCGAGAACAAGGACCATATCATTGTGTCTGGATTTCCAGAGCAGTTTAAGTGGTTTGACGAATGGTATAATTTTACTTGGAATCCTCGTGACCGCGTAACGGTCCTGTTAAAGATAGACGAATCGGACTACGAAGGTGGGACAATGGGTACAGATCACCCCCTGGCTTGGTGTCGCGAGTTCGATGGGGGCCGGTCCTTCTATACTGCCTTGGGACATTTCGACGAGGCATACCGAGATGAAACATTTATGAAGCATGTGCTGAACGGCATTATTTGGGCAGCGAGACTTGATTAAAAGCAACAGGCTAATGGATAATACCCGAACTCAATATAAACACACTTTTAATGTTACCCAACTTCTCTGTGGGCTGGAACGGGTGCTGTAGGAAGCTCCAAGCCTCATCCCACACCCTTGAAATCCCACCCTCAAGGCTGCGGTCACGCGTTGGTAGCCTCATCTGACGCTATACGCCCCAGCCAGTCTAAATAGGAGAGGGAGGAGGAGGAAATATCAACACTGCATAAGCCAGCACTATCTATACAGAATGAAGATATATAATCCGCTCTTGGTTTATGGGCACCTTAGCCTATGCCATGACTTTCACAATAGCGGTTCTTCCTCTCTGTAAATCCGGGTTGCCTCACTGGCGGGATATGTAACCGCATTTTTGCTCCCAAGCCCTCGCCCCCTCCAAGGCAGCACCTAACCCGAGCTGGAAACTCTCAGAGCGGGAGCTCATAATTTCCGCCGAAAATAACGTCTAGGGCGACAAATCCCGCGGGCAATATTTGAGATTGCGTTACTGGTGAAGGTCGTCGCGTTGCTGGACTGAAGGAGTGCTTGTGCCGCCGCATAGAGATTCGCGGCGTCCTTGCCGCTAGTGTTCCTGGCCGGAAGTAACATTGTAACAGCTCACTCGGGTTAGAGTGGCCTTTAGATACGTACCCCAGCGCAACGCCCTGTCGTGGAGCTGAAAGATGATATTCTAGGATAGCCAACCTCATTCATATCACTTATATGGCAGCACGGCAGGTTGGTTAAGTAGAAGCTATCGCTGGAGCATATTGCAGGCTGAACCAGGAGACAGATTTCACAAATCAGAGGATAGCCAATAATATAGGCAATGCGGCGAAGGTAGCCGTTACAAACGTCGAGTTTAACGGATCAACCTTTTTGAGCCAAACTCGCCCACATCATTTATGAGAGGACGATATGTTAGATCTAAAAACTATTCCCGACATCATGCCGCGAAGAATTTACGTCTTTGTCATGAAACCTTCGTACCGTGGTGTTTTTTATGATAATTTTACAGAATAAGGATATCCTAACTAGTCAGGTTCTGAAGCGTGCGGCTTCAATCATCGATCGCATTGTTGTAGCAAGATCATATCTACTGCTTTCTAACTTTATCCAAGGCTCGTCTGGTACTGTATGAGCGCATCATGGCTATGTAACTTGTGAAAACATTGGATTCGAGGGCTGTAGCAGTTTAACAGCCAAACCTCCTTCTAGGTATAGGTGCTTCAACCGGGGGAACTGCCTTTCCAAAAAGAAATATAAATAAAAATATAGATAAATAAAAGAATGAAAAAGGGCCGGGGGGATTGTGTAGTAATTATATTCTATATTGCAATCGGGAAGTCAAGTGAATAATCCCGCGAAGCACACGATATTATTACCTAGACTTCCCTTATCTAGTCTCTAACCTAATGCAGCACGTGATAGGAGCTACCACCTACGCTCTGTATCAAGAACTGATTTACTTTATCATAGCTACTTTTACTCATGTTAGCGCTAGTGCTAATTTAATCATAATAATCTTAAAAGCCTAATATTATGGCGTTAATAGAACATATTTACATAAGTGCTGAGTTTTGGTTGGTGAATAGCGTGGCGCGCTGTTCACTTCTCTATGGCTGCAACAACTCTAGGAAATCTCGCCAACCTTTTTTATGAATCCCTTCGCATTTACTGTGTCTACAACGCCTCTAATGTATGTCTTAACCCTAAAATGCTTTCTCCCACACCTCCAAGGCGATTCTATGGATCTCTGTCTATGTTTGTGCCGGCCTTCGTCCCGAAGTCTCATCAGCAGTGACTATTTAAAACGACCCAAGCCCACTAACAGATACTTCTCTGTTCTCATCGGCCTACTTCTTGGTGCTATTGGGAAAGAACACTTCGTCGTCATCAAAACCTCTTGCCTCTTCTTCCTCTCGACGATGTCCCGCTCTGCGCTCTTCTGATGTCTCAGGTGATGCTTTAGCTCTAGCTTGAGGTGGAGTCTGTGGGATTCTATTACCAGAAGATCCGGACGGCACTCGAGGACGGTTCTCACTAGAATTTTGGCGCCGACCGTGCGTATCATTATTGAACTTTTTAGTTGGTGGGGACGTTGGTAGAGGAGTAGTGATTTCCTTTGTTTGAATTAGCAGTCATTGTAAACTACAAATTAAGTTAGCGATGCTATACTAGGTTACATACCTTCTGCTCTTTCGGTCGCTGGCCTCCTTCACCTGCTTGGCTGGGAGTAGGGCTCTGTCCTACGTATTGGTGATAGCCGATTAGGGCAATCGGTCCAGCATAAGCAGTCAGAGGTCCCCAGACAGGTACAAACCTTTGGGGTTGATAGACAGCGTAGAAAGGCTCATAAAACTGAAGGGAGGAGCTGACAAAATTATAGTGATAAGGTGAAGGGAGTCGATGTCTAGCAGAGATTAGACGAGCCGGAGGAGGAGGCGGCTCACTCCTCAGTCGAGTTAGACCGCGACCACGTGCATTAGCCGAGCTCGAAGTAACTTGCTGAGGCGGGATTTGATCCTGAGTGTTGCTATGTCTACTTGGCTGCTCTTGAACCCGTCTCTGCGACGAAGTGAACTCTGTAGCTTCTGGATTCAGAATGGATGATGATTGTCGTTCCTTATGCTGCTCTTGGTTCTTCTTGTCCATCGTTGCTGTTGAATCTGTGAGAAATAGTTGTTAGATTCGATCTCTATATCGCGCAGATGCTATACTGTATAAAGAATTGTGTGTACCTTGTCAATAAATGGATGCTAAGGCAGAAGTGCCTGTCTCAGAGTAGTACTAGAAGATGGTGGAAGAAGGACAGATCATGGGAGATCAAGATGGACAAAGAATTTGTGATTATACCCAACCACGAGATTTCTATACATAGGAGTTGATCTTCCCGTTAGAAACAGATAATCTAAAGGCAATGATATGGACAAAACATTACAACTTACATGGCAGCAGTATGAAGCTTTATCGAAGGATTAAGCGGCCAGGATTAAAGCAGCAATGACAGACTAACGAAAGGCTTATTATCATTAGTGCCGGATGGAAAGCAAACCGAGAGTTGGTGTCGTGGCGATAGTTCCAGAAAGAACCATAGCCCCAATAGACAACGTTTGATACGAGCCGGACGTAGATGTTGCTTTAGGATAGTGTCCAGGGTCTTCGGCAAATCTTCAGCGGTATTTACATTAACAAACGAGCAGAAGAGCGCGTGTGCCTTGATTTAATAATGTAGTAGTAATGTTTGTTCACTTACTTGAGCGAGAATTGTGTGTATAGTAGGACAAGACGCTCGCAAAAGTAGTACCGTTGAAGAGATTAGATAGATGAAAAGTCGCAGTATACTGCTTAGGACGAAGCTTGAGGCCCTGCGTAGACTTAGGGAGGCGCAATAGTTTCTATGGTAGCCCTATGGTATCAGCCTGGCCACATAGATTGCAATCGCTGGAATAAGGCTTGTCAGTAAAGTCCTTGTTAAATTAGACGTGTTGGTGAAGGCGGAAGCAACAAAATCTAGAGTAGAAGAGGGGACTGGGGTATGCAGAGGAAAGTCTGAGAACTGTGAGAGGGAAATACAGAAGCAATATGGTACTGGGAGGCGTAGAGGATATTTTCCTTGGATCGAAGATAGTACAAAATAGCCTGTGTTGCGTCAATGTAGAAAGATGTCAAGTATTGAGAGGCACTGATGTAGTGAAGCCGGAAGCTTAGATCTGCCAATAGACATTTCGATGTACGAAAGCACACAAATATGCAGCAATAAAATTCGAGCAGTGCGGCGCAAGAGATGGATGCAGCGAAGTTACTGAATGCTTAGTGTGGGCTCCAGGATGTACTGAAGTAGGAAGTACAGCTATCACTAAGATGGAAAGGATCTGGGCACGACGGAGAGAGTGAAATGAAATTCTGACTTGCGGATAGAACGCCAGGGGCATAAAGTAGAGAAGTGTTTCCTTAGACGAGTGTAACACGAAGGTTGCGGAATTTCTGCCTCTGGACGGTACTCGAGACTAAAACGGTTTTGAAGAAAAGAAAGGGGATGGTTGGAAGTTTAGGTTCCGTGTTCTTGTGGGTGAGCTTAAAGAAACAGAAAACAAGCGAGTAACGTTGCTAGAAACGCTCTCACGAGGTATTCCATAGAGCAGTTTTCAAAGAAGAGCAAACTGCACACAAGACCGAGTCCTAGGCCAGGAACAGAAATGAGGCGAGGTTAAGAGTAGGGTGAAGCAGGAAAGAGAAGAGTACCACTACTGGAATATTTTGAGGAATGGTATTGCACTCGATTATAGCAAGCACCTAATGCGAATTGGACTGCTTTACTAACGCTAAAGCCTGAAATCAGGACAAACCTCTCAGGATATAGGGACGTACTTGTTGTTTATAATACTGTAGAGCGTTTTGACTGGAGGAAGATTTGGATGAAAAACTTCTCCGGGTGTGGATTGGGGTCAATTCGCCCAAATATTCAGGTCGATTTCGATCTTGAGGATTTTTTCCTGGAGTATAGAGATCAACTTTATACAGAGTCTTGGGACCATTGTGGATAAAAGATTATAGGGGGATTTCCCACAATTTGGTTGTAATTGATACACGCAGAATTATAGGTTATATATGGTAGAGTGAAGGTGAACATGGGGAGATGGGAGGAACAATAAGCATATGTGATATAAGTAATAGGTCGTAGTTAGGTAGGGTTGAAGAATAACTTTGAAACTACATTTTGCATCTATATACAAAGCAACAGAGAGGTCTCAGAGGAGGTAGTTGTTGTGGAGGGGGCACGGGCCTATGTAAATTTATGATGGCAGATGAAATAGAACAATTAGTGCCAGACTTTATGCTCGTCGAATGCTATGGGGCACAGGGCACAGAAAATGTGCTCTAGATTTACACTCTGCACACTGTACATTGCGATGTAGAGCTCTCAGAGAAGGCGATAACATCGGAAGGTTTATGGCGTCCGCTTCTGTTAACAACTGTGGTCGATACGGGATTATGGACGCTAGGCTGTTGCTACAAGGCAATCACAGACGTAAAAAGGGCATACCTAGTACGTTCCGAGATACAAATCGAGGTTGAAAGATAATTTGGCAAAGGTTAAATTATTACTGTAAAAGGGTGTTGTTATCATTATACCACGAGATTCATATTTAGCAAGAAAGGTTAGTTATCACAGCCGATGGAGCCATTCTATAGGCTTGATTTCAAATTTTAATAGTGAAGGAGCTTTTTCTAGAAACAGGGACATTAAAGTCTTGCATCTTGGGGATCTTGAAATGTTAATGGTCAGTGACAATGGAGTAGCCCACTAGGATTGGTAGGATATGCTGTCCGCCTAGTTTGGAAATTCTATGGTGACGAAGCAGCATTCGTAATGAAGAATTTAGAAGGAACAATAAAGGGTTGTCATTGTTGGTATCGCGGGATATAACAGTCGATGAGAAAGGGTGTAACCACTGCAGCTAATTGATGAGAGCTACGCTGTTGGCCTAATTACAGGACTTTGCGGTGCTGGGCATGCCGGTTTTGTTAAGAGCAGGCAACACATTGGGCATCTGTCAGCATTGTAGAAAAAAAAAATGTCATGGTAGGTTGGTAACTAATAGGAAGGAGGTCTCGCTTGCCGTTAACTGGGAAGGGATTTCATCGACTTATGTCGCTCACCTGAAGCCAAATCTCATGGCAGCGACGGGGGGTTTTAAGGATGGAAATTTTATTGAAATCCTTAGAGCAAGTATTGGTAGTTTTGTCGTAACGGTACTATGAAGTGACCGGAACAACAAGAGAAATCATTTGACGACTTGAGACACCATAAGGCCCTTGTTGACCTCATATTTCGAGACCGCATCGCGAAAAGTTAGCCAACCGCACATTGTGTGAATGCTACTACATATCATAGCACAAATATTTCAGTTCGTGAACATAACACACAGATACAGTCAATGACCGTCGTTGGCAAGAGGCATCCTACTGATATCCTTTCGAGTCCTTTTCCGGAGTAGGTTTCCCCCTGGAATCAGCATCTAGGCAAGCACTAGAATCTCTATTATGTTCCCATGATAATTTTAAATTGATATGATTATCAGCAATTCACGAAGAGGAACAGTAGCTCAGGAGGTATTATCTCAGCCAATGCTTATGGTAGGACCAAAATAACCTGTAGCGTGGGCAAGACCGAGAACAGGGTTGCAACGACGGATCTGCGATAATGCTATACCAAAACCGACCGAAGATGAATCAAAGGATTTCCTACTTTATTTGAATGGGTATGAGCATACATGGATACAAAGGAAAAAGCACTGAAGGGTACAACAATCATCAAGGGGAGTACTTCTACCTAAATCCAAACTCAACTAGGATAGAACTAGGATGGCCCTGTGAGAATTTAAGGTCTATATGGCAAGATTCGTCCCTACAATTGTGTGCAGCTAATTTTGTTAGATTAGGAACTGCGGTCATGAGAGTGGTTTCTTATGGTCAGCAGCGCATGGTGTCTTCTTCGATAAAACTGCTAGTTCACGGTGCTAGGAGTTTGTAGGACTACTGAGAGAGATAGACTCAAGGGAATTGTTGAAGTGGACAAACATGACCATCTTTGCAAGGAACAAAGTGTGGGGAGGGAAGAGGTTTGTGACACGGAACCGAAAGTGATTAAGACGATCATAAGAGCAAAACAAATCCAAACATAGTTAATAAGAACCAACTGTGTCAGGCTTGATGCCAAACCACGCGTGATATGATTACGAAGGCCGTCCCTGTCTAGAGACGACTCAGGACTATGGACACCAGTATTGCATAAGCTAGTCTCCTAAAAGTCCTGAGGTTTCCATGGCCAGACATACTTACCATGTAATAGCGGGATGCTAACCTGACCCGGGAAAGGAAAGCCTATAGAAGGACTCCCTGCCTGTGATTCCTGTGCCGAATATTTAGGTTGCTCAGCAACCTCTTTATATGATCAGCGGCAGAATGATTATAGGTGTTAATTCCAGTCGGCAATGGGAATTTTGGTAAAACGTTTCATACAGGTAGTTTTGGTCAGTAGTGCTCAGCAACAGTCGGCAAGAGAGCAATGATGATAGTTATATAGGCCAGCAATATCATATTTGTAGGCGGTAGCGAGCAGTAGTCCGCGATGAAGATCTTTTATGGCGCCACGCTTTAGTTGCGTCCTGCGAATAGATCGGTTAAGCTGACCTTGCGGCCGACAGCCTCTGCGGCCGGTCCCGTCTCTGCTGTTGCTGAGGATGTCGCAAGACCAGCGGCAGCCCTCTGCTCCCTGGCATCACGGACTTTGGACCACATTTCATAAATGAGGGTGGCATTCGTCTGACGGTCGGTTTCATCTTCAGCATATGTCCATAGGCCGAGGACCCTAGGGGCGACAGCTTCTCCGCTTTCTAAATGTAGTTCGTCGGTTTCATGGTATAGCTTGAAAATAAGTAGGTCGCCAGCAAGCTCAAAGTCACTGACAGAGTTGAGGTCGAGGATAAAGTTCTGCGAGCCCTTGCGATTGAGAACGAAAAGACAGCCATTCTCGTTAACTTCGCCGGCGTGTTCGCCCTGGGAGCAAACGAACATAGTCCCCTCCGTGTTGGACCGCTTCCATTCTGTTGGAGGCTGAAAGGTGTAGACAACGGCATTGGCAGCAATAGATAGGATGGAAGTAATGCTTGGAAGGTAGCGCTTCAGTACGCTCAGGTTGAGTTCGGTATTTGTTCGCGCGGCCAAAGTAGCGGTCGGCATGGCGGGATGGGAAGCCATATAGTGGGCGGTGTCGGACTCATAATCGGAGGTGGTAGGGAGCTGTTGTTGTTGGGCTTCCGCCTGGAGCTGCTGCGATCTATTTCTCATATGGGTTTGACCATGCGCATGGTGTTGATGTTGGAACTGGTTGTTTGAGCTGGAATGCGAGCTCGGTATGGAGGGGTGGCGGTTTTGATTTTGGTTTCTGCGGGGGGTCGACAGTGGCATGGCTGATTTCCTCTTGTTTACACCCTTGCTTTGCCTTTGTTCTCGTTAGAGTGTAGAGGTATTGTGCTTAGCAATGCTCGTAGGTGCTGGCGCCGCGATGTTAAAGTTAAGGTCTGTGTACCAGTTTCGAGGATATTCAGCGTTATCCCAATAAGCTTAAGAGTCGGTAATCCTAACACCATGTGATTATGAGAGCGTGTAGGATTTTTCCAGAATCGCCAGATTTGGTAGTGCCCAAGCTAAAATGAATGCACAAAGCACTGTGTTATTGCGACGAAGTGACCATACGAGTGCGTGATATGTGGGATGTAGGTAGTTGGCAAGTTAAAGTTGAAAGCAGTGAATCGGTTCGAGAGCTGTCTCGTCTCACATGCAGGTGCAAGTCCACTTCCAGGCATCGAAGTGGGGCTGTATGATGTTGGCCAGGACTGTTACTAACTGAGAGATGATAATAACGAGAACGATAGCGATAAGGTATTGCAGGTAAAGATTAACTTGATTGATAAGGAGGACCATATCTGAGGCTCGGCACTACACGTGTATAGACAGGTTGGAAGTGGGTCAATAGCCTGCATATGGGTCAGCATTGGTAGGCCCCTGCAACAAGTAGTGATGACGATAACGATAAGACGGCGCGGTTCTAGGTACTGCATCGCATCGCATCGCATCGCATCATCCATCAGTAGGGGCTCCTGATTATGGGGGTATAGACATTCCAGGAAACACCTAAGGCTACCATTTCTTGGCTCGGGTTAGAAAAGACGCTATATATATTTCTATCCTTACTTTCAGTCTGGACAGGCTTGGAAGCCTTTCCATGACTGTAATGCTTTCTCACCAATACACCCTTATTGCTGGGTTATCTTGATAGAACACAGCCCCGCCATCACCTCCTCCAGCTCTCTGCTCACCAACATGCTTAGTCCATGCGACAACAATAGCGACTTGTCATAGCCTCAGTCCTGGACATTCCTACTTCAACTCGCCAAATGTCCCAGACCCTCGCTGCTTCACGTCGACAATAGGCATCCTCGCCTGTATCGTGTACATCATGTCCTCCACCGATCACGAACCATCAGTGACCTCGGTAGCCGATTCTGTTGAGACTGTCGACCCGACTTCAACCACACACTACTCTCTATCTCGCGCCATAAATTCCCGAAGATCTGAGTTTGTTAGGTCTCATAGCATACGCATCAAGATTGGCACGTGGAATGTGGCAGACTGCCCTGGCACAGATAAAGACCTCGCCAGCTGGTTTGTTGACGGAGATGGTCTTGAGCCTAGCCTTTACCCAGATCTAACTAAGCTGAATCTGTCAGAGAATAGCATTGACATCGACAAACGAAACTCGGCTCACCTAACCTCCGCACAATCCAACCACATTGAAGGGCCTTCCGATACCAGAACTGAACCGAGCAACGACGCAGAAGAACGGACCGTCCGGGTGGTCGGGGGTGATAAGATTGGTCTCTATGTGCTTGGACTTCAGGAGATTGTCAATTTGAATCTCGTGCACCAGTCTTTATATTCAGATCCCAACTCTGTTGCAAAATGGCAGGATGCCCTCGCGGCTGCTTTACCGCAAGGCTATGTACTTGTTGCATGCCAGCAGCTTCTTGGACTCCTCTTGCTCGTATACGCATCTCCTGAGGTAGCAGCGACTGTGTCCAATGAATCGACTATTTCTATAGGTACAGGCGTCCTTGGCTTCGGAGGAAACAAAGGAGCAGTTGTCTCTCGGCTCCTGTTGGGTGAAACTACCCGTTTGGCATTCTTCAACTGTCATCTTGCATCGGGCCATGATCAGGCCAGCCTTGAACGACGATGTTGGGACTACAACAAGATTATGACGCAAACCAAGCTTCCTCCTATCAATACTCTTAGCGTTGTGGAGGAAGAGGGTGATGGGGTGGAAGTCGATGACTTCTCTTTCTTCTTTGGCGATTTGAACTTTCGTCTCGATGGCCTTCCTGGAGACGACATTCGACACTTACTCACGCTACATGCACGTGGTGAATACAATATTGGCAGGAGAGATATTGATCAGCGACTTGGTGGAGAGGGAGTGATTATCCTCCACAGCAATGACGACGATTCAGATGGCACTTCGACGCCTGGCATGGTTTCACGGGAAGCTTCGTTTGATAAAGATGACAGCGATGAAAGCGCGGAGCTTCCTGACCCTGATGATTTCATGCCGGATCCCCACGAGGATCCGGCCTCTTTACAAGCCACCCTCGATTCCCTCTTACCTCACGATCAGCTACGACAAGTGATTAAAGACCGCAAAGCTTTCCATGAAGGATGGCGCGAGGGGCCTATTGCTTTTTTGCCAACATATAAATACGATGTTGGCACAGTTGGACTGTTTGACTCTTCAGAAAAGAAAAGGGCACCAAGTTGGTGTGATCGGATCCTCTACCGTACGCGCAAGGACTTTGATCAGTATGTGAAGAAGTGCCAGGACGAGAAAGATGCAAAAAAGAAGGATGACGATATGAAGAAACGAGGAATTGATCAAGCAGCTGAAGATGAGAACGTCCTGTTTGACTACGATCCAACAACTGACTCGAGTGGCAGTAATTTAAGCACAGGCGATACTGCTTACGATTATGATGAATATGACGACGAAGGAAACGATGCAGAACAAATCACCACAGAAGATGGATATGTCGACCAAATTACTTTGGACTTATATACTAGTCATCAACGAATCATGTCTTCAGATCACAAGCCGCTTGTTGCAATGTTTACGCTGAAATACGACGCCATCGTACCTGAGCTGAAAGCTAAAGTTCATGCTGAAGTGGTACGAGAGCTGGACCGTATCGAGAATGAAGGGCGCCCAGGTATCACCGTCGTTGTGGATGGGAAGGATTCAACAAGTACAAATCGGAAGGCCGCTACAGATGGTAGTGGAGGCATTGATTTCGGGACCGTTGGCTTCTTGCGGATAAAATGTCGCTCTTTGACGATCGCAAACACAGGCCGTGTGCCGGCAAAATTCAGCTTCGTAGAGAAGCCCAACAATGATGATGGTGACAACCAGAATGTCAAATGGTTAAATGTCAAATTTATTCACTCAACAAACGAGCATAACGAGGAGGGGCCACGAGGCCACGAGATCTCCCTAGAGCCTGGCGAAACAATCAACGCAATTATCGAAATTGAGGTTTGCGACCTGGTACATTTGAGAGCCTTGAATGAAGGAACTGCCCAGCTCGAAGATATCCTAGTGCTGCGCGTTACCGATGGGAGAGACCACTTTATCCCTATTCGAGCTACCTGGCAACCTTCCTGCTATGGCCGATCTCTTGAGGAGTTGATACGCATTCCGCGTGGGGGCATCGCAGCTTTGATGAGTCAAAGTCAGAAGACGGGGTCGATTTCATACAATCTTGAAGTGCAGTCCTCGTCGCCAACCGAATTATTTAAGCTCACCGAGGCCATAGAGTCCCTCACAGAACGAGTAATAGCCGAAGAGAACATGTTAGAAGAGCTTAGTGTCCCACGCGAGAAAGCTGGTTGGCCATTTGACGAGCACGCATGGCAGACGAGCAACGATGATGATGATGATGCTACACTTCGAAGGGCTATCGTCGAAGCACTAGAGAACGATAAGCCAATTCTCGATGTATTGAAAGCCGATGTACCAGCAATAAAACGCCTAGAAATCGTGAGCGAATCGTTACTCTTATTCCTCCGGAGCATGACAGATGGGATCATCCCAGCGCCATTGTGGGCTAGGATTGAACAAGCCCTTCCGCAGATAGGCATCGCCAAGACCTCCGCAGACATTGAAGATATCAAGACTGGTATCCTCGATATCCTTTCAACAGCCCCTTACTGTCACATCTCCTTTGTCTTCCTCACGTCGATGTTATTAAGGGTGTCCAGCGAGTTATTACCCTTGAATAAAGATGAGGTGGAGGCTCTCAGCCTACGGCAACCTGGTACGTTAGGCAAACGAAGTTTGAGCTTCCGACGAAATGCGGGATCGTCAGCCAATGAGGGTGCGATCCAACGACGCCTGGCCTGGGAGAAGAAGGCCGCTGAAATATTCGGCGTCGCTATATGCCGGACGGCAATACCGGCCAATGCAAAGGAGAAAAAGACGGTTGAAGACAAAATGCGAGGAATGATAGAAGTATTCATCCGGAAAGATGGTCCATAATTCAGGCGGCAAGTCGTGGTCTGCAAGGGCTACCCGGTCGAAATTCGTCTTGGTGAAAAATCGATCCTTGTCTTGCGTCGTCCTAAACCATATAAAGAACTGCTTTCTGTCCAACAAAGGTATATACCCGTTTGTCTATGACTTTACCACTGCATAGCATGGGGCAAGCATACACACATACATAGTTGTTTGCATTTGTCTGTATAAAATAATGTCACTGTAATATATGACTCCTCAGCTTCGAGCACGTGTTGAGACAGCTGATGGCTGTGCTAGCCACATATCCTAGGGGTTACATTTATGACTATCTACGACGAGTACTTATTCGCAACTGAACACTAGCATGGCGATTGGCTTCAATCCCAAGTCTAAGTTGAGGACATATCGGATGCGACTGCAGCACATTAGCGTTCATGTTGTACGGATACTGCATGCGTGTAGGGATGTTGGTGTGTTACACTCGAGTGAATAATATCTTGGTTCGGGGCTCCAGATGGTGTGAGAATGTACCCGCAGCATGCAGGGCACGTGTAAGTGAGGAGGTAGTCCGGATGAGGAATCATACGCCATGTTATGCAGCCTCGAAAAAAAAAAATCTGCAGGGCAGATAGCTACAATATCTGGCAGCTTGTGCCGAGGAATCTTTTCTTTGTGTTCCTTTTGCGCATAAGGCTCACCGTCTCACCTGTCTTGGACTCATCTAATCGCTATCCTCGATGCGATTGCTATATGCCTTAGTTATTCCCGTATATATATACGTGTAGAGGAACAGACCCATAGATATCTGGGCTGCTAGTTTAAGAAAGTGATCCGCGAATTGAATTTACTAGTACACGTGCTTCGGCAGCGATCGGAAAGTTTGCGTTTACGTGTAGTGATGCTAAGTACAGCATCATACACATAGTTTGACCCGTGTACTAGACTAACCTGCTCCGTAGATATAGGTAGTGTATGACTACAATAAGCTTTATATCGGGATCGCGCTATCCCTAGGTTAGTGCAGTCCCAATGTCCATCAGTTCCCAGCACGGCGGTTCTACAGTATAAAAACTCCTAATCTTAAAGCTTGGGGGTTCCTCGGTCTAATTCCCTGGGGTGGTGATAAGATAAGTCTATTACCGTTATACATTACGCGACAACTGATACCAGGTGTACTAAAGATTATAGTTGTCTACAATACCTGATTTAGATCAGGAGAATGGCGACTTGATGATTATTATTCATATCTAACTTAATAGTGAACGACCTGGATAACGCTGGGTCTTGGAACCTTCGCGCAAAAGAAAGCTGGAGCTGTCAGCACGGTTAGCTGCAGGAAAGATCGCCAGAGGCTTATGATTTTGCGTGGAATCTAATGTACTTGAAATGCCACGATATCATGACAATAAGCCGTTCTAACCGTGGACTCAGCTTCTCGAATGGTAATTGGAGTTCCTAAGCGAGCTGGATGTCTTAAGCCCATCACCCTTCAGCTCGCTAGACTAGGTTAGAGTCCCCCCCCATAATGCGCTTCCCGATGTTGGTCGAGATCCTACTGCATGGAATGTTCCATGATTTCTGACTGCTGGTTCCCAATTACAACGTACTCGGTACAATACTATCTTGGGTCTTCGGCTGAGATGCTTTGTTCTTCAGTATGGCCATGCAGTATGAACATCGAGAAACAATTAGTGCTGAACCGGACTGCGTGTTCTCGCGCTGAGCGAAGTGTGATTCGTCTTATACAGTAAAAAGCCAAAGAGGATTGGCAAGCAGCGGCGCGACAGGTTTAGAGCATTGATTTCTGGCTGCAGCGTTAAGACATCAATATTAGCTCGTTCCACTCGAGTTATCGTTGCCAGGGACCCTAGCAGCCGTTTCGAGAGAAGCATCTCTGCCATTGGACAAGAAAATTCTTATCTCTGGGCAAAAGCCAGGGCGTTCCCTTGGCAAGCCTTGGCCTAGGTAGAACCGGGGATTGTGGTCAGGCGTAAGCTTGCTTTGTAAGTGCTACTTCGCCAGAGCTGAAAGAGCCAGAGGGCCTCATGTTTCGAACATATTCCCCGGTCTGCGCAGAGTAGCGAATGCCATCAAGCCCTCATCCTGAACAATGTCTTGAGCTTCGTCAGAGCTTACTTGAGACCAGGGGAAAATACGCGGGGTGGATAGTATCCCACAAACAAATCTCAAAGAGGAAAATGCAAGTTCGCACGCAGGTGTTCAGGTATTCTGTAATGGAGCACGCACAGACAGCTTGCCATCCCCAGTCCTAACCTGCCCGACAAAGTTATCCTCAAATCATCGTAGGAGTAATCGAGATTGCAAATTCAGAATCATATCGGTGTCAACCCGCGTCTATTACAAGAATCTAATGATGTGGTGTGTACGATGAAGAAGCCAGGAAGTTATATACCCCCACCTATTAGCTATTTCATTATTTATCTCGTACGCGCGTTGTGGTAAGACAACGATGCTTACGGGAATCGTCTCAGAGCAAGGCTTCTAGACTTCTAGGGCTGATCGTCTCATAAAACAAACAAACCCCTTGTCATGGCCTGCTGAAGCCAGACGTGGGGGATAATTGAAACGACAGTTCTGATGAGGCGCAAATGACTGCGCTAAGGCCTGGGATTTTGCGCAACGAGTTGGAGTCAGATTGGTGTCACCACTAGTAGTTCGTTCGAGAATGCGATATTGAATGTTATACTTAAAAAAAACCCGTAACCTTGTTGGAAAATACGACAACAACGTGGTGCTGGAACGCGGTGGTGCAGGTACCGTCACACACAGGGAGTATAGACATTGATTCTGCTTGCTACTGTTGATCGATTCCTACCCCATCCACATATATATGTATATACTGCACGAGAGCCCAGACGGCAGCATTCCATGCGTATTTGAGTCATTCTGTAGCAATGGTGGCCATAGTGTAAATCTCCCCAGAAACCAGTTGGTCTAGCGAGCCGAGCTGGTTGCTGCTAGTACCCGATTCCCCCTACGCCTTAAGCCTTGAGATTTAAGGCAATTATGAATGTTTGATCATCTAGAGTCAACAACAATCGTTCAGGCTCATACTGAGACAAACAACAAGAAGGCCTTGCTACTCTTTGCTCCTAGGTTGACCCAGGTCTTACTCCTCAGAGCTCTCAGCTTAGACGCCCCCCAACTTCGGACGCTCTCTTCGGATTCTCAGGTACTCGTGTTTTGTGTTCTACTCCTCGCCATGTAATGGCTGATAGTCATTACGAGATATCAGGTCAAAAGACGCTTATCTATCAGCCTAATCAATGGCCTTCGTCACCTTTATCACTTTATTATACTTACACTAGATACTGCCTAGTGGCCGCCTCAGAGTGCAGTAGACTACGTATAAGAAAAGTACTAAGGTTAGATATCTCAAGTGCGCCAAGTGGGACTAGTGGCCACGAGCCCTGTGTATTCGGTGTCGTTTCGCTGATAAGGGCGCACGCCTCGCCCCGTCTAATAGAGGCCGGCTGCGCTTCAGGGCACCCTTATCAGCAAATCCGCCGGACTAGTGAACGTTGGTCTGGTTGGCTCGGTTGGTCCATAGGGTGCACTAATATGGGGTCTGATTTGAATGGTGCCAGGGTCCTCTCCCCCCATCCTGGACGCACCGCATGCACTAGTCTACAGTACTGAGTACGGTACAATACCTTTCACACGTTTGGTGCTGGTATATACTACCCTCGACTACCTAGAGTAACAGAGTTTCCTCCAGCTGAATTGCCCATTCCGTCGCATAACAGGGCCTTGGCATGGTACCTGAAGGATGAATCGATGCAAGCCCTGCGTCCAGTGTACACTTACAGACATAACATGTGGAGCCATGGAACTGCGCTGCATCTTCCTTGTCCTGTATATAGACCTCCCCTACCCCCGGGCCTCCGTAGCTATCTGATCTCCCTTCCCTTTCTTTCTGTTTCACATTCTTTGTCGCCCAATAAAACAGGTCTCCGCCGCAACACGGACGTCTAGGACGTGATCGTCTCGCTCTAGGAGTGGCCTTCCACGACAGCTTGTCCTACGAGGAAGAAACCTCCCTCGCTCCTTTGCCCATCCCGGCGGCTTCATCCCTCACATCGTCAACATGTCTGGAAGCGTGCAAGTCGCCAACTACACTGGCGTCGTAGGCGTCGCCGACCCTGGGTATTCCAGTGGTCAAAGCAACCTGAACGTCTTCTACGAGGTATGACCTGAAGCCTAGGCCGTGTAGACATCTAGCCGCGCCCTCTTTTCACGGATGTATATCGATCAAGCCGCTAACTTGTAGTTGCTTTGTAGAGTGGTGACTTCGCTTGGATTATCACCGGCTCTGCGCTCGTGCTTCTCATGATCCCGGGCGTTGGCTTCTTCTACTCTGGGCTTGCTCGGCGCAAATCCGCCCTCTCCCTCATCATGTTATCGATGCTGTCGGTAGCGGTAGTAGACTTCCAATGGTTCTTTTGGGGTTACAGTTTGACCTTCTCCCATACGGGCAGCGCCTACATTGGCGATCTCTCCAACTTTGGTCTTATGAAGACCCTTGCCCAGCCCTCGGTTGGCAGCACTAAAATCCCAGACATTCTATTCTGCCTTTACCAAGGCATGTTCGCAGCTATTACGTGAGTTTTCCCCCTCCGGTAGCGAGTAGTTGTGTGAATAGGAGCTGGTAAAGCTGACCAAGGTCCCTTAAGGCCCGCTCTCGCCATTGGTGCAGCTGTCGACCGCGCTCGTATTCTGCCTTGCATTGTTTTCATCTTCGTCTGGTCCACCATTGTATACGACCCGATTGCCTATTGGACCTGGAACGCCAATGGCTGGTCATTCAAGCTTGGTGGCCTTGATTTTGCTGGTGGCACCCCTGTCCATATCTCGTCAGGTGCAGCCGCCCTTGCTTTCTCGATCATGCTAGGCAAGCGTACCGGATATGCAAAGTCCGCTGGTCTCCCTTACCGACCTCACAACGTGACACACATTGTCCTCGGTACCGTTTTCCTATGGGTTGGTTGGTTCGGCTTCAATGGTGGCTCTGCCCTCGCTGCCAATCTTCGTGCTGTCATGGCATGCATCGTCACCCACCTGGCCGCCTCGGTTGGTGCCATCACCTGGGTTCTGATGGATTATCGTCTTGAGAAGAAATGGTCCGTTGTTGGCTTTTGCTCTGGCGCCATCGCGGGTTTGGTCGCCATCACCCCTGCCTCCGGTTATGTTACGCCATGGGCCGCCGTTATCTACGGCGTTGTTGGAGGAATCGGTTGCAACATCGCCACCAAGCTCAAGTTCTTAATTGGCGTGGATGATGCTTTAGATATCTTCGCTGTCCACGCGATTGGAGGTATCATTGGCAACTTGCTCACTGGTCTATTCGCTGCGTTAGTATTTCACAACACAGTCCATTGAAATCGTACTAACCCGTCTATAGGGACTATATAGCGGCCCTGGATGGCTTCAGCGTGATTAACGGCGGTTGGATCAACCACAACTATATTCAGCTTGCTTACCAGCTCGCCGACTCCGTCGCCGGATTCTCATACTCATTTGTATTGACATGCGTCATCCTATTCCTAATGAACCTCATCCCTGGCCTGAGTCTGCGTGTCCCGCCTGAGGACGAGGACAATGGTATCGATGACGGTCAGCTAGGAGAGTTCGCATACGACTACGTCGAGCTCCAGCGCCATACTAGTGACGTCATAGCCAGTGAGGTTATCCATGAACGTTCCGGCTCATCGAAGGGTAGCGTTCCTGAGAAATCTCCCGAGGCGATGGTTTAAGTATCATCAGGAGTGTGTAACATAAAATCGGTGACAAACGAGGTAGAACTAGACACTCGCTTATGTATAGTTGGATATATATCGTACTCCTTCGTCGGGGCTACGACCCAATCTGTTGATAGTTTCTCAGCATAATACCCATAATGAATTGAACCAATTTGAAAAGATAAAAACTCATTCCAACAGACTTCTACAGGTGATAGAGCTGCTGATATACTTTTGGCCGAGCCAAGTGAAGAAGTATAAGGCATACAACTGTTGCTCGAATACAAATTAGTAGTAATTGTATTAGGGAACATTCTTCAAGCTCAATTGAAGCCGATACCCTTAAAATTCCTTCAAGGGCTGCTAGAACCATAGTAAAGAGACTTTGCCATTGATACGTACGCTAGTTTCCGAATCAAAGCCTATTAAAAGCTTCGCAGACCTCACCTCCTGATCAATCTCTGCTGAACGAGAACCCGACAACATGAAATTACTCGACCATCGACATCATGGTTCAAGAAGGAGATAACGAACTAGAAGCTTCGACTAGAGACCGAACAGCTTGAGAGACTTCTGCAAACTTAGCATTCGACACAGAAGTGTAGTTGAGAGCTGACTAATAAGTAAATGAGGCTCTTGGTCAATGTCAACCCTTTTTTACGTAATGGTTTGTAAATAGGGGCTTTTTCTGAAGCATCGAAGCCTTGTATGCCGCGGTGGATACTCTCGAGGACAAGGGTACAGTACTCAGAGACTCCATTCCTCTAATCTAGACCTGCTCGTGGCTCTGGTCTGCCGCCGCATAGCAGAGAAAGGAGCGGAAGTTGGCTGCAGGGCGGCTGTGAGTTCGACTATAAGGATCCCCTCATTTCATACATTTTCACATAAGCTATACGAGAAATTAATCGTTGAGAGTCGATTCCCTGCACTTTGTGCTACGAATGTAAAATGTGTGTCTTGCCTGTCAGCAGCAATTCCTATCCATACTTAGGGCTGGTGAGTCTCTTCAAGCTCGTTGGTCCTTGTGCTCTTACTCCCCTTTAGCAAGCACCACTCCAATTTTCCTGGGCTTTTAAACTGTGACAGACCTTACCGTAACACTACTCCTAAGCAGGCAGCACCGAATTGAGCTTGCTACAAGCTTGCTACAATGAAGCATTGGTGTTTCTTACCGAACGCCTCTCCTGTCAAGCATATGGCCCCTTGTCAACGACAAGCATCGTGCGTGTCAAGTTATTCTCTGTAACGGGGTCTCATGAGGACATGTTCTCACAGTAGCCATGCCATCAATGAAGCTATGGTATTACTGTAACTAATTAATGCATGCTTGTTTATAGTTATATACCACTAGTGCGAGAAAAGAGGCGCAAAATATCTCTTCGTAGGACGCCGCCCCCAGTGCTGCCCTTTTCAAACCTCAGTCTCGATCCCATTATCCTTTTCACCGTGCTGGAAAATACCACTGATATTGCCCTTAAGCCGGGTCAATTTACCGCCAATATGATTAGCCTCTCTAGCAGCTCGCCACTGCATAATGCCGCGATGCTTGCGATGGAGCTGCTTGTGATGATCCTTGTAGTCACGCATTTGGCTTCTCACGCCTCGAGAACCGTCATCGGGGTTGTTATGGCCTGGTGCTAGCACCGTAGTGGCCGTTTCCGTAAGCCCATCAACAGGATTACGAAATATGTTCTTCACCTTTTTGAAGTCAGAAAGCGATAGGTTGGATACGCTCGACGAACCAGATGTGTCGTCACTATGTTCATCATCGGAGCTAGATGGCGTCGAGTCATCATTCGTGTGCATTCGCAATTTCTTTCGGCGAGTCTCGTTATCATCGTCGTCGTCGTCATCAATCTTATCAGACGTGTTGTCTTCGTTGTCTGAATCGTCACAATCTTCCTCAAGTGCCTCGTCCGAAATTGTATCTAGACACTCCATTACATCCCTCATATCTGTATTCTTTGATTGCGCTGCGAAGCTTTTATGATACCCAGAGAGTCCGCGCCAGAAGCGAACCGTAACTTCAATTTCCCCTAGTAGTAGTTCATCATTGTTGTCTAAACCGTCAAACTCGCAACAGGACTGTGCTCTGCGAAGTCTGCTTTTACTACTTTTCCAAACCTTTAAGATCCTGGTTTCGTCTTTCTCGTCCTCGAGTTCATGGAGCCAGAGAACGGCAAAGGCTAGAGTCTTATCAGGCCCTAACGAGGACCCGCGGAATTCGACAACCATGGCCGACGAGTATCGCTTGCGAACGGCTATGAACAGCTCCTCTGTTCCTTTTTTGCCCTTTCCTTTCCATGTTTCATCGTCAGGATACAGCTTAATATGACCCAGGTTCGTCCGAACTTTGATCCGATGATTGAGAAGGTTGCTGTCAAGGCCATCTTTCGGCTTTACAGGACCGCAAATCTGCAAAGTGCCATAGTCCCACCCTCTGAGATTTGGAGGTAACTTAATCTCGACGCTTCGCCAAACCATGCTAATGCGCACTCTTCCGTACCCGATTCCACCAACTAGCGAATAGCTATCCATTACCTGGCTTCGTTCCGCAAAGACTTTGGCAAGGGGAAGATACACTAGCCCAATTAGAGGGTCGTTTTCTCTTTCTCGCGCATCACGTACGCTGACGATAACTTCTGTGTCACGCCAGTCGCGAACAAATCGCTCAGTACCGGCGTTAAAAAACGGCTTGGAGTTTTTTGGCTTCGTTCGAGTCCTGAAAATTTTCTTGTGATTCAGTATGATGGTGCAGTAGCTATCGGGCATATCGTCAGACCGCTCGGCTTCGTCCTCGTCGTCGCCTCCATCACCTTTGTCCTGTTTCTGCAGCTTTTGGACCTCAAGGCTCGTTATGTTGTGAATCTGCACGCTAAGAATACCTGAAACGAACTCGCCGCTTGGTGGTGCTGATATGATCATAGCGCATTCAAGTTCTTTATAGTCTTGCGCCTTTTGTTGTTTAACTTCGTCGTCAGTTGAAGGCTTGCCCGCCTCTCTGAGCTTATTCTCTGCAGTGTCCGAAACGTGCTTTTTAAGGCTTTCCTTAGTTCTAATATTCTCATTCACCGTCTGTGCTTCAAGCTCCTGTGCGGTGATCCTGCACTTGGCAAAGTATCCGACCGACCAGACCAGAGATCCAGGCATCTTCTCCTCGATATCTTGACCAGTAAAGCGATCTTCTCGGTCCTGGATTCTGTTTGACGTCTCTGGGTTTCGCATAAGATCCTTCAAGTCCACTTCAACCCGCCCCAGGTCATCGTCAGCAGTCCATTTATCTGAATCCCACAGTTGTAGACGAAGCCTCTCTTCGGCATTGACTTCTTCCGGCGTGACAAGAATACTGGCATATTCATGCCAACTAGGTTCGTTTTCACTAATCACGATACGAGTTGAAGCAACTGGTTTGCCAAACTTTCCCCAAGAAACCGTGACATAAGCATCACTGCCGCCTTCCATGGGGCCAATTCCGCCGTCTCCTTGCTTGAAACCACTTGCACGCTTGATGAAAATCCAAACAACACCACGACTGACAGTATCCTTTTTGAAATCTTCTCCAACCAGCATGTCTTTCAAATTCAAAGTTAGGCTCTTCGGGGCGACGTATTCTGCGAGAGCTGCGTCGATGGCGGAATTGACAAATGAGGAGATCAGTGGAACATCTGTTAGACTTAATGCGTGTTTGGACAGTGGCACGCATGAGATGCTTGCCTTAGGCTGTCCAAGGAAAGTTAGGGTGCATAGTGAGATGAATGGGGGGTCAGGAGTGAGTTGGAGTCGGAGTCGAAGTGTCATGATAATGCCCCGGAGTTCAACCCAAACGGGAACAGCCATGCCACCCGGGAGATAAAATTTGAGGTAAAGGTGGGCGTTCTTAGCTTTCGCTTTCAGCGATTTCCCAGAAGAGCGACTGCGGTAAGCAAGCGCAAGCTCTAAATTGATGAAATCTCCCTCTTCCGCCTCCATACCTTCGCGCAGAGCGACTTCCTCTTGTTCCTCCTGCTTCGGGCTCTCGTTCTTGTTTGAATCTCTTCCAGGATCGTTGTTTGAATCGCGTTCTCCTGTCGTCTCTTGCGACTCCTGGGAATCAGTTCTATCATTCTGAGACGACCCATCACCCTTTCGCAACTGGCCATCAGATCCGACATTCTGGCTAGCTGCGCCTGTAGGCAGCCATCGCACTCCAAGGATACGGATTGCTTCACTTCCCTGGCCCATATCATCCACACTTACCATCTTGATAACCTTCGGCAGCGATGCTTGCATTACATCCTCAATCTCGTCAACAAGAGAAGTAAAGAGGTCTGGGTTGACCAGGGGCCATATAGAACCAATAAGGCTGTTGAGCCATTGTACAGACTCCGGTAGTTCTTCGTCATTGCTGAGGATGGCCTGCTCGTCCCT
This sequence comes from Xylariaceae sp. FL1651, assembly GCA_025201745.1. Lineage (NCBI taxonomy): Eukaryota > Fungi > Ascomycota > Sordariomycetes > Xylariales > Xylariaceae > Xylariaceae sp. FL1651. The sequence goes on from MU624279.1 coordinate 209,924, forward strand.
GCGTGAGGCGTCCCAGATCTCGTCATCGAATATTTCGTTGGCCTTCTTGTTTGCCCATTTACCCATTCCAAAGACTGTCGCCGCACCGAGCCCAAGGAAAAGGGTTAGACTAATTAAACCAGACCAAAGAGGAAGCCAGCTGCTGCCGTCACGAGAAAGCCCAAGCCCTCCGTGGCGAGAGAAAGGCACGGGGAGTACAAAAAATAAGGCCGCGAGTAGACCAATAATGGACAATCCAGCGTACACAGCCTGTTCGTATACAGTGGCCAGCTCCCGTCTCGTATAGTCAAAGTCTGGCGGTGGAAACACGCGCTGCATTCCGTTATAGCCCCTTTGGGCTTTCTCCTGCTCAGCTTGTAACTCTTGCTCTGACTTGGAACTACCTACGGGACCCGTGGCCGTATCGTGGCGAGTGCCTGGCTCAGGTTCGTTCTCGGGAACGGAGTTGAGATCCTTGTCGGTTTGGTCATGGATAACAATAGGAAGATGTGTAACAGGATCGGTAACTTCTCTTCCCTCACCATGCCTCTTCTTCTTCATGGCCTTGCGTTTCTCTCTTGGATCGATAGTGCTTGCAGCAGCTTCTGTTGCCGATTTCTCGTTCGCTTCATTCTGTTGCTTTTTATCCTGGTTTTCAGATTTGGTAGTTGTCTTCTGCAAATCCTGTCTTGATGCTGACTCAGTCTCGTTCTCTTGAGTAGTAGACTCGGAGGTAGTGTCGCGGGGGTAGTCTGCATAGTTATGATTTGTGGAGGGATAAGGATCATGGTGGCTCGTGGACTTAGGGTCTTCGTCTTTGAAGACCGCTTTGGCGGATTGGAAGGCTCTCTTAGGCTTAGACTTGTCCTCTGGACCTTGCTGGGCTTGCTCTTCATCCTTCAATTGGCCCTCAAGATCCTTGCGGTGTTGCCTATAGGTCTGTATCGTGGGGATCGGGTGCTTGCCGCTGTGCGGCCCGCCGTAAACCCTCTTAGGGCCGGTATCGTCCCCTTCGAAGTCCTGTGTGTCTCCCATCTTGGCGGATCGGGAATAATGATATGCACTAGCCTGGTTTGTTTGAGGATTCTAGGTGGCAACAGCTGTGGTTGCAAGACGAGACCTATTAAAAATGGCTCGTCGAACTTGGAATAGTTGGACGGTAGTCAGTCATGTTCTCAATGTTTGGCGACCTTAGGTATATGTAGGTGAATGGTATTCATTGTTTATAAGGTTGGTGATTTTATGGCATCATGTATGACAAGTGGGAAAACAAGAACTTGGCTCGTGTCAACTGCGAGCACCAATCACATTGGCTACGTTTGTTTCTAACAGCGAGAAAAACTGGCGCTGGGTGTAGGACACGCAAGATATGCAAAGATACGGCCAGAACGGCATCTACGTTGACATAGTTCGGGACGGGGCAGGGAAGGGGAGCAGTAAAGCAGGATGGATGAGGTCATACGGCATCGTGTGAAACTAGCATTATTGCATCTTAGTGGCCTATCACGCTACCTACTTAATGCTGTACCCGTTCGTCTAGTTAAGGTAAGTACCTATAGTGGGCATGGTGGGTACCTAGGTATAGCGGGGTCGAGGCAAGCTGGGCTGGACTTGCTGGGTAGGATTGATTGCAGCTCGGCAGCTTGGGGAAGCCTCAGGGGTAACAACGCCGGCTAACCGGTAACTCTTATGTCAGCTCTGGTAATTTTAGGCCTACACGTGTACATCAAATCCCGAGGTGGGCCGAAGTTGGTATAAGTCTTAGGTTTTGATTGCTGCCACTAGCTCGTTATTGTAGTATTGCTTCTATTCCTGTTAATACTGACGGGACTGACTCTATGTTTCTACACTTTTACACTGTATCGTACTAACCCTAGACCTTTAAGAGCTCGATTGTCTTAGTTATCTGGAGACCAAAACGATGGAGCCTTCAGATTGACTCTTTTCCCTCCCTGCCATAGAGTCGAGTTCTATATACAGCAATCAGTACCCTCTCAAGCTCTATTTCGAATAGTATATTCTTTCTTTGAATGAAACGTATTGATTTTCTTCCCTAACTTGTGCTATAAAGCATCGCATAGCCCAATACATTATAATGAGACGGATGGGAAGAAAAACTGTCAACCAAGCTAGGTAGGAATATTTTGAGCCAGGCTAGTTCATAAAGAGAGATCATAACTCAAGATCATTCCCGGTTCCCATAACCATCATACCTATATATAAACACATTTATATTCACCCACTTCACTAGGGCCGGAGAAGATAACACCAGTAGTACACGTCAGGATCTGTTGCCTTCGCCTTGGGCGTCGGGATCTTGGCAATGACACGGACACTAAACGGCAGTCCTTCCACGTCAAAGCGGTTCGCCGAGTAGCTAAGCGATATCCAAAGGCCCTCTACCGCAAGAAACTTCCGAACACTCATGATCATGTTAGCGAATGCCGTTGATCCTCCGCAGGACACGGCATCGACGGTACTCTTATCCACGACGAGGTCGTATAAGTTTGACTCAGGCAAGTTCACATGCAACTTTGTCACATCCGCGACAGCATACTTCATCTGCACGTCGCCAAACGCCCTTTCCTCTAGCTGGCGCCCGCGGTCAAGGGCCAGTGGCTCGTAGTCGATGTTTGTTACGTCGAGGTAACCCCTCGCACGGAAGTAGGTGTGTAGATCGCTTGTACCAGAGCCTAGATGTAAGATCCTCTGACTTTGCGAAGACGATAGATAGGGCTCGATGATCGACATAAAGGTTGCTGACGATGTCAGCCATTCAAATGAAGTCTCTGACGCGAATCGGTCTCGCCAGTAACTTTGTTTCTCGAAGTCGGCAGGCATTGCGAGAATTCGCATAAATCTAGGGAACCAAAAAAAAAACCTTGCTGCCGAGCTTGGCGGTGCCTGGCTGCCGAAGCTACCAGGCAGACGACCCTATTTTCGATGAGAAGAAGCTATAGTTGGAATTGAACGTGAAGAAAGAGTGTAGAACAACCTCGGAAATGGTTACCTATTATTTAAGAGTAATAAAAATCCATTAAATGGGCATTGTGGGGCTCCCCTACCTCACTCAAACTTACCATTCCCCGTCTAAGGGTGATATAAACTGGTGCGCCATCTCCGACCTTTCCGTTTTAGCCTGGTATGTGGTAACAGTGATGTAAGGACGGACAAATAGCTGAGGACTCACAAGGCTTAGAGAGCGAGTCTTTGATAACTTCAAAGAATTTCAACTTTCGACTGGGTCCATAATAAACAGCTACATATAAGCAAACCCATCAAAACTGTCAATGCGAACTGCTCTGCATATAAACCGTATTCAGACATACGTTATATTATGAACGACAAGATTCCGCCCCGTGCCTACTACTGCCACTCTACTTACCAGAAAGAAGAGAAACCCATACACAAACCGTTCGCGCTCAACTCAGCTGAGAATAGGTTGCTATATTTATTTAACTGCCGATTGTATTGTTGTCATCAAATGCAGAGGCTCAAGCTCGATATTGAGCATTTCTATGCCACCTAGACCCGCGCGGCAGTCTAAAATTAGAGTCCTGGGTGAACTTGAAGGGAGAAACATGAACTTTTGGCTGCCACTTGCCTGAAGATGTATGTATTTAGGAATTAAAGCTAGCTAGGTTTAGTTATTATCGTCAGGCATGGTCGTAAAGATGCGGTTGTATGGTATTGCGTACTCAGGAGCCTTGCATGAGGGGTCATTCAGGTCACAGGGAGCGAAACACGCAACCTCGTCCGCCTTACCCCTGCCTTCGTTCAGTCTGCGTTGTTCTCGTTGCAGAAATTGGCGCTGCAGCTCTATCGCTTTCTCGGTTATGTGGACCTGACGTCTCCGTTTTGCGGGCGAGATGATGCCGCCGTCATCATTATCTGCTGGGCGTTTCCTCTGGCCAACAGAACCGCACTGGCCGAACGGACCATAGTTGGAAGGCCCTTGGCTAATACATTGACGTCTAAAAGGGACTAATCGAGGTTTCGATGCTGTGGGAATCTCTAATTTTCCATCTGTGTTTTCGTCTTTATCTGAGTCCACGTTTGATTTCTTATTAGTCTGTTTCGTAGTATCACTAGTGCCCGTAAGAGTTCCCTTCTGTTGCTGGGTGTTTGCGCCGTTACTGTACGCTTCACTGAAGTCCCATAAACAGAACTGACAGACCCCTCCGCAGAATATCTGTCCGCAACGTCCACAGAGTCTAGCTGATGCTTGCGAGAGCTGGGCATAGTAAACTTTGGTAGAATCATGCTTTGGCCAAACAAAGGCTTCAATTTGGTGTCCTCCTCGAGATGACTCGCCGCAGCCTTCTCGACTTCCTTAGCTGCCCGTTGCTGGTGCTCCTGCTGGCATCATTGCCATGAGTTGTCCAAGTGTGTACAATTAATTTTCCAATCTCAAGTCGAAACGAGCCACCACTTCATGATTCGATGCTTGTTGGTATTAATATGAGCCAGTAAAAGAATCGCTCGGAAGCCAAAGTTAAATGTGACAAAGGGGGGGCTAAGATAGCGGTATTGAAGGAGTGCGGCTCGTATTGTAATTGGGACTGATATTGTGTAAACAATAGCCTTGTCCTCGCCCCTCTATTCATCTATCCTTGTCCGCTTTCACCAAATCGAGTATCTAAAGTAAACCTGGTGAAGTAATCATCTTTATCCGTCTGATGCAATTCAAAGGAGCCGCACAAGAAGTCTAGATGAGTTTCACATTTCAATCCCTAAAGAATTTTGACTGTTCAGGTGCTGAGGCCTGTGGCATTCTACTACCACATTACTGATTCAGCCCGCAGTTTTGGCCCTCCATATTATGTTTCCACTTACCCGAGGCGCGAGCCCGCAGTAAGCCGTTAGTTCCATTATACCCTAGACAGCGGCTGTTTACCAAGTCTCAAGATCACTTGTGATTTTCAACAGATCTTTGATCGGCAGCCTAGTGACCAATTTGACCTCTTACGACAGTCCCGCTCCTAAATATGGGTCACTGTGGCATTGTAATACTGAACCAACTTCCCATTCTTGAGCTTAAGCAGTCAGGGGGGACAACACAAGAGATCTGTGGCGACTTCAATCGCGAGATGTGATGTCGCTAGTGGTTGTGATGATGCTCAATGCGCGGTGTAAGTATAGCTGCATAGCGACACAGACAAGAGACCTTGAACGAACACTCGATGTATATAGCCCACTCCGAGGCCATCAAATTTCTAGCCTCATGCGACAGTGCGGACTGGAGAGAACGCAATTGTCCTACTCGGCGCTGCACTCCGCCGATAGCATAGCGTGCATGCTGTTTAGAACCTGTGGTAACGTTTAGTATTCCGCATAGTACAACCAAATCAACACAAAATCAAGGCTCTGCTCACCGTATCTCATATGAACCAGCCCTCGTCATATACCGTACCCATTTCACACTTGGGTAGTTGCTCTTTTCGAAGACTTTAAGATATCGTACTAAAAGCCCAGAACTGGTGAACATTAAAAGACTAAAACTCAGGCTAAGGGGTGGTCGTGACCAAGCCTTCTGATTTGTCATGCTTGTGAGTTCAGCCTCGGCGCTAAGAACGTACTCGCTTTGACCAGTAAATCGGCCAATCTTCCAGACAATGTGGTTCTCGCTGGGCTCATACTTTGCTTTGCCCTGCGTACAGCGTTCGGTAATGCGAGCGGTGTTGAGCGGTGTGGGAATCCGGGCTACGACGTTTGTTGCGAAAAGTTTACTGCCGAAATTAGCCTTGAGGCCAATGCTGTATTCGACTTTAGTCTTGCCAACTTCATTGACGATAGCGTGCACCTTGAATGGCAGATTGACATTTTCGGTGGCCCGATAACGCATCAGCTCGAACTCGCCGTCTGGAGGGACGAAGGAGATGATACGGTCGGAATCGAATTTGCCCAACTTCACGCACTGATGAAACTGGCAGTCTTCGAGGGTAACGCTTCCGGCAGCTGCTTTAGTAGCTTTGCTGCCTAGCCTGTTACCGCTGGGTAGCGACTGGAGGCCATCCTGGTCTAGCAGTAGGCGATCATTGAGCCCAAACTTGCATTCTGGCGTGCCAGAGAGGTAGGCGCGCATAATGATCTGGCCGGTGACATCGGCGCGAAGAACAGCCCCTGTGGCCGACATGAGCAGATTGACGTCCTCGATGACGTCGACGAAGGCCTCGTTCTTTCGGTAGCGCACATCAGCTTTCCTCCACGACAACGCGCCTGTAGCTTGCATCGTGATCTTGGCGGAGTCTTCGGGGGCACGCTCTGACTTGACGCCTTCAGTGGTAATGTACATCTTTAGGGTGTCGGTCTCGGTATTCTGGGGATATCCAAAATCGATGATTTCTTTACGCAGTAGCTCAGGGTCAGCAAGAGACAAGCGGGATTGTGTATGAAGGGGAGCTTCATGACTCACCGTCGAGAAGCTCGTAGACGAGAACGAAATTGTTCTTAACAGCCTCCTCATCGAACTTGCCAAAGTAGCCCCGCCCCAGCTGGATGAGGCGGTAGAGGAATTCGAAGACAAGGGCGGCATTGGCGTTGCTCTTAGTGATGGCGACGAGGTAGATGTTCTCGTGCTTGACATGGCTAAAGGTAGTGCTCCCGAGGGTGAGGATGGGGGAGCGGACTTGGGGGTTCGAAATGACCTGGATGCGAAAGACGTCGGCGAGGCGAGGTCGGCAGTCGTTCCGGAAGGCACGGAAGATGAGGTTCTCGCCCTTCTGATTGAAAATCAGAATGCCGGATAGCATGTTGCCCACCTCGAGAGCGAGTGCAATTCAATAGATGCGAGTTTATAAAGTTAGTGTCAGGGTTGAGACCATCCAGGTCGTTAAACAGCTTGTTACAGTGTGGTGATACTCGCTACACATGTGGGTAAGCACCTAAGGTACAGTACTTAAGAGTAGCTTGCATGTAACCTACCTACGTATGCAGTAGTAGTGGTCCAAAGGCCACCTGCAGACTGAACTCTTGGTACATGTCTTGCTTAAGTAATAGTAATAATAGTAGCCCCGCCGTAAATGCACTAGCTACAGGGGAGAGACTGGAGTTTTCTGTGGCCCTCAGCTTCCGATACTTGAACATTGTTATTCAGTGTAGAGGTACTTCACGACCAGCCACAACCGACGGGAGACGCAAGCGCACGAGGTTCCTCGCTCCCCTGTATCTTATCACTAGGTACACCCGAGCCACAACTATAAAGTACCTACTTTTACCTTACCTAAGTACACACCCTACATACGTACTTGACTAATATTTCAAGCCCGAACGGAATATAGGTAACGCACCCCTATCAATGGGAATTTATGTCCCAATGTCTGTTTTCTCTCTTGCTAGAACACATAATAATTCACGAGTTCTGGTATGATCAAAATCTGAGAGACAGGTACGCCTCTATGAATTGGTTATTCACCTACATGTACCGAGATCCATAAACCGATTGCATTCCCTCAACCATTACCACTGGCCTAGTGCTACAAAACATCCTTCACGCCGTCGTAAATAAAACATTATTCTTTCAACCTATCTGGCTAACAAGTAAAAACCTTGTCATGTCGTGTTTCGCATAAGCGGCTCTCCCTGGTCTCTCTTCTCTCGACACAGCAGGTGTTGGGACTTCTTTATGGTGCATCTTTTGATCACAAGCTTGCAGTTAATATTTTACCTAAGCGTAGCAACTAAGTGGTGATGGTGCTGCACATCCACCTGTTATTCCTTGATTCAGTTCCTAGAACCCGGTATCATGGCACACAGTTCCCATTGATGTCTGCCACATATGGCAACAAACCGGCGCTTCTCCTATCTAAGCAGTGATTATTCACCACTTTACATAGTTTACATGAGCTCTTGAAGAGTCGTCGGAGGCAGCAATGTCCATAATGGAGACGGCCTCGCTTCTCGCTAAGAATAATTGCTGTAACGCCTGGTTTTGATCTTTCCGGACCTTACTTTGGTACCTATTAGCGAGTTCTGTGCATGAGCTGGAGCGCCGTATCGATTATTCCGGCCCGTCGATTTCCGTCCACCACCCTACCCGACCTCCCTATTCGGGTCTTGTCAGGGGATGCCTCCGAACTTGATTCCAAACCCGGCTAGGCTCCCTTCCAACGTGTCGGGTCCCGTGAATATCTAGTCCGTAAGTCCATCTCGAACCTTGGTTGGCGGACTTTTGCTGGGTACTTAGTGAGGCGCTTTCGTCCTTGGTGTCGTACGTACTCTGTGCAACTGGTGGTGCCCGCAACAGCAATAGTAGACAGCTTAGGGAAGTTCAGGGTTGCTTTCATGGCTGCTCGACTCTCGGCCAGCTTCCGGAAGGTCAACCGCGTTTCCGCTGACCTTGTGGATATCGCTTTCATCTTCAATGCCCTTCGATGAAACATATGGCAGACATGTGGCCGGTCACATTATGTTATTGACATTGAGGATGGGTCCTTCAGCGCCTCCTTTCCCGTCTAACCGCTCCGTCCAGTCCTAAGGTGCAGTCAAATATTCATATAAGGCCTTCAGCATATCCCTCTTACGGGAGCATCTTTAGCACATGTCGACCACGCCTTGCTTACACAGAACAAGCAAATCAATCAACATGTCAGCAAAGACGCTTCTCATCGCTGCCTTGAGCGCTGTTGCCCTTGCTGTTCCGTTTGAGGGCTCAGTCGAGGAGCGCCAGGCTTGCGCCTCTCAATGGTAATGAAACTTTACAAATTATACATGTTCGTGTATCTAACGCGTTAACAGGGGTCAATGTGGTGGCACTGGTTGGTCTGGAGCTACCTGCTGTGCAAGCGGTAGTTCTTGTGTCAAGTCGAATGACTACTATAGGTATGCCTTTACCGTAACCCGGGGCATCTGAACTTCAGGATTAACGGACTGGTAAAGCCAATGTCTTCCGGGCGCTGTAACATCGGGTACCACAACTACATCCAAAGCTTCTACGACAAGTACCCCGACTAAGACCTCGACTACTGGGGTGAGTAATCTCCATGTCAACAATATCCATCAAGGTTATCGCGTCTCGAGAAAATGCTCCCTCGTTGAACTTTCATCATTCCGCTATATTCGATAGTACCACTGGGTCATTGCTAATTTGGCCCTTATAGGTAACCACTACCAAGGCTACTACCACAGCCCCAACTGGCTCTACTACAGCTATCGCCTCCGGCAACCCGTTTTCGGGTGTTCAGATGTGGGCCAACTCTTTCTACGCCTCTGAAGTCTCTGCCTACGCTGTGCCTACTCTTGGCGCTGGAGCTGCGGCTGTCGCTAAAGTGCCGAGCTTCATGTGGTTGTAAGTTGCCAGTAAAACTCGCCCCAGAGTAGGCGCACAAGTCTAATATGACCATAGGGACACGCGGGACAAACTTACACTGATGGAATCGACCCTGGCAGATATTCGCGCTGCTAACAAGGCCGGGGCTAGCCCTCCCAACGTCGGCGTCTTTGTTGTCTATGATCTTCCGGACCGTGACTGTGCGGCTGCTGCCTCCAACGGAGAGTACTCTATTGCAAATGGCGGCGTTGCTAATTACAAGGCCTACATCGATGCCATTGTTACCCTGCTGAAGACTTACTCGGATGTCCGCGTTATTTTGGTTATTGGTTAGTTGAAATTCCCAGCTCTCCCCTGCGCGTTGCCTCTTAAGATACTAACACCCGGCCTAGAGCCTGATTCCCTCGCTAACTTGGTTACCAATTTGAGCGTTGCGAAGTGTGCAAATGCCCAATCAGCGTATCTCGAGTGTACAAATTATGCCATCACAAAGTTAAACCTTGCAAACGTTGCCATGTATCTTGATGCGGGTCACGCAGTAAGTGCTTTATACTGTCTTTTTATCCCTCTATTGGCAAGTTTCGGAAGAAGGAGTGACTCAACCAGGAGGCCTCTGCCGCCTTATACTTCTGATGCTCTCGACACGTCTAGAACCGTCACTATTAACAGCATGTACTAACTCCTGATTTCTTCAGGGTTGGCTTGGCTGGCCGGCCAATTTGGGCCCCGCTGCCCAGCTCTTCTCATCGGTCTACAACAACGCTAGTAAGCCGGCCGCTGTTCGTGGTCTTGCCACCAACGTGGCCAACTACAACGCCTGGCAAATCAGTAGCTGCCCGTCTTATACCCAGGGCAACTCGATCTGCGATGAATCTAGCTACGTCAATGCGTTGGGCCCTATGCTGCAGTCCGCCGGCTGGGATGCCCATTTCATCACCGACACTGGTCGCAGTGGCAAGCAGCCCACAGGCCAGCAAGCATGGGGTGACTGGTGCAACGTCAGGGGCGCTGGTTTTGGTATTCGCCCATCAGCCAACACGGGCAGCTCTCTCCTTGACGCCTTCGTATGGGTTAAGCCTGGCGGCGAATGCGATGGTACTAGCGACACTAGCGCTGCTCGATACGACTATCATTGTGGGTTGGCTGATGCCTTGACGCCTGCGCCCGAAGCTGGAAGTTGGTTTGAGGCATATTTCGAGCAGCTCTACAAAAATGCCAATCCCCCTTTTGCCTAAAGGAAGTTCACGATGTCTCATCAGATAGATAAGTATTTTTGATAGATCTAGGGAGAGATTCGAAGATAACAACTTGATTCTGTACATAGTTTATCTCAAAAGAAAAATATGTGATTATTTATATTCTATATTGAATCGTTGGCTATCGGAACATTAATAGTCTCATAGTATTGATTCCGGGAATACGGATAGATTACTGAAGGTATCAAAACCTATTATAAATATGTCTAACCCAGATCTTATAAAATCATCATAGCTAGGCTGTAAACTGCCGTATATCGACACCTTGGCAAAGCACAGCGCTATGTTGCCAGGAATCTCGACCTGGAATGGTATGAATTTTGTAGTCGCCATAATAAGGTGGTTATTCTTGGCGTATAGGAGATCGACAAGCTATGTACCTGAACAGTTCTTCTATGGATATTCGCTCTGGATTGGGGTCCTCTGTGCCTCGGTAAAATAAATTAGTATGTCATCATTAACTGAGCTGGAAACGGTCTTCTCAAATGATCCATTTATGACTTGCTGAGCAGTACCTTCAGATGAATTGCTGATATTTCTTAGTACAACTTAAAAGCTTAAGCCGGCCATCCATGTTATTTGGGTCAGATACCTTCGAAGCAAGGGCATAAGTCAAGCGCCTTGACCGTGTTTTTGAGACCAGGGCATTAAATCACAAGTACGTGAAAGGCACAGGTTAAGTTAGGTATGCAAAACGTATGAATATTTCGACATATTGTCCCTTTTCAACCAGCATCAGCCTATGACTACTATCGCTTGAGAAAGTATCACCTAATTTTGTCACGGAGAGCACCCACAAGTAAACTAAAGCCACTTCCCCCAGCCATTCAATACACCTCGTAGGGGAATCAAGCGACAAGAACATTTTGAAGTGTAAAACTAAAATAAAAAAGGCTATTCATGAAACTGAAAGATTAGTTCTCTGCTCTAAAAGCGACGTAACAGCCTCTAAGTTAGTTCAGCTTGACAACGGAAGCGCCACGGTCGAACAGTTCGAGGACACCGTTCTGTCAATGACCATATAGTTAGACGATATCCAAGACGAACTCAGGTAATGGAAATCGAGATTGTAGACTGAAACAGCAGGGTAACAAGCTCACCGACTCGTATATCGTCCGTAGAACAAAGGATGAGAAATCAGAAGACGTACGCCAAATCCGACGGTTTACTACCTCTCTTGAGGGAGACATCAGCAGGACTGTAATGGTAGAAAGGATGACTGGCCACTATACCCTTTCCAGTGCGCTACCCTAATAATTATGGTCTAGTTGTTATGGATGGCTAGAAAATCGTCGCTTTTGCTATATTCCAACTATATACTTGGAGCATCACGAGAGACCAGAGCACTGTCGCGTTGGTTTAGAGAAGTTCGCCATATTCAAATGCTGAAAAAGACCCTTGTGATATTTCCTCTCTATGTGGTCGTAGAATGAGATACGATGATCTACTCTTAAAGTCGAACATTGCATTTCAGGCGAAGGCTCCGTTAGGTGGTGTATTAACTAATTACTAGAAATCGTGTTTTGTTTCTCTCATGCTGACGTGCACTTCAATATGGCAGAATTTTGTCTGATACTAGCATGGCTGAGATGTAGCACGTCTTTGTTCGACATGCTCGGTGAATTAATTATGTAGTCTTACGTTTCAACAGTCTAAGACCCGAAAGCTAGTGAGATATATGACCATGAGGTTGCGCTTCATTTCCCTGGGTAGCCATGACATAATACAAGTGAGTATATATAGTTAAGAGATACCGCATCACGATTACGAGTACGACCGAATGCGTAGATCCCTTTAACCCAACTTACTCTTCATTAGTACAACATAACAATATCGGGAAAAAAGCCATTCCATTTTACAGCCCCAGCTTGGAACCGAGTAGGCTCCAAGCGTCGCAGACCGCCTGAGCCTCAGTATTCTGGCTCAAAAGCGACAACCCCAGCGCCCCAACCTCTCTGGAAAAGCAGGCGGACGATACGTTACTGCTTCCCAGCAAAAAGCGACGACTCAGCGAATCACGCCGTAATGTGAGGGACTCGCAATCGCTGAAGCCTGCTGGTCTGCAAGGATCACCAGAAGAAATATAATATTGCAAACGGGGGCACCAAAACGCGAAGATGACAATTGAACTCCTCAGGAGCCAGCAAAGACAGCTGCTGAGCGATAAGAATACACTTACCGCTAAAGCTGGGGCACTACGAAAAATCATTAGGATTTGAGAAAAGAACTCGAAACAGAAGATAAGAATAGCGACTTTCGGGGTTGAGGATTTTCTAAGAAGCCGTAGTGGTTGCCACCATGAGGTATTATATATCGTATATGATAGGTCCAAGTAGTTGTAGCTTAAGCACTTAGCATGAAAGGCTGAGGGACGTTATCACAACATGACTGCATAACCCATTACGGACGTTTTACGATTTACGGTTATGTTTAGAACCATATTCACTGAAGCGAAGCAGTATAATAATGCTCGGAAGTCCCACAAGATATTCCCACAAGATATTCTCAAAGTTTTGCTAGAAATCTGGTAGCTTTTATTGTTGTAATTCGAGCAGAGTCCGATTCGGTACAGTGAGAAATGTTGTTCACAATAGTATACAGCGTGTGCGGCGGAGACCTATAGCTTAGTAACAAGTTTATGCACAATAGTATGCAGAGGATTATAGCACGGGTCTTCCGTTCCCGAAACCTCCGAATAAGACGAATTATGAGACGAGGGTACTCCTTGTGGCTCTCCTTGTGCGGGGTGGCCTTTCACTCGATTGATCCGAGTCAATTACAGTACACTGCTTATTCGTATTCGGGTGAGACAGATAACTCCAGCGTATTGGAACCCTCGAAACGACTGAACAACAAGCAAGGGAGGTGGAACGTTGATTGGGCGCCGTTATCAAACAACGGCACAATGCTTACTTTCGCCTATTTTCTCGAGTTGGCTCTGCTGAGACGGCCGTGCGTATATAAGTGCTTGATGACTCCTCGTAACTAGAGTCTAGAATTTCCATACAGAGAGCATTACTCTCTACTTACAGCAACACTCTCAGTAATGGCCACCTTTTCAGCAGCTGGGAAGACATTTGTCGTTACTGGAGGCGCCGGCGGCCTCGGTAAGGCGCTTGCCTCCGCTTTCTTGGACGCCGGTGCGAATGTCGCTATTTGCGATGTTCACGATGACCGTTTGAAGGAGACAGCAGCTGAATGGGCGAAGCATGGCGATCAGTTTATTACCTCTCGAACCGACATCACGGAGGAGACAGCTGTCAACAAATTCTTCGGCGAGGTCTCCGCTAAGTTCGGTCGCATCGATATGCTGATAAATAACGCCGGCATTATGGATAAGTTCGACGGAGCCGGAACAACCCCCTGGGATATCTGGAACCGCGTCATCGGTGTCAACTTGACAGGCGCGTTCCTGTGCACCAAGGCGGCTGTTAATGCTTTTGAGGCGCAATCGCCGACAGGAGGTACAATCGTAAGCATCGGCTCGATTGCTTCCCAACGTGGCCTCAGCGCCGGAGCGGCGTACACGGCCAGCAAGCACGGGCTTCTCGGCCTCATGAGGAATACGGCGGGCTTCTACGGCCCGAAGGGTATCTACAGCATTACGCTACTCATGGGCGGGATGGAGACAAACATTGTTGACATATTCGCAACTGGCATTAACCAAGAGGGCATGGCGGCCACGAGTAGCGCAAACCCCGGATTCGTCGTTGGCAAGACGAACATTCAGCTCGGCGACGTTGCCAAGTACTGCCTCTTCTTCTCTGACCCGGCTACGGCGGAAGCGTCTAACGGGTCGACTGTAACGATTAACAAGAACTGGCCGGCTGCGTAGGCTGGCCTTAAGAGCAAGGCATTGATTAAAACGAATCATGGCATGGTGTAGCCACGACGAATAGATTATACCCAATCGAGAAGAGAAAATCAAAGTTAATTTCTCAACAATTGCTTGCAATTAGGAACTAGTTTTCAAAAGTTTTGGGAAATACACAATGAATTGAGAAGTCCGAGACCACGAATATTGCTTGTCATGCCGTTATTGCCTTATGGTATCATGATCGTCCTTTTGTGAAGCCAAGTAATCTTTTCGTCCCACCGGACGTATCCAAACCGAAATTGGAGCACACAAGCCCCTCAGATATTTGTCAAAGCTGCCATAAATATGTACTCGGATAAGAGGCCACCGGCAATGGAACCACCAGCAAGCCAGAACCCATATCGAAACCACCACCAACAGCTCGCAGAATCCTTCAGCTCGACATGCGCAATCATGGCCCCCAGGGACAGCGCAGAACCACCGGCTGCAATAATGTAGTACTGCCATCCCATCTGCTCAAGTATACCAGCGACGGAAAGCAGCGTGATCATGCAACCTAGGACCGCCCAGAGCAAGACCTTGGTCTGATCTCTGAATAGAACGGCGATGCTCTTGACACCAACTTTGAGATCGTCCTTAAGGTCCTGGTGTGCGTAAATTGTATCATAGATGATGGTCCATAATATACTAGCTACAAAGACACAGCCGATGGACGGCTGTACCCAGACTTTCTCTGGCTGGAGCAATTCGCCCCCGAAGGGACCACCCCGAAAGGGTTTGAGGCCCATAGAGCAAGACCCCATCACGATACCCCACGCCAAGCACCAGCCAAGTACCAGCTGGGCGAAGTTGGTGTGTCGTTTCGCCCACGGGTAGTAGAACGTCCCGATTATATTGGGCACGGCATAGATCGCGCTCCCGCTAGGCATGAGGAGGAGAAACAGGGCGGCGCCGAAGCCCTGCGTGACGGTGAAGATAAATGCGGCACGAGGTGTAATAGCACCTCGTGGGATCGGGCGCTTGCTTGTACGCGCAATGGCCTGGTCGATCGGGGCGTCGATGAGATCGTTCCAGCCGTGGGCGGCGTTTGAGAAGAAGAAACTTCCGCCGAGCATCACGAGGCCAGCCCGTAGCACGTCGGTGGCTGGCGATCGCTGTATCAACGCGGCCAAGATAATCCCGAAGAAGTGAGGGAAGTAGATGAGGAACAGCGCCGCTGGCGGGCTGAGACGGGCGAGTTGGACGTATGGAATCCAAGACGCTGGCAAGCGACCAACCCAACCTTCAGCATGGTTGCCACCGTATTGCTGAGCAAGAGCAGCGGTATCAAAATCCGATTCCTTCGTGGAGGCCCTTGGCTTTCCGTTAAAGGACTTGCCGTTCTCAACCATGATGGCAGTGATAGTGACCAGCTCTGGAATAAGTATTAATATTTAAAAGTAGGAAAATGAGTCAGGTTGCGTTGCGGATGCTCTCTAGTGTTGAAGGTGAACACACCTTTGTTAGCACTTATATAGATATCGCCTAGAGGCGGGACGATCATAAGTCTAGTCATCACTCTACCTTAAAAGGGTAGAGCGGCCAGCGGCCATCGCGACTCTTGCAATGGTTGGACATCGAGTGAATGCCTCCCCAATCCAAGCCCCTGCGACAAGGAAGTCCAGGATTTCGGGGAGTTGCCTACGCATCCCCGTAATACAGCTGAGAAGAATTCCCTCATTTTGCCTCTCATTGTCTGTAATGGATGGTTCAGCTTTTCAGAGGCTCCAATGGCTTACGGTCAAGCCCGGTACCCATCACGAAGCTCACCCACCACACCATTACCTTCGCGGAAATCCAGGAGAGGATAGGACTGTCCCGCCCTTCCAGGCTATATCCCTTACTTCCCACGGTGTGCGCAGCCCTGTATACATGTTAACCTAACATCTGACTTCGCCATGATTACAATCCTTCCTGGAGGGGTAAGGTACGTGCAACCATGTGTCTCCGTTCGGTAGGTAACAAGACGCCCGCCTACTGTGGTTAGATTGGTCACCGACTAGTAGGTAGCTACTCCATATGAGATGGGTTTCTTAGTGTCGGCACATCAGTCCGACATGAGGTTGATTGCTTAGTCAACACGGCGCCGGGTCCAGGTATCCCTGGGACCCATGAGCCCCTAGCTCATAGTACAAAAAATCCTTCAGGATCTAAGCTTTTCTTCAACATTGGTGACGTGCGCTCGGTGGGGTTTTCCATGTTGCAGAAGTTCCCAAGTTGCTTTTGGTAGCCCTCGGTGGGTATGTTTCTTGCATCACGAGTAGTGACGCGAGCGTAATAGGGAGCTAGCATACGAAATAGACGGTGTCTAGAAGGTGAGTGGCCCACTGCTTATTACATACCGCCGTAAGTATTATCGGTCTATCAGCTGTTGTGCCCCTGCGCCTCTACGCCAACAGGCCAACCATCTCCGGCGGTGGATCGGATTGTCGAATATTGCCTGCATTTTCAATACGGCTCCACCGGGCTGAATGCTTTCTCATGTTAGTAGGTAACCACCAGCCGCGGCTCTATCGTCAGAAAGCCGAACCGAACCCTGCTTATTTTCCTAGCTTGCCCTTTGAGAATGGCAGCGATATAAGGCATATCACATGGAGATCTTCGCTGAGCGTCGGTGTAACCACACGACTGCCAAAGGATTTGGAGTCACCCTTGCCGTGGCGCGGCGTCGTGTTCAACACTATTGACTGCATATTGTGAGCTGTCGGTAATCTTGTCCGCAGCCTGGCGCTTGATCAACTGATGCTTCCAAGGCGACGGTCCCGACGATCTTTACCTGGAGATAAGACATGCACCGAGCTGTGAAAATAGAACGGGGTGGCTCAATTTAACTAGTGATGCTAGTTTTGGAAATCCAGTGTCAACCTACCATGATACTGGATCCCGAGCTAGGTTTGTTGGGTCTCACAAGTCGATGTTTGGTACATTACAGTCCTAGGCTACGTACGCAGGTAGTGATAACTAGGGAGAGACACTACTTTGTCTACATCGTTGGTAAGAATGGCATTACGGAAAAGGTCTGGACAGTTTCATTGGGGGTTTCTACGGGAGGACGGAGCCACCTTCATCTAGTTCAATAGTCTAGCGCCCATGAGGGTGTGGCTCTCATCATCGCAGTCGTTGCTCTATACTTAAACCAGCGTAGATCGCGCTCCTGGATAAGGGGTAGAAATGGGAGGCATCGACTTGACATTAGTTAAACAGAGTTTACTGCTTGTAACGCAATTTGAACATATCACTGCTATTAGCAATGGCTCTTTTTCAAGTGTTGAAGACACTATCGACCCTGGCGGCCCTTTTGTGCCTATCCTCTCATAGTGTTGCTGGTGAGAGCACTGCTTCCACTGCTTGCGCACATTTGGAGGCCATCCTAGGTGCAGAGGTCGTCCTGCCTTCTGAAGATCGGTATCAAAATGTGACAGAAGGGAACTGGTATGCCTCTCAGATCACAAAATGGTCAACCGTGGCACGGAACGCTAACAGGACATCAGGGTGCAGACAGCCTGGGCGTCACCGACTTGTGTCATCCAACCAACGACTGCCCAGCAAGTTTCGCAAGCTGTCAAGTATCTTGCAAAGAATAATATTCACTTCGCAATCCGCTCAGGCGGACATTCACCTGCACCATTGGGTGCAAACATCAACGAAGGCGTCTTGTTCGACATGTCCGGTTTTAATACGGTCGATTACGATGCAGAAAACGGCGTTGCTATTGTTGGCACGGGAATGAGATGGGGCGACGTGTACCGCTATCTTGATCAGTACAACGTGACAGTAGTGGGCGGCAGAATTCTCGAAGTAGGCGTTGGCGGTCTCACCCTCGGCAGTATGTAGCTTTTGGTGATCCTTCTGCAAGTGGACCTGCTGACTCGCTCTCAGGCGGGCTTTCGTACCTCTCTGATCTGTATGGTTTGGTTTGCGACAATGTTGAAAATTTCGAGGTACGTCGGATGAAGCCTCATAGTTCGTCACAGACTCACACTACCAATAGGTTGTGCTTGCTAATGGCTCCATCATAAACGCCAATGCACACTCTCACCCGGGTCTATGGCGGTCTCTGAAAGGTGGCGCCAACAACTTTGGTAAGTCGTCCAACATGCGCGCCCTCTAGGCGTTGAGGAATCGCTGCTGACCATTCCATAGGTGTTGTGACGAAGTTCACATTCACCGCTTACCCGACTGGGAATGTATGGGGTGGTTACAGAGTATACACGCTTGATGCGCTTCCAGCCTTGTTTGACGCTCTCCTGCAATATCAGTCGGTTCCCGTGAAGGACCCTTATGCAAATCTTATGATGCAGGCCTTCCCTCTTAATGCGACGCTCGGCGTGTTGCTAAACATGGTGTATAACAAGCCCGAGGAATCACCCGCAGCCTTCGCGCCATTCTATGACATCCCCGCTATCGCTGACACTGTCCACATTCGACCCATGACAGACTTCCTTGCGGGCCAAATACCCCCGTCATTACCGCGGCTCAACTGGTATGCCACAAGCTTCAAGGTAGACGCCGCACTCTTTGAGACTGTGCATCAGATCGTTACCACATCACCTGAGCTGGACACAATCAGGAATCTCACGGCTGGCAGCATCGCCGTCGGCTGGCAGCCCATCTCCACAAGCCTCGTCAAGGCCGGACATGCCCGTGGCGGCAACGCTCTCGGCCTGCAGAATGTGAACCAGACGTGGTTTGTCATCGACATCGGCTGGTGGGATGCCAATGACGACGACGTAGCCAACGCGGCGACTGCCAGCCTGGTCGCTAGGGTTGAAGCCGCGGCTAAGAGTCGTGGCAAGTATGTTGAGTACATCTTCATGAACGACGCTGCCGTCTCGCAGAACGTGATCGAACACTACGGGAACAAGAGCGTCGCGAGGCTTCAAGCTACACAGCGTCGGTACGATCCGCTCGAGGTCTTCCAAAAGCTGGTTTCAGGCGGCTTCAAGTTACCAGCTAAGTGAAAGGGGGATGGTGATGGCTATGGTGAACGTACGATGATGCAATGTCTCTTTCAGTTTGGACCAATAATGTTGTATGAACACGGGGTCAGAAGTAAATATCCCAGTTCATAGTAGTTAGGCCCAGCTATGGCAACCAGCTGTGCATGGTACCCCTGTAAAACACAAATTCTGACACTTATCGGAAAGATTGGAGTCCTCACCTTAGTGAAAAGTTATCAAACAAAAATAATCAAGATGCATACCGCCTGCGCCTGCGCTCGCTGTTGACGGGTCGACGTCGAGTGCGGCGTAACCGGAACCAAAGTTGAATGTCACAACAGCTGCCATGACCCTTGCACATGCAACCTCGCCGCGTGGGCAGTGCGGAAGCATGGGTCATCTCCGACGCATAGTACCTACATGTATCGGGCCCAGCTGAAGTTGGGCATTCTCATAATGCTACCAAAAGATTAATCCGGCGGGAGGCGTACGTAGCGGTTGCTTTTTTTACTGACGACTGTGGAGAACATGATGTGCATTCACCATCGCATGGGCCTTTGCTGTGCTTCAGCCTCACCATCGATATTACAACCCTTTGTAGCAGTGTAGGCTGTCAGAATCTCGTCCGG
Organism: Xylariaceae sp. FL1651; assembly: GCA_025201745.1. Classification (NCBI taxonomy): domain Eukaryota; kingdom Fungi; phylum Ascomycota; class Sordariomycetes; order Xylariales; family Xylariaceae; species Xylariaceae sp. FL1651. The sequence continues at coordinate 229,852 of MU624279.1, forward strand.
ACTTGACGCTGCTATAGATCTGTAGGGAACTTCCTGAGTAGGGATGTACCCACGTGGTCAGCCCTCGTACACCATATCCTAGAGCGTAGATCACCGGAGAAAAAACCCCATAGTGATGGGTGTCCTGGTACTGCCCTGGAACGCCTGAGTCCTGGGAATCGGTCTGCGGAGATCATCCATCCATCAGCAGCTCTCTCGGCCAATTGGGTGCCATGGCCGGATAAGACCACCCAGTGCATTGGTATTTCAATTGGGAATAAGCAGAATGCAAGTGTTGCAATCCGCGATTGTACACCGGAGAAGTCACCTGATAGATCGAAATGCTGATGGTTACCCAAGATATTTCCTCATTTGGTAGATTTCTAATTCGTACTAGATACATACCCAGCTAAGCCAACCCATTCTTACTTATACCTGCATGGATTCGAGGTTAGGCGTCGGGTGTGTGCTTCTGGTTATCTGCTTCTGGTTACCAGAACTAGCGTCCCACGGTTCATCAGCTGATCACAAGCATATAGAACAAGGGTGGCGCAAATAGTTGGAGTAATCTTTTCTCTGCTTTGGTGGTGGGTTTCAGCCTTGCTGCCTGGTGGGCCGGGCTTCTTCAGGTTTACTGCCGAGACTGCCTGAATCAGCTCGACATCAAAAATGCCTCCCGAATCATTTGTGCTGAACAGCAGAGGAACCCCCGATCGTCGGCTTATATATGGCTAGTTCCGCGATGCTAGGGCTTATTGATGATGCGAGTGCTTGTAAGTGGGAAACCGGAATTAGTTCAACCGAGCTAGTTGTCTAATACTGCATGGGTAACACACCAAATAGGACATATACCTCCACAGGCCTGAAGGAGCTTGGGTGGTCTTGGCTGTCGGGAAGCACGACATCACTAGAATCTCGAATGTGGCCCTGATACCACGAAGGATCAAGACGTCACGACAGCTGAGGGTTGTTAGAACCAGCGCTCTAGCCAGCCGTTGCAGCCACTAGCCACCATTACCGTACGACAGATCGAACAAGTCTAGAGCCGCCGACTTTCCTTCCTGTCAGTTACTAAGCCGTTGGTGCTAATCTTGCTAGTTTGGGTCCGTTGTGACTTGGAGAGCTGTTAGTTCTGCGCTACTGGAAACCAATATTACCACCCAGTTCATCCTAGAAGGGAGCCTAAGATGCCAGGTATCATGGATCCAAGTAAGGATGCAAGGGAACTCGTTCCCCGAGCGCAATGAGTGGATGTAAGGGGCTATACACATTACACCGACTCTCCCGGTTGATATTCCGGTGAAGGGGTGACTCGAGTAGGTGGTCAGCTGCAATAATACGAATGGGCTGGTTCAGGCCTGACGAAGTATACAGTGCAGGCCTCCCTTAGAATCGACTACCTCGGGCAGTAGATCAACTCCTAATAAAGCTCAAAACGAGGCATGTAAACCTCTGACTAGCCAGCCTCATGAGAACGTGTTGGAAAGAATATCAAGTTTCCCTGGCAAACCATTCGACGAAAAACCTGTTCATCTCATCTAAATTGGGACAGTGAATGTGTGACAATATTCTTGTTCACACTTGACAGAATTTAACTAGATCTTTTTCATTCATAACTTGTTGATAATGTCTGCGATGAAGCGTCCGGATCCCTATCTGGGAAAGGTTATCACAGCGTAAGTGCAGAAGTTTGTTCAAGTCGCAGATCTCCTTTCTGTCTCTCTCACTTTCAGTCGCTCCCGTCCCCAAATCATAATATCGTCCAATATAATGATAACTTATTCCACCTCCATCAAAACAATGCGACACAAGGGCACCGACCCTTTACGAATATGCCATGACTGTCGAGCAATTCTCTGGGCCCAACCGAGATATCGTAATAAACACCCGCACGCTTAGTGGCTTCTGCCTGGGTCCGAATCTCCCAGCCCCTCATTTCTGCAGGCATCCTTGATTTACATCACTGGTATCTTACAATCGAATAGACATCTGACAAGAATGCTTTAGTTTTGAAGGCGGCATCGTCACGCGTGTGATCGATCACCCTCGCGATAGTAGCCGCGTCTTCGCTTACGAAGTAACATTCCTGCTCCAGCACCCGCGCGTCGCCGCTGTCGCAGCGCAGAAACCCCCTCTGCATTTCCATCCGTACCAAGAGGAGTACGTGGAAGTGCTGGAGGGACGGCTGGCAGTGGAGGTCGAGGGAGTGGAACATGTTTTAAGTCCCAGAAGCGGCGAGTTTAAACTCCAGCCCTGGTGTAATCATCGTCTGTACTCGCCTGTGGCTGAGGTCGGAGGACAGGCAACAAGTCAAGACGACGAGTGGGATGGCGAGAAAACTGTGTTCCTGCTCTCGGGCCAGGACACAGATGAGATGTTTCGTCTCGATACCGTCTTCTTCGAGAATTGGTACGCGTACCAAGACCTCATCGTCGTGAAGGGGGAGAAGATCGATCTAGTGCAGGTCATGAGCGTACGTACTTTTCTTTCACCTGCTAAGCCGTTCTCTCAGCACTGACTGATCCCTTGTTCAACAGATGTTTGATGCCGGTGGATCGTATCTGTCCCTACCAACCTGGATACCTTTTAGTCGCACGATCGCGCGCGGCCTGGGTATCGTGGTCGGTCGCTGGATCGGCGGTTTGCTGGGTTATCAGCCCTTCTTTAGGAAGTGGACAACAGACTGGGACCTGGCATGTCGCAAGATGGAGATGTCCGTATTCCATAGACGGTTTGCCGACCGCGCGAAGATGGACTGAAGGGGAAAGGACTTGTGAATACAACGTCTCTATTCACAACGGGGAGACGGATAATTGAGTGAATAAGTGTAATGATATGATGAACCAGGAAAATAATTGTTTATTACAAGGATAATATACTTGTAGTTGAAGCTGGCTGAATTAGATTACCACGCATTGAAAATGTGTTATGATTGGTTTAAGTTTCCCCCAGATGCACCAATTGGCCCGACGTCGTAGACTGCATTGTGATCAACTCTTTTGCACGAGCATTTTTATGTCTTCTTCCGTAATCTTAGCCCACTCAGCAGTCTTCATCCATAACTTTTTCTGCTTCTCCTCATCCAAGCTGTCCTTGGAGCTAGGCCCAGGCACCATGAGTCTGATGTAGCCGCGCTCTCCTGCGTGCTTCTGATTTAAGACAAGGTCGGCAACGTCAACGCCCGCGTCGGCTGCCCTGCGCAAGTCTGGAGCTATAAAACGGAGCAGCGGCCGTAACGGCTGAAGAACAAATCTCTGCATGTAATACAGCATGGCAGGCGTGTTGGTGCGCAGCGCCCTTGAGTCTGTCAGGCTGCCGGGGTCGATCGCTACGGCCGAAATCTTGTGCAGAGGCTCATTCTAAACAAGACGTTAGGATATATATAAGTTTCTTTCATCTGAAAGGAAGGAAGTGACGTACTTTCTCGAGGAACCGGTTCAAAGCGTACGTCCACATCAGGATAGCTAGCTTGGAATTTGCATAGTTCTGAAAGCCGCGACCTTGTTTGTCTGCATCGCGATCCACCCTCACGAGTTTATCTAGGTTATCTGGTATTCCGGGAGGATACTTCTCTAATCCATTGCGTCCCGGATAGTGAGAGTCGCTGGTGAAAAGCACGAGACGACCGCCCTGTGCCCCAAAGCTGCCTAGCAACCGGAGAACTAGAGCCGCGTGCGATATGTGGTTGACCTGCATCGTCTTCTCAAATCCGTCTTGAGTGAGCTCCGGATCTGAGACCATATTCCAATAGTATGCATTGCAGACAATGCCAACGAGGGGCGGCAGCTTTTGCTCGACGACTTCAGCGGCGACTGTACCCGCAAAGTCATTCACAGCTTTCAAGCTGGCTAAGTCAAGCTGGCGGATCGACACCTTTGCGTGAGGGTACCTGGAAACTGTCTCACGCAGGTTTTTGGTGTTGGGATCAGAATCAGAGGTGTTGCGGACGGTCAAGACTAGTGTGTTCTCTGGCGATTTGGTAAGTAGATGTTGCACGGCATGAACCGCCAAAGAGCCGTTGGCACCGGTGATGACAACCGTGCCGGCCATAATATGACGGCGATATTTGACACAAAGATGGTACGTGTGGTTTAAAAGCAGGACGACTCGTATCAAGTCTCGACCGAGGCGTGGGAATAATACGCTTGCTAACGTTTGAACGCAAGTGCACGAAATCGATACTTTCTAGATATACTGGAGCAGTATTATCGTTTGGAAACCATAAACACTACGTGGAAAGACCTCGAGAGGGAAAAGGTTCAAACTTATAGAATGATTGCTGAACTAATAGATAGAAGCCAACTGCGCCGTTCATACAGCTGGGTGGGGTTCGTAGATGAGAGATCCCATAGATCGACGACTCACGCTCTGGAGTGGTTTAAGGGCAAAACAGCTCTGGGCTTCGACTACCATAGTCACGCCTGTTTTAGCTTACGAATACGATCAGATCACCAATTACATCCCATGCATAGGAACTGTAGCGAGTCGCATGATGAGGGCGAAAGCTTTTGTCAGGTAGCACCGATATCAACGTCGCGGCAATCCCAGGCAGAGGGAGCGCAAAAAGACCACGGCATGCATGGTTACTTTTTAACGATGAGGCTTGTTCTTGTAGGGAAATGTATGTAAGGACTCCAGGGGTGCTGGTCAGCAGGGGTGATACTGTTGGTAGTACAGTACAGGTCGAGGCGGGTATCTTATTAACTGTTCCCGCGAAAACAGCATCCCAGCCAATTCACACCCAAAACAACGATTCCAGTAGAGGTGTAGATGAAAGTGCCATTTTTGTTGATAATTATAAAAAAAAATCAAATGATTTGATCAAAGTGATTATTTTTAACGATTAATTGTTACAGGTAGTATTTGAAAGTTATAAGGTACGTTAAGTAGCGCTAGCAGGGGGGTATCAAAAAGAACCGGTGTTTGCGGGGACATTTAATTCGATACCCGCCTCGCAGGTGCGTAGAGGGCGGGGGAAGTAAGTTTTTAGCGCGTGTACTAGTATGGCCAAGTACATACTATGTAGTTTACTCAGGTACATGTAAGGTAGTCATACATACTGTGCTATGCGGTAAGTACATAGGTAGCCCTAATGCACCCTTAATATCTGCTAGAGATGTGGCTTTCAGGGGTAGTGAGATCGCTAAAAAGACTAGTCTATATAGTCTAAATCCGCTCTGCTTCACGCCGGGTCTTTTAAGATCTGGTGTTATATCAGCCGGGGAGCACACTCTGTGCTTGCTCATACAAGCCTTCTAAAGCAGTCAAGAGGTGCTGTGGAATATAGTTCACGAATGCTGCTGCTGCTACTTGATACGTAACACCATCACGTTAATAAGGCTTCTTGTATATACTATTGGCTAGTGAGTGGTGGCCTTGGGAGGACGACTCTACCTCACCTGAAGCACAGAGAAAGTGTGTAGAGCCTGCTGTACAAGTAAGCTGCTAAACACGGAAGCATCCTCTGTTAGCGACTCGACAAAGTGACGTCGGTTGGAGTCTTTTGTGCTCATGTACTAAAGACTTCTCGCGGTAGTGCGTCTCCGTCCCTGACTCTTAGCATCCCCAATTCATTGCCTTGACTCTTCCAGTCGGAGAACGGCGAAGGCAGATGGGTAAGCGGAAAACAGGAGATATTCCCTTCTCTCGGCCATGTTTGGCATCATGACTACTACGTATGGTATCTATACCAGATTACGGAAGGGCAGATTTTGGTTGGAAGATTCTTATGTATTAGATTGGAAAAGACTGGGATGAGCTGCATTACCGTCGTTCTAGGTCGCCGGGTTCATCACTCATACACAACGGGCATATCACCTTGGAAGAGTTACCGCCTCTTAATTCACATTCTTGGGCAACCAAGGGTGATCTTGAGACAGCTGAGCGATTTAGCAGCAGAATATGCAGGCTAAGGTTGGTAAATTAGTAGTGTATGACGGCGCTCGACACTTGGCTGATTAAAGTTGCTTGCTATCTAATTTCTTAGAACTCACGGAGTCAAATGTATAAAATGATACGTTAACTTGGAAGAAGGTGTAACTGGTGATTTACCACAGCCATGTTAGGGATGGTCAACGCGTATGACAAAATAACAGGTCACAGTGAGGTGTGAGTATAAACAGAAGATGATTACCCTCCTCTAAAGTTGGGGTTATCAGTGACGAATATAAATAATAATAGAAGTAGGTAGGTATAAATGGCAGCCCTCTTCTATTATGCGTCAAGCGATTCTCAGTTACAATCAGTAGTTTGAACTGGTCCAATCACTGGTCTTTAGGCCGACGTCTCGTTAGATACACACGCAGTCGATAACGTGATGTTCAACGAATGTTCAACGGGAACCTTGAAAATTGGTTGATAGAGCTATAAGGTGAGGTGGCGTATGCTAAATAGGCCTGCCCCGCACTAGCTAATACTATCGGTCACTGCCTACCTAGCTACTATACCTAGAAACTACCTACTGTAAACGCCTGCCTTTGGCATGTCACAAGGCGCTCTACATCCCAGTGTTTCTTCTATTCGCTTAGAAAGAGGTACCTCTGATCTACCATCCACCTGATTTATCAGAACACATGCAACCCCCAACACTTGACGGAAACACACATGTGGTGAGGCATGCATAGTATAGAGGTAACCTATAGTGAATCGCAATAAGCCAACAAAAGGTCTTTTTTGTTCTTCAGCCTGGGGCATCCGAAGCAACGGGAAACCACTATCACTACTATTATTACATGAAATTCATCCGGAGTCAAGTCTATTTGTTCACTTCATCAAGCTGCCCCGTTCCAAGTCTATTGGGGGGGTTCGCGGATATTCATTGAATTTGAGACAAAACCTTGGTTCTACAGTTGTTGGGGGTCCTGAACTTCAGGGTACGGTCCCGACGATCAATAAGTCTACTAATTACTGTCACGGTACCGCCACAACCGTCCCGCACAACAACAATACATCATTGCCTTCCGACTTCTTCACCAACAACTTCCCTCCGTCTGGGTGCTCATCCTCATCCTCGTTCATATCCAAGCACTGTAAGCTCTCTGTTATCTCTTTCGCCTCTGCTTTCTGATCCGCTCCTTTTGTTCTCGTCATGTGTTTCGTCTGTGTGTTAACCCCATGACTGCTGTCCATAGCCCGCCCACCAAAGCTCCCACAGTCTCGTCAGCAACGCCCACCAGCCTGACCTGGCTCCGACTCCTCCACCGTCCGACATCAACGTTCATGCCTAGAAGTTCATCTAACCCGACATAATCATCACTGGCGTCTCATCCAAGATTTGATCCTTTTCACTAAGACGTATAGCCGGTAGTCCAGGATGACGCGCCCTCCAGCTCCCGCACTCGACGTCATCGCAGCTCGAACCACAGCCGCCGCCGCGTCTGGCGGTAGTTCGAATCCCAACCAGCTGCCTGTCCCTATGGCCGCCGAGGATTCAAGAGACTCAAGGTCTTCCTCATCGACCAACTCCCCCGCCCCCGCCGACAATGAAGAGTCCGATTTCTTCCTCGTCGCCAACGACTCCCAGTCCTCCTTGGGTGTCGTGCCCAACCTCCAGGACATGCAGGTCACTGATGCCGAATGTCTTCCCACCGTTGCTGCGCTTCCCAGCGAAATCCTCATCAGCATCTTCTCCCGCATTAGCGAGCCCAAGGAACTCCTCAACTGTATGCTGACCTGTAAGAGATGGGCCCGAAACGTTGTTGAGATTCTCTGGCACCGCCCCTCTTGCACGACGTGGGCGAAGCACTCGTCAATTTGTCGCACCCTCGGTCTTGAGCGCCCCTTCTTTACCTATACCGATTTCATTAAAAGATTGAATCTCGCCGCCCTCGCTGAACGTGTGAACGACGGTAGCGTGATACCACTTGCTGTCTGTACCCGTGTCGAGCGCCTGACCTTGACCAATTGCCACGGTCTCACCGACCTTGGCCTGACGCCTCTTGTCCGGAGTAGCCAACATCTGTTGGCCTTGGATATATCGGGGGACAGCAACATTACGGAAGCCTCCGTTGTCGCTATTGCCGAAAATTGCCGCAAGCTTCAAGGGTTGAACATATCTGGCTGCAAGCAAATATCTAACGAGAGTTTGGTCCAACTAGCTGAGAATTGCCGGTTCATCAAGCGAGTATGCTTCCACAGATCTCGGCTTTTTCCTATTCTTCGTTCCGCTCCTACTAGTTTCAACAGTTTGTCCATTAATAGTGGTCTACGAGGCCAGTTACTGACTATGTGTAACCCGGCAGCTTAAACTCAACGATTGTAACCAGCTGAACGATACGGCTGTGCTCGCGTTTGCGCATAACTGCTCCAATATCCTCGAAATCGACCTTCATCAATGCGTCAACATCGGCAACGAACCTGTCTCGGCCCTCCTCTCCAAAGAACCGTCTTTGCGCGAGCTACGGCTGGCTAGCTGCGAACTCATCGATGACGGCGCTTTCCTCTCACTACCTCCCTTTAGGACCTACGAGAACCTCCGCATTCTTGACCTCACATCCTGCTCACGCCTTACAGACCGAGCTGTCGAGAAGATCATCGACATAGCTCCGCGATTACGAAACCTTGTCCTCGCTAAGTGTAGCAACATCACCGATATAGCCGTCCATTCAATCGCCCGCTTGGGGAAGAATCTGCATTACGTGCATCTGGGTCACTGCCGCCACATCACAGATGACGCGGTGAAGCGCCTGGTGCGCAGTTGTAACCGCATCCGTTACATTGATCTAGGCTGCTGCACACACCTGACGGATGATTCTGTGACGCTGCTTGCCGCTCTACCTAAGCTCAAGAGAATCGGACTCGTGAAGTGCGCTAACATCACGGACGAGAGCATGTATGCGCTAGCAAAAGCCAACGATCATCGCCGAAATGCAAGCCAGTTTAATTCGGGCCAGTTCAGTTCTGGCCACGACGGCCGTACTCCGAGTTTGGAACGTGTTCATCTAAGCTACTGCACGAACCTAACTCTGCCGGTAAATATGCGTCCATCAGCTTGCAAGTACTATATGATACTAATCAGCATCGCAGAGTATTATCAAGCTCCTAAACTGCTGCCCTAAATTGACCCATTTGAGTTTAACTGGCGTCCCTGCCTTCCTCCGTGACGACCTGGAGAGCTTCTGTCGGGAGGCACCCCCAGGTAATTATCCCTTCGGCCTTGTGTATTCTTTTCTCTGCGTACTCATCCCGCCTTAGACTTTACCGAACACCAGCGCGCGGTATTCTGCGTATTTTCCGGAGCAGGCGTCGCTGGTCTACGAAATTATCTTAATACCAAAGATGAGTTTGCTGAGTATCGAGAGGGACGTTCGCAGCGGCGACGACTCGCAGGCGCCACGGTAAACAACCCCGGTTTAGCACCCGCGCCGGATGTAGATGGGTTTGACGACGGCGATGGCCTTGACGATGACGACATGGGCGATGGCAGTGATATGAATGATTTTAGGAACGCCGACGACCTGACCAACCTGGCTCATAATCCCGTGCCACTGCCGCCTCCCCATCATGGTGGAGGGCTTCAACTGCATTCTCACCCGAACGGCCCTGCTCAAGTACTCGCCACTGCCAGCGGGGCTATAATTCATCCGGCCTCTACACATTTGCAAGCACCGGCAAATACAAGCAACCAAGCAACTGCTGCTGCAGGCCCCAGTACCGCAGGGTCAGGTCTGTTTGATGCCCTAGTATCCTCATCGGGCCCAAGCACAGCTTCAATGCAAGCAAATATTGACGACGAAGAGCCGCAAACGCCATAAAGCATCCCACTTCTATTTCGGCATACACAAAGCCCAGTTCTTACTTCATGTCGCCGTACCAAATTCTAAATCAGACGCGGATATATCGAGCAGTGCCCAACTCCCGTTACGTCCCATCACACTATTAACCTGTTTTTTTCTTGGAGGGGCAAGCGCCACACGAGTGTTGAAATGCACTCCGCCGACTTCAAAACCACTTAATGGCTTGGGCAACCACCCCAGAGAGTTTCGTCAGGTTTCAGTGCCGTCCGGCGGAAGCTTTAAGCGCAAGAATTATTACGAAGTTAGGAACAATCCATCTGTACAGATACGCAGCCTTCTTCGCAACTTTGTCGTATGACAACAATGCAGAAGGCTTTCTTGTATTCAAGGAAGTTGATCTTATCGCATCAACTGCGCATTTTGGGTATGAGAATTATCCTTCGAAATGCTAAAACTTAGTAGCCGAAATCCGGCAAATACAGGAATGTGTAGTTGGTGGTTAAGCACAGCCACCAGTGACGGTGGAAGCCCCCTATTTTAAGCCAGGGGGTGGTATGACGACCGCCGAAGGTCTCCAAGGGCGTACATGTTTGGGTTTCCAAAGCGCCTAGGGCGCGTATAGTAGACATCAAAGATCGCGTCGGGAATAGTACATTTGGTGGGAAGAGACAGCCTTTCATTCAGTGAAAAGATTTAGTTGTGATGGAAGATATCCATGGGCAGTTATGCAGTGGCTGGTAGAAGATAAAAATGGCACCAGTCAAGGGGTCTAGCTGCCTATCGCTTCGCTTTGATGGCGCCTTTGACAATGTCTTTTCTGAGTAGTCGAGCTAAACCCAACCGACGTCCAATCTCCCCAGGCTCTTTACTACTAAGCCTGTCATTGATTCATTGTTCTTGTGGCTGCTGTCCTGAAATGAAGCGTTGACAAGTTCAATAGTGAGCTCCGAAATACTCATGATTGCAATGTTGTAGTTTGATGGCAATCCTGTGCCTTATGATACCATGAAAGCACCGAAACCCTAGCGAAACAACAAATCCATCCCAGACAACTCAGCGTTATTACAATGTTTCTCTTCTCAATACTCTACGAACTCAGCACTTTTTATGCTGCCACGTTCAAGACTTCGCGACCGCAACTTGGCTCCTAACTGGAACGTTGTGACTCTGGCCAGCCGTAGGGAAGCCATCAACTTTAACGCTCTCCCTAAACAGCAAGCAATGTGACGAGCCACCAAAGTGAAACATACCAAGTTGCTCGCCTTTCTTAATGTGTTGTCCCTGCTGCACGGTGATCTCACACGTGCTGACCTCGTCCATACCCACCCCAATGAACGCCATCAAACCAATGGCCGGGTTATCAGCCTGAATGAAGATGATGGCTCGCGTAGCCAGCGCCGTCAGGTAGCCCTGGGCAACAGTGATGCCCTGGACGTTGATATCGTGGACGTTGGGGTCGCCAACACCTTCGAACAAGGGCTCGCTGAAGTACGTGCCGTCTTTGACGAAGGCGCGCACGATCTTGCCGCTAACGGGCGCGTGCCAACGGTGATATGACAGCGCAGACAAGAAGGCTTGGTAAATAGTGGCGCCGTCGAACTGCGCGGCCAAGGGGTCGTGACCCAGCATATCCAGGATGGAGTATGGCTGTCCCTTGATCCAGAACTTGTCTCGCAGCTTGGCGTGTCGCGCCACGTTGTACGGTTTGGATTCACAAGCGTTTGCGACTACGTTTTCGTCGTCCGGACCGGCGAGTGGACGCGCGCCGTCGCGGAGTTGGCGGGTGAAGAAGTCTAGTTAAACCGTTAGGCCTTATTTCGCGTGAGTGGACACCTCAAGCAAGGAGCCTGACTTACCATCCCAAGATGTGTACCCGTAGTTCTTCGCGTTCGGGTCACACACGTACATGTCCTGGAAGTTATGGCTCGACTTGAGCGGCGCGTTGGCTACCTCCATGAGATCCTTTATGGCATGCTCGGAGAACCAGCCTTCCTTGTGCCTCCCGAGCACCTCGGCTGATTTGGGAGACTAGACAATGAAACCACGCGTGAGATCGAAGGGCGATATAGGTGCAAAAGAGTTGAACTTACCTTCAGAAACTTGCCCCATTCATTCAAGATCTTCTTCAACATCGCGTTAACTTCGGGATCGAGGAACGCCGCAAAACCACTAGTATCCTAGTCAGCACATAGCCGCATATTCTCTCTCTCGTTTTCTCAGAATTTACCTCGGTGTAGCCATCACATAGTCAAATATAGCCACCATAGGCACGCCGACCATGCCAACGCCAAATGCAGCATCATTCCACTGTGGGGCCTGGGTGAAAACGTGGTTGAGCATGACCAGCATGTGCCTGTAGTCCCTGATCTGCTTCTTGCCCGTCGGGTCGTTGTAGTAGGGCTTCTTCATCGGGATCTCGCTCCACATCTGATTGAAGTACATATAGATGCGCGGGTTACCCTCGATGAACTCCTTGAACTCCTGTAACACGGGGATTAGCTCCTTCGAGCCGTGCTTGTCGACGTGCTCGATCTGCTTTGCCATCCAGTCGTGCTGCACGCGGTGGTCGGCCGGAAGCCAGGCACCATGGCTTCACAATGCATTGTTAGTCAATGTTTTGGCCTGGCATAGAGATGGACATCCTCGGGTTCCCTTACCGTTGGACATGGTGCTCCTCGGGAATGTCATGCTCGTCGCCGTGTTGGTGCACCATCTTGGGAGAAGTAGCGTATGATTGATAGGAGACTTGGCAAATTTAGAGTTATCAATATCTCAGGGTTGGTGCCTTGAGATTTCTTAATGTGTCTTGTTCCTGAAATGCCAAGGGGCTCGATCTCCCTTGGCCTTCAAATACCGTGGATTCGGACGAGTCCATGACGTTGCGGGGTACGGAAACGGCACGGATTCGACGGCCACTGATGAGCAAACAAGATTCGTAGTGTCACTTGTGATGTAATTGGTACCGGTTCTCTGGGAGGAGTGCTCGGCAGGAGCCCAAAGGCTTTGTGGCTATTGGGCAGTTTTGAAGTCCTTAAGAGGGGAACTAAATCAAGGACTACCATGGGCTGGACTAGTCCGCGACGAACCATTCACTTTTGCCGATCAGCCGTGGTCGCTGCATGGTTATCACGTAATAGCCATGCACTAGTACAGGTTTATAGACTCTCTGTATATCATCAGCTTTTTCGCCGTTGTATATAATATTTATTTGAGGTGTGAAAAATTAACACGTATTTCTTGGATAAAGATCTGTATAAAAGCTGGTCAGAGCGTTTCAATGCAATCCATCAATAAAGTACTATACCGTTCCTACTTAAAGAATTAATGGTGGCTGCAGCTTTCTCCTTTCGCCCTCATGGATAATATTCAGCGAAATTGGGCAGAATACTGGTTGATTCGGCCTCAGTAGAACGTAAATAATTGCAGCTCATACAAAAGTAGCTATTTCTGTCTACGAGGCAACGAATGTATCTTGACGAAGCACCCTTACAGGCATGTTTGCAAGGACCCTTTCATTACTGTAGGCCCTCTTTCCACCCCCCTGGATCACCGTCAAACATGACCCTGAGATTTATATACCGAATTAAGAATTAGAAAGCGTAAGTAAACTATAATCTATGTCGTTTATTCATAGCCCACTTAACGAGCAGGACATAGTTAGCCAGACCATTTGCGCTAAGAATGAGCGCCTCTGTCTATAATCACCGTGAATTTCATCAACGAGATATCGCTTGAGCGCTTCTCCTTTAGAGGAGTCGAGGAAGCTGGCTGTCAATCACCTCATCATATTGGTTTCTCCCAGTCCACACTCTCAAGCCATTGCATGAAGTCGTTGTCGTGCCCAAGGAATGGCACCTCGATCCCCCAATTGGTATCTCCCATTTGGAAGTCCAGTGGATCAGACACGTGCCACTCTTGACTGGGTGCTGTTTCACTCGGGAAGACACTCATATCCATGCTCCCGCTAGCTTGCGCTTGGTGCTGCTGCTCGTGTTGCGTGTTGGATGCGACAGGCCGCTCCGCCAGATTCGGAGGGCTCAGAATTTTATCGAGAATGCGTGTGATGACTTTGCGTCCCTGGTCGCAGACGGTGAAGGACCCATCAGAAGGATCGACATCTCCAAGCCTGGCCGCGAAGACCGACAGGTCTTGGATCGTTCGACTTCTCGACAACAAGGGGTTCTTAGGATAGTTTGGCAGCTGCTCTTGTTTGAGCAACTCTACCGCGATAACAGCCGCGCTCCGCAGACCTTGGACGGCAAGGAGGGAAGATATGTCGTTTTGGAATATGGACGCCAGGTCATGGCGTTTACTGATCTGTAGAATATCCCCAAAGATCGAGCTTGCTACCTGTACAAGCTTTTCCCAACTCGCCCCAGTCTTGCGTATTAAAACTCGCTGGAGGAGCAGTTCGTTTGCTCGGAAGCCTTGACGGATAGTCGTCTGGAACAACGTCTCGAGGGGTCGCTTCTTCTGCGATCCAGTCTCAACGTAGTCATACGAGCCCTCTGTGATCTTTCGGATAAACGGGGGTAGACTCGCCCAGTATTCCTCGCTCTTCTTCTGGATTTCCTCGGCACGGCGGAGGATCTCATCTCGGCTGTAATGCCCCAGCGCCAGGTCAAGGACATCTTCTCGCCTGGGGGCGAAGCCGAGCCACGTCTTCAACCAAGTGGCACGAGAAATCTTTCCAGTTTTGCCAAACCCGTGTTCATCCAAAGACGCTACTATACGTGCAATTTCGTCGTCGTCAGCAATCATTTGGTGATCAGGTATGTCCATAGGAGGAGTAAGATTGCAGTACCGATATGACAGTCGTGGTGGGCGGCCAAGGTAGGAAGATATGCTGATATCGATGGAATACGCCCCAACCACAATTCGCCTGCGTGTCTGTTCGAGGAAGAATGGTATGCGCGCGTTGCTTTGCTTGACATCTATATGGAGGCCCATGGCTACAACTGCATTGACGAGTTCACCGCTTTCGCGATACATAGCATAACTTCCGTCACCCTTGATCGACGCTGTTAAGACTTGATTTTCCATGAGTAGCCAGACAAACAAATCGTCCAATGCCTCACAGTCACGACAAAAGTTCAAACAAGTTGAACTGATCTCGCTCATCTTTCGTGCCATGACAGGCTTGGATACATTATGCTGTGTGAGCAGTAAATCCGATCGACTTAAGGTGGTGGCACATTGCCCGATAAGGGCAGCAATAAGGCCGATAACTTCCCATCGGATGTTCATTCCAGTCGCCTGCAATGCCCATCCTGTGTAGGTGGTATCCTCCTTTACCGCTATTGGGCTCATAGTATTTCGCCATAGCAACTCCGATAAACGACGCAATCTTTCAGGATTCCCTTTCTTGAGAGTATCTGCATGATTTGCCCAAAGTTTGATAAGCCATTGCTTCATGATAGGCTCAATACAAATAGTACCGACGCCATCACCAATGTCGAAGAACCGGTTGATGAAGTCATGAATCAAACTCGCATCCTTCAAGAAAGAGAGTATCTGGCAGCCCCGAACGATCTGATCATTCGAGATGGTCAACCGTGGGAGCTCGGGGCCTTCCAACTCCGTGGACACGACGCCGAGCTTGCTGAGGTTCTCCGAAAAGATACACATGAAGTTTGTAGCTCCAAAAAAGCCTGGATTCACCCGGCCAGTTCCACCGTCGCAATGGTGCGAATGCAGAGGGGGGGCCGATGCAGCTCGATTCAACTGCGTTGAGACCTGGGGTGCCGCCTCTGGATGACTTTGCCGAGACACCACTGGGGTATGCTCTCGAGGTGACCTGGTCCCTGATGACTCAATAGAAGAGAGTATTACCGAAGCAGTATCTTCGTTGGTTGTGGTAGAGGGCGTCAGAGGAACTTCCTCTGCCACAGGCCGCTTCTATGAAAGTGTTACTAAAATGCTCAAGGTTTGTCCCATGAGAATTCCTAATAAATATCAAGGAATAAATGAAGTCTTTATTGGGGTTGAGAGATATCTGAGTCTCTGAATCTTGCCAAAGCGGGCGTATTTCTTCATTCTTAAGAACATCCACCTGCTTACCTTTGTAAGAGGATTTGGATGATATATACACTTATCTGCACATTTCCTCCTCACACATCGACTGCATGTTGGGACTACATGATCACATCTGAGCTTGCTCTTCCTATACGCGTCACTGTTAACGACGACGATGTTCTATCAGGCAAACAGAGGGCATCGTCATACCTGCATGGCTCACAGGACTGTAGCTTTCCATTGCGACGGTATTTGGCGTTCAGAGCCTGATGCGTGGATCTGCTCTGCAAATCAATTATCTGCCCGCCAGCCTGAGGACTCATCATCGAAAGCACTAGAAATGCCGAGTCGCTTGCCAAGAACTTTATTAGAGTAGCGTGCTGGCTGCCTAAGGCACGACTGGGGTTGCCGGGTGAGTCAAAGACGGGACAGGCAGACACGAATTACGGCATTCTTCCATTTTAGAGGAGAATGGCGCTGGTGAGGACGTGGTGAGCCGACGCCATTCTTGTAGTTTATGAGCAACTCCGATGTTGTTTGCGGTCCTCTAAGTCCTATGAGGTAAAAGTGCAAATTCGGACTTCGAAATCCGATGTTTTTTGAGCTATGATTGGTTCAAAAGTGTGCTTCGGATTTCGGCAAACTTCCGAAAGTAGCCAAGTGCTTATACGTAGAGGACCACGCGCTGACACAAGCGTTAAGTTATTACACCAACCTACGGTGTGATGCTTCGGAATAAACCATAATAATCGATGTAAGTCGACGACAGCTGACGCGTAACGTTATCTTTCAGAGCTGAGTGACGTATCAGGTAGATAATTTTGTATAATTCGGAGGCAATTAGGTTGACTATAATTATATATATCTCTAACATTCTATAGACAGTCATGGAAATATTGTCAATCATTAGCATTAAGACTTGAAAAGCATTTCATACTACTACGCCTAATTGCTTTTATGCACAAGTAGAGATAACTATTCATCCAGCACATAGCAGCAATCATCTCAACCCTCCCAGCCCGCCAAAATGCCTGCAAAGTCAACAAACACCTTCACTTCTACGTCTTCAAATAAATCTACCAGCAAAACCTCGGATCAATGCCGAGATTCATCTTCAACGTACTCCTATGATCTGAAAAAAGACAACGCACAGCAGCAGAAAGATAAGGATGAAAAGGCTAAGCAGCTCATGCAAGGTAAGTCGGATTTTAGAAAGCATTCTTTGAATGTAGACCTGAATACTGACGGGGCGAAATAGCTGCCTATAAGAACTCCATAAAAATGACGATCTAGCAAGCTTCTTCTAACGCTGCACTAGTGGTTGGATTAACCGAATGTGGAAAGAATTCTTATGGATGTGGCGATATTTGGCGTTAAGGAGAAAGCTATACGGGATTGTCTATGTCAACTAAGGCTAGACTTGAGGGCCTGAGCTTGGGCTATAAGACAGTACTGTTGCCGGCTATCATGCAGTAGAATATTAACAGAAAGTCCGTTATAATGCCAAGACATCTTTCTATTGCCTACATGTTACGAACCAGTGTATAATGTTACCTAGCAAGTGAGAAGACTGGTATGTGATACAACGGAGAGCAGCCTGTATTCAACAAGAGCGACAAATCTTTGTATACTATCAGGTTATACAATAATCCAGTCGTTCGCAAAATCCTTTAAGCAGGACTTAATTTCCGTGTCCAGTATATCGAGCCGACTATACAGCGGATCATGACTTGGATCTGTATGGTTGCTCAATTCGACTAAGACCACTGCGCTGTATCTGACCACCATCCATTATGCCGACCCAGCCAAGCCAAGTAAAAACCCAGGCCACCCACTGTTCACGATTTATAATTAGTAATTACCACTTATAAGAGGAGTCCGAGTCATCTTGGGAGGGTTTAGAGCTTATACCGGAACAGAGGGTACATGGGAGGAAAAACTTTGCCAAGTTGGGAAATAAATGACTCTGGAATACGTACTGCAAAAGCGCCTCGCCATATCATAGGCTTAGGCCGAGAACGAAGGAGGTCATCGACAACCTGCTTCGCATACTCCGCGGGCGGCATAGCCGTGTAGCCTTTTGATAGCTCGTTCCCTTCAATGGAACGCGCCAGCGTCCGGTACCAGCTGCTCTCCGGTACTGTAGTAGGCTGGGCTTTAAGGGCCGTATCTACCCCCCCGGAGACAATGGTGACCACACGAACTCTGAGTGGTGCAAACTCAATTCTCATAGTGTGGCCGAGAGCGACGAGCGCCGCTTTGCTCGCGGCATAGATGCCCTGCCACGGCGGGCACATGAACGCCGAGATGCTAGAAACATTCGCCACCAGTCCTTCAGCATTGACAAGAAGCGGTAGAAATGCCTGTGTCACGGCTAAAACCCCGAATACATTCGCATCGAATACTTCCCGGGCATCCTCGAGCTGCACGTCCGCGAGCGGCATGAGGCCGAAGACCGCGGCGTTATTGACCAGGATATCGAGGCGGCCGCCGGTGGCCTCGTGAACCGCCGACGCCAACGCGGAAATCGAGGCTGCAGACGTGACATCTAACTGCACGGCGTCGATGCCGAGCTCCGAAAGGAATTGCAGCTTCTCGGGGCCTCCGCGGGACGTGGCGAAGACGCGGAGGCCACGGCGTCGGAATTCTTTTGCCAGGGCAGCACCGGCACCGCCTTCGCTACAGCCTGTGATGAGGACGGTTTTGGGATTCATAACAGAAGAGGTGCGCTTGTTGTTGTTGATAGAAGGGATGCGATATTTGATCAATTCGCAGACATAAGTGGAATATTAAATAGCTGATTTATTTCGCATTCATTAATGCCAGAGACTCTCTACTAGTAGTTATAAAAGTACTTCGGGTCCGGAGACTATTGTTTCGGTCCCGACTGTACTGAGATAATAGCGGAGTTTCACGCTACGCAAATTGTGGTCACATACGAGAGCCATCACTGAAATACGACACAGAAGGAGTGTCTTGGTGTGAATGGTCGATAGATCGATTCTACTCTGACTATCTATGTCTAAAGGGGTATTGTGGTAAAGTCTTCCAAGTGAAAACTCAGTATTGAAATAGAAACTGCGAGGACTTATTCCAGACTTTCCTCGGAAGCTGCGCACCGTAGAACCATAATCGTAACTTTCTTACTCTTTCTCGTTGCGAAGTTCATGGTGTTGCCCTTGGTCATCGCCATCATCCTTCTTATAGAGAGGCTCGAGTTGGGCACTTCGCTGGAAGAAGACGTAACGCTTGATCCCCCACGGTAGAGCCTTGGTGAGCTGGTACTTGGCGAACTTGCCGGTGGGGACGGCGAAGACGTAGTCAAGCTCCTCGAGCGTGCGCTGCTTCGTCTCGGGCACCAGGAAGAAAATCATGACGAAGGCGAGAACGTTGAAGCCTGCGTACAGGCCGAACGCTCCAACAGTTCCCAAGCTGGAAAGGATTAAGGGGAATGTGATACCTAGAACAGCGGCCCAAAACAGGCAGGTAGCGACCGCAAAGCCCATACCGACCTCACGGTGCGAGAGAGGGAACACCTCGGCCGAGTAGGTGAATGGAACAGGTCCTTCACCCGGAGAGTAGAAGGCGGCAAACAGAAATACGAACAAAGCGACGAGGGCCAATTTCGTCTGCTTATCGCTAGCTAACGTGGACAGGCCAGCAGCAAGCAGAGTCCACGTCATCTGAGGGAAAGTGAATAGGAGCAGAGACCGTCGGCCGAAAGTGTCAATGGTCCAGAAAGCGGGGAAGGCAAAGAGCCAGTTCACGGCACCGAAGCCGAGCGACACAAGCAGAGCATTGAACTGAGAGAACCCAGCATCGACGAATATGGTTGTAGAGTAGAAGGCGATAATGTTGATACCGCAGAGTTGCTGGGCAATCATGACAGTGAAAGCAGCATAAGTAGCGCGACGCACGCGAGGAATGGTAAACAGCTCAACAAATCGAGTGACGTAGTTGCTCTGACTCAGTACCTTATGCTCAATGACAAGCTGAGCATGGATAGAGTACATGTCGCGAGCCACCTGAACGGGGTGGTGTCGTAGTACTATCAGCGATTTCCAAGCCTTAGCGTAGCGATTCTTCTTCATCAACCATCTCGGACTTTCTGGACAGAAGTAGATCAGGAGAACAAGAGGGACGGCAGGGATGAACGGAGCTCCGAGCATCAGGCGCCAGTTGTTGGGGGCTCTGTACACAGCCAGATTAATAGCGGTACCGAGGAAGATACCGAAAGCAGTCCACATCTGCCAGGACATGACCAGCGCTCCACGAACGGCAGCTGGAGCGTTCTCGGCGGCGAAAATCGGAACTGGAGATATACGTGTTAGTTGGTATAAGGCAGAACGGAGCGATGCTAATACGAACCACTCGAAGCTTTTAGACCCATGCCGATACCCATAAGCAGACGAAGCGAAAGCTGCTGAATCCACGTCTGGGCGAAAGCAGAACCGATAACAGGCCAGATACAGAAATGTGCCGCCACGAAGATGGTACCTCGACGGCCAAGCCAGTTGTTAAAGGGGTCAGAGAGCCAGCAACCGATGAGGGAGCAGCCAATATAAGGACCCGCGTTCACGAGACCAACCAGCTGATTTGAAGGTTAGTCAAACAATAGGAGATTGTAATGAGTTGCTCGCAGGCTTACAAGTTCATCTCGAACACTCTTGGATCCGATGCCGTAGACTGCGGGGAAAAAGATAGTAGCACCGTTCGAGCCGGTTTGATCCCAACCCTGCACGGCGGCGCCGATGGAACAAGTTATGATCGTGAGGTAGAGCCTCCATGGCAAACGCCACTTGTGTAACATCTCATTTCTCAGAACATCCTTCTCGGTTTCATCTAGCGCCTCTGGACCATCGATATCATCAAAGCCCTGAGGGTTCTGGGCGACGAGCGCACCCTTGCGCAAGTACTTTATATGCTCCTCAAGACCCTTTTCTTGTGCGAAGGCTTCAACATCACGCATGAGTTGGTCACGAGGGATACCCTTCAGGGGGTTCTTAATTCTGGGTTCAAGTCGTGTTAGCTCAAGCCACTCACCAGTAGGGTCCATGAAGGCGCGGACGTTATGGTGCCTGCGGTGGTTTATCTAGGCTGTGTACTGGATATACTCACTTGGCCTCGAGATTGGTGTTGAGATCGACATGCTCTGTGACGTCTAGACCATGTTCCAACTTCTCATTGGGAATGCCTTTAGGCCCAAAACTTCAATAGCTGTTAGCGTTTTCTGATTACTCTGCTCTATTCGACTCTCAACTGTTAGTACATACCTCTCCTTCTCAATGTCAGACATGATGGTGATGAGCAACGACCATAGAACTGAGTGAAGGGCTTTGCGATTAATAGGATCGCTTAAGCTTCACCTTTTGCAAGCTGGCGAGAAGACAAAGGATGAACACAGAACCGGAATTGAGCGCGGGTCTTTGTCAGACTTATATAAAGGTGGGTGAGCAACGCTTTAAGTAGAGAAGATCTCCATGTGCACCAGCAGGAAACCCCAGACCTCGATTCCCCATCTCAATCGGCAGCTTCGACTACAATAGTAAGAATACCCCATGTCCATTTATTGTGTGGGGTTTTCTTAGTACATGTACCAGAATAAAGAACCAGGTAATCGTCCGTATAAGGCAATCACTTGGCACTATTGTATTCTTCTGAATACACCAATCAAAGCGTGATTTTCACCATCGACTAAATGTTTGGGGCATTGATCTCGGATGCATTGTGGAGTAATATATTATCCCGAAGAATGTTGGCTTAATTCTCTATTGAGGTACATGTACTAAATCCACCCCACATAAGATGAGTTATTCCCGGCGTATAATGAAGTTGGCGGTGTTGAAAGCTGCAGAACAGGAATAATAGAGGCCCCACCCTCACCTTCCACACAGTCACCACAGACTATCCAGCGCCCACAATTATTTAACGGGAAACCTGCAAGAACCATCTTCCTTGGCCGTGGCAACATGGTAGTGGGTGCATACGATACAGTATACAAGTGATCGAAGCAGACTAGGCAGAATGCGCAGGTATCTGCCAGTCTCTCGCGCATGCTCATCACTACTGGTACGCGAAAACCTCAAGCTACTCAAGGTAAGGCATATGGAGGGAAGTCTTAAAGAACTGAGTTGCAATACTTGAGTAACAAAGATTATAAGGTGAACTAGCGTGTACAGTAAGGAGTGATAGCCGATGGATTCTGCCCAATGGCTAGACAGTCAGTTCCATGAGTCTTTTATCATTAGCGGTATGAAGACTAGAGTTGGTGATAGCGAGGAGGGCCCCATCTCCTGGCCCATTTAAGAGCGTGAGACCGTCAGACTGAGATATGTATTTGGAGTGTGGCTAGAGCCCGATTTCGTCTTGTTCACTATTTCTACAAGGGAAGCCCAGTATAATAGTATCGTCGTCTTAGAATACCCGTAGCTAGCGGGTCACAAAGTAGCTATTAATCACAGCAATTGCATTGGGAAATATTCGAGCATGTTCAATCGTTTGCTATAAGGTCTTGCGGCTCTGCTAGACCAAGACTAATTTCAGTTGCCCATATAATTTGCCCTTCTCAGAAACACCGCTCACGAGCAAATGGCATTGCGAAGTTCATGATGAATAATCGTCTGTTTTGATCACATGATAGCACAAATCTCTGCGCCTCTCGTGATAGCACCCGTCATAGGGCTTATTGGTATTCTGCGCTTCGGCATGGTTTATGCCGCGTAAGGGTCAAACTTCACGTTATGATCCCTCCATGGTGGACCTTTGGCTTGTTTGGTGTTTTTGGGACGAACGACGGCTGCGGGGAAGAGGGATTTTGGGGGGGAGGGGGTCGATTCCCATATGATCCATACCTGACGGAGATTCTATCCCTGTCCACTTGTCGGACACGCCGTCTCTTTAGGTCATGGCAGCCCTTGCGCTGAGCGCCGATCACTGGAGCCAATGTACCGGGAAGACCAACAAGTTCTTTCGTAAGCTTGGAAGTTAAGGAAGTCCAACGGCTGTGCTAGCCATCAGGCCATATGTACTTGTACAAGCCATGCTAGCCATCTTTGCCAAGGGGCCAGCGAGGACTTCATAAATTGATTTCGCTTTCAAGAGGCTCTCTTCAAGAGGCTCTCGGCGAGGCAACTGGCCAATCTTCACAGTGTTTCATTAGGAAGAGCCGTTCAAGTCTCCACATGCGCCATCTTAACAGGGATTCCTCGTTTCGCCGACAGATTGTCTTGGGGGGAGTCTCCAAAAATTTCCCCTCATTCTAGCGGAGATTCCCATTATGATTGGTATAGAGAGTTTGCCGATCGTATGTCGATACGTGATCGTCACATATCTTCGTAGAGCGGTGAGTTGTGTAACATACAAAGAGGCAGGTATCCATACAGTAAATGGTATTCTTTTCGCTGCATCAGTAGCACTGTATGCGTACATCTACATTTTGGTCCCCTACAGTGCCTGTGTCTCGGATTTGTGCTCAACACACTACAGAAATAGCGCAAATAGCAAGATTCCTACAGCACCGTGCCATGCCTGATTATGCCTAGTTGTTGTGGGTGAAGCGCAGAAGCATTTGTTTCGTCAGTGGCGTCGACTTTCCCCTCGCCAAGATTCCCCGTGCGGAGGAGTCCCCCATGGGCTGTACTGTATTGAGACCGTCACCCTCACATTGCGGAGCTTTATGAAAAATTTCAAATACTACCATGACTGTTACTCTTCAGTGATAATTTACCCCAGAGATCCAATAATCCGGAAGGAAAGCAGTATTCAACAACGGCCGAAACAACATGGCAGCAATACGGGCATCACAATTACATTTATGTTCTAACTCTGTGGCTGATGAATAACCTAGTCACGTATTTACAAGTCATTGAATGGTGATTTACAGTATCATAAAACTGGCCGATCCCTTAGGTACTTTGTTTGCCTCGCATACGGTATCGGGTCTAGAATGGCACTTTAGCATTGTGCCCTGTGCCCAGATCTGATGTAGCATTCTAGCTTGAGATCGTTGTTATCTTCTGCACCTCATATGCAGTAAACCAATGCGCCAAGCCCTTGGGCGAAGCAAAGCGATAACACGCGAAAACATATCGGATCTAAGACTAAGTCCAAAGATCGACAATGCCATGCGAGCCACCATCCTTGCGTTATAGAAGCGATACTTTGCTGATTATGCGCATACACTATACTGTAACTAAGTTATCACAAACAAAACAGTACTATGCCTGTTAAAGTATTAGGTACTCATTTACAAAGGAACCCCAGAGTATTTCATGTCTTATAATACATAGTTAATGCAGTTCTCTATAACTGTGAATGAAAAACGAAACGCACGTTCAAGCCGTCTCGATAGTAGCTTTTATAATGTCTAAGAGAGTTATAACACACATTAATTCAAAATATTCCCCTTGTAATACAGAAGAAACACAGGTATGCCGATATCTGCGCATATGTACTGTCCATTATACAGCAATGAAACAGTGCATCACGATGACGGTACTAACATCTAGTACACCACGCTGCGTCTATGGCTTGGGGTTTAGACGGAGAATCGGGGTTTGGGGGGATCTGATGTTGGGAGGGCAGATGAGGGGAATGGGGGCATAAACCCAGTTCCAATACAAGGATAAACTTCTTTTGCGTATAACGTAATCGGGACGGTCTAGACTGCCAGAGTATCAAGCTCAGTCCATTATACAGTTCAGATGTTTGGATGAAATCTAGAAGGAAGTGAACATAGGCTTTAGCACTTGTAATAAGTCGAAGGCATAATCCTAATAATAATGAGAGATCAGCACTGCCTCTTATCAAGTAAACATTCTCATTCTCTTTATTTCAGTCTCTTATAAAGCCGCAACTACTTGAAGGCCTGAAACGTAAAACCCTCACGAGGCGGTCCAAGAATTAACTGTCACACCAAAACATGCATTCCGCACCAAATAACCGCTTTTGATGTGGCAGTTAATTCTTGGACCGCCTCGCCTCATTGCTCCCCAAAAGATCCTGCATCGCGACTTAGCTAAGCTGCTCGACGAACCGTCCTGGCCGCCTCTTTACCTGAGCGAGTGAACATACCCTTCTCGTATTGCTGTTCTTAATTCTCTTTCGCTGATGTTTCCTCATGCTCACCGCTGCTTTCGAACAGTACGGTTCCGTCTTTTTTGATGACTACACTATGTAACTAACTTTTGCTCCGTGACTATGCCCTATCGAAATCTGGCAGTGGGCATGGCCGATCTAGTCTTGGAAAAGAATTCTCCGTGTCTGGGGTAAAAGTGGAAACAACCAGTCACTTACTCCTGATAGAGTCAGCTCCTGGCTGCACAACAGTACGAAACTTGTCCAGAAGCCCAGCGGCATGGAGCGCCTCCTGGCCAGAGTGTGGGTGAATATCAAGGGTGCCGCCCTGTTCATGAGCAGTAGAGTTGCTGTCACGCTTGAAAATGGTATATGTGATATTGTTATGGTGTGAGATGCTAGCGAGTACCAGGCCACTAGGTCTTGCACCGATGATGGCGATTCTAGGTAATATAGCCATGGGCATGGTTTCAGTGGCGTAAAAGGGTGGTAGAACGAGGAGGAATACTCTACAAAGGTAGTTTATATGTCGAGATATATGAGTTCTCCGAGACTATCTGAACGAGGAACATGATAACTTTTAGTATATTTTGACTGATGCCCGAGTGGACAATGATCACCGAGCGTGTTGCAGAAGATTTTATGTCGCTACCTATCCAGATTACGCAATCCATCAGCATACAATCCTTGTTGCCTTGCGTAACCTACGAGTTCCGGCTTTACTCCATCTATCACTGCGGAAGAATGTTATTTGCGAACGGTAAGACGCTGCTCCCCGTGCCCCCGAGTACGGACACGACACCTATTAAAACCCGGTAGTACTAGGCCAGACGTTACTAAAAATGGAAAGCTTTACACATACCACCTAGTGAAGTTTACCATTTTCAAGTCTGAGTCAATCAGTCGGAATGAGCGAGTCATAACTCGAAACCCATCTAGCATCGCATGATTAATAGTTAGCAAAGACCTCAGAAAGTTTCTCCACACGTAGACATCCGGAGAGAAGAAGGTAGCATATCGATACATAGCCTTTAAGAGAGATAGATGAGAGGTATATATGTTGAGGCGGTCTAGCTTCATGTAGTACATATTTGACCGACAGCGAGTAAGTATTGGATTACAAGCATATTAATTTATTAGGTATTCCCTTATATACACTATATGCACTTTTGCATACGTGCCTATGCAAGTTAGAAAGGTGGATCAGTGTGATCTTGTCGGCGGCTATCGGTATCTGCGTGACCGATAGCTTAGCTACGTGCGCCGCCACTATCTCCTCTACAAAGCTCCAGCTTCAAAGCTTCAAGTCGCAATTAGATCCGACTAAGGCAAACCCGCTATAAGGCTCGTCACCTTGATGCAACGTTGATATTTTCTACCTGATTGATCTCGCAGGGACCACGCGCCATTGCCCACAATGAAGGCACCACGCTCTCTACCCACATCATCACTTCTACGATCACTTACACCATGCTCACGTCTCCCCTCTACATCGAACCGAATATATTGTCTGCAGGCGAAGTCATCTCAAGCTCAGCGCCGGACCTTTTTGCGCAATGAGCGATCATCATCCTACCGCGCCGTCGAGAATCTCAACATTAACCGCATGAGGAACGAGTCATACGACTACCACGTGCGACGCCGGAATTTTCTTCTATGCGGTGTTATAGCTGGCGTCATCGCTACCTGCTATACCGGATACCTCATATCTGTCGAGCTCCGTAGACCAAAGAAGTTCGACTCCGGCTTACCCGATAAAGTTGACCCATTTAGTAGTGAAGCTGGTTCGAATCGTAAGACTGTCCTACACGATGCCGATGGTCGCGAGATTGTACCAACCGGCAATAATGTGGTCCCTACATTTCCTCGCTTGTTAGAGGTTGCAGTTGGAGCTGAGGGGGGTCAAGAGAAGATCAATGGCGTCGAGTACACTTTGGTTGGCTTAGGCGTGCGGACAGTAACGTTTATCGGAATCCAAGTTTATATGGTTGGATATTACATTGCGACTCAAGACATCGCAGCGATACAGTCCCGGCTCGTTAAGGAGATCAACCCCATTGCAACGACACTGATTTCCAACGAGAAGGATACACTACGCCAAATACTCCTGGACCCTGAGAAAGGCGAGAAACTTTGGAATACCATCCTACAAGAAGTGCGCCCACGCTCATTGTTCAGAATCATACCAGTCCGAGATACCGACTTTCACCACTTGAGAGATGGCTTTGTGCGAGCCATTACGGCTCGCTCGCAAGGTAATACTACCGAATATGGCGACGAAGCATTCGGTGCGGCTATGAAAGATTTCAAAACCATGTTCAACCGCGGAAAGGTACCTAAGGCTCGGGAGATGCTAATGTGCCGCGACGCGGCTGGGAAGCTGACCGTTACATATGATGATGGCAGAAGTGGCATGGGCACGATTGGGAGAGTGGACGACGAGAGAGTATCTCGGCTGCTCTGGCTCAACTGGCTCGCGGGCAAGGCGGTGGCTTCCGAGCCTGCCCGCCAGAATATCGTAGAAGGGATCATGGAATTTGTAGAGAGACCTATTGGGACTGTTGCTACCCAGGTCATATAATCTTCATCGATGAGCTTCCGACCAACGAAGACCTAACAAAAGCGCCGAGCCCATGTATGATTGTGTACCAGATACTTCACTCATGCGTATCATGTAACATAGCGACTCTACTGAATCAGAATGCGCAGTTCTCTAACCAGTGCGATGGTGTTAAGTCAAATAGTTCATATATCGCCAAAAGAATACCTCTTTAGCGCTTTCATCCTACTTTCCTCCATCTTCTAGTACACGAGCCTTCAGTCTCATAAATTCCGAGCCAGGTGCGGTTCGAGACATCTAGTTAGCGTCCTATCGAATCTATCTCTGTTCCAATTGGACAGTTGACTCTCAACTGAGCAATTATACAACCACTTTCAACAAACCAACGGTAGGTAGCTGCCGGATTACAGAGCAGCGCCACCATTCATTGATAAGCACGAACACAACAGGCAGCATTAACTATCCCTTCCCCTACGCCAAGCCAATACAACTCGCCTGAAGCCACCGGGAACAAGGTGGACGGAAGAGAAGAAAAGAGAAAAATTGTGGGCATTGAGATGAGTCGCTAGAGGTACCAATCATTTTGTGAAAAAATTTTGCCGGTCCTTTGCTTGGTAGTAGAAACTAAGGTCGACAGGTGCCGAAAGGTATGTGCTGAACCTAGATGATATTAGTCGCCATGAACACATATGATATTGATTTTCAAGAGGGCAACTCGACTATTCACTGCGGCGGCGTTATTTATGCCATCTCTACATGCCTCTATTTCTTAGTTCCGATATCAAGATTAACCATTAAACTAAGCTACTGTAATAATCCGTCGTCCCCAAGATAGTATTTGTTTCGACTAGGACCTTATCTGACTGTTTTCTGGTACGAATAATTAATCTATATCTTATTTTCGGTGAAACTGAGCTTAACGATCCCCCCAACGGCCGTTCCCACGACCTAGAATTGGCTGTTATTCGCTGGCTGACTTCGTATTATTGCTTGATTCTCCTCAGAGCGTAGCTAGGCCTTTATTGAAATAAATTTGGCAAACTCGAGACTGGTGTTGCTGATTTGAACGTAGAGACGATAATAGGGTAGCTCCAAGACGAATCAACATGATTAGTGCTACTCAAAAAGTTAGCAGGGCAGTAAGAATGAACTACCTGGGTTCTATCCCGTGTCTCCCACATCGCAGTTCGCTCATTAAAGTAGCTCTGTCAGGGGGGTTTGGTCACAGGTAAATGGAAGTCTATTAGCTGTTGAGATATAGGTATTTAAGGCTCAAGGTGATGCATTGATTCCTGGCCATCCCAACCCTCAAACAAGGGCCTAAAGGCCCTCATATATATCCAAAGGCTCGATAAGGCCACCCTAGAGGGTAATGGCACTAATATACCTGACAAGCTCAGAGACAGCTACTGATCACATAATACCTTCAGTTTTCAGGATTAGAATATAAAGGGGTGTGCAGAATTGGCTTATATAGGAGAGTCACACATATGCGGTGGGTACACCTATCATGCTGGCTCTGGATTTATTAATTATGCTCTTTGGGTATTAATATCACGCCAAGCACCATTACCCGATAAGGTATGAGTAATTAATATGGATAGTACGACATTCGCCGCAATTTGGAGCTAACAAAAAAAGGTAGTTACATTACCCTTTTACTTTGATTTAGTGTTCTGCTGTATCCCCAAAACATCATCCGACGCACGCAGACCGCTAGGTAGCTGGTCCAGGGCTCAATAAATCATTGATTCCTGTCATGAAGTAGGTGACCTAAGAGTTATCTACCATAATAATTTTACCTGAAGGGTCTTCGTATCGGTAACAGGGACCGTCCTAAAGGTCGATCAGGATAGAAACGTGTGCAGAATGCCAGCCGACTCCATAGGAAAAGCCGTCTTGAAAGGTTAATTTGCGGTATTGTAATGGGGTACTACTTGAAAGAATTCGAAACAAGGGCAGTGAGTCGATTGGCTGCCCCAAACAATAACCCATAGGTAATTAGTGCAGCGTTCCGTATATGATATGATAAAGCAGGGTATTGACGTTGTTGATGTGATGGAGGTCTGAATATGTGGCCACTGCCAAAGATCCTATAGATAGACAATCCTTACACCTGCCTTACACATATTTTATCGCCTATAGTCTAACGAGAATACTGTAGTTAGGGATTTATATGTTTTGTTTCAATGGCGGAATATCAGCTAATGCATCGCGGTTACACTACAATACAGCGCTTAACTAATTTTATGTCAAGGGTGATCTCGTACTATGTATTAGAATGCAAAGAACTAGCAATTGCAACAAATAGAGATCCGTCTTGTTTACATGGCAGGTTATTAATATATGTACTGAGATATCTGGCTTTATAAGATCCAGCTTCTCCGCCTGAATACGCTTCGGTTGCTATGAGTTCAGAATAACTCTTGACTTACAAAAGAGATGAACGTAATCCAAATTGCCCTTTTGTAAATTTTGGGCTCAAACAGCGGGCCAATGCGAGAAACGATAGTGTATGCGTTATGATCTTTTCGTCCAGGACACTAGCTAACTAATAATTTGCAACGTACAAAAAAGAAAAATGGAATAATTCCAATTCCAATGTCGGACTATCCAACCTGTTACGAACCAACAAGAAGAAGGCCCGCTGGCAGGCCGGAGAAAAGAACAAGTCATCCACCGAGGATACGGATAAAACGATATGCGATAAAAAAGAAGATTAGTAATAATTAAAAAAAGTGCACTAATCACGACTAAACAACATAAATCTTTAATAATCTGATCAGCAGTAATCAAAGAGAATATAATAATTAAAGAAAATTATTAATAATCGTTAAAAATAAAAAAATAAGTATATTAAAAAAGGAATTTTTTCTATAACTAGTTATTTATTTATTATTATTTAATTTATATTTATAGTTAGTTTTTAGAAATAATTATAAAAAAACATTTTTTACGAAATAATTAATTTAAAATACTATTATTTTTATTGCCCGTAATACTATTTTTTAACGTATACTTTAAATATAAATATAAAAGTATTTTTAGTTATATTTTAAATATTTATAACCCCGATATTACGAAAACATATATAGTATAAAATACTAGTGTAAATTTTATAATATTTTAAATAGTTTTATTTTACGTTAAACGGTTAACTAAAACAATATTTAAACTATAGCGCTAATTATATTATTTAGTTTTTAAAATATTATCGCTGTATTTTGCGCAAAAATTGCAGCAATATATAACTAAATCCGAAAATTAAAACAAAAGTCGGATAAATAAGCTAATATTTTTAATAAAACTGCAAATTAAACCGATAAGCTTAAAAAAAAAGCCGATAAACTTAAAACGTAAAATTAAAAATTACGAAATAACATTTTAAATATAAAAAAACAGAACTAACTTTTAAAAAAAAAAATCGATAAAATTAACGATCGACTAGCAATTATAAAAATAAAAAAAAAACCTATAAAAAGTTTTAAACTTTTAAGCTTAACACGATTTGATAGCATTTTAAAAAAGTTAAAAAAATTTTTAGCACAAGTTAAAACGTATTTACATTTTTACGAAAACTTATTTTAAAAAAATAATAAAATTAAAAAAATTTATATAATAGCCGGATTGTTCGAAAAATAAGTATTGTTATAGTTTAAACTGCATTTATTTAAAATAACGATTTTGCTATTAAAAAATTGTCCGGAAAATATGCAAAAAATCTTTTAAAATTACAAATCGTTTAAAAATAAACTTAAATATTTATTTATTAATTTCGAAAAAAAATAACAAATTTAAAACGATTTATAAAAGCTAAAATAAACAAGATCGGCATTAATATATACGATAAAGTTTTAAAAAATCGCAGCTATTTTTAACTTAAACGACTAAGCTAAAATAATAATATTTTATAAAAAATTAAAAAATATAGTTAAAAATAAAATCAGTAAATTGCTATAGCCCGATAATTTTAATAAATATATTAACAGCGTAATTAAAGCCGATATAAAACTATATAAAAGACGACGAGAACTTTTTAATAAAAAGAATAATAATAACAATAATAATAAACCTAATTAAAAGAAAAAGCGTTAATAGTTTATAGCATATAGTATATACGTAGGACTAATAAAACTTAGCGTAATGCAGCAGAAACGGAAAAATTTAAAGAAGTTTAAAGACTTTAAGTGTTATAATTGCAATAAATTAAGACATTACGCTAAGAATTGTAGAGAAAAGTTACGTAAGAACTTATAAATATTAAAAGCTAAAATATTTAAAGTTAGAAAAGGCAGTTAATAATTTAATATAATATAAGCTTATTACGACGATAAAATTTTAAACGTAGAGCAAAGTAGCGAAGTATTAACCGAAGACCTAACAGTATAAAAAAAAATATATGCATTAATAAACTAACTAATTATATAACTATACTTAAAACGAATAGTAAAAAAAATTTATAAATAAGCTGTTTACGATAAAAAATAGTTTACTAATAGTTTAAAAAAAAGAGTATAATTTAACGAAGCAATACGTTTAGAACGTAGTTTAGTTAAAATAATATAAATTTTAAAACAAAAACCTGAAGTTATAAAAATAATTATAAAATAAATTTAATAAAAGTTATAGTACTAAATAACTATTGCGTTAAATAAATAAAAAAACGCATAAACTTAAAATAAATAGCTAAAACCTAACTAAGAAAACGAAAAATAGAAAAATTTTAACCTAGCCGAAAAGAATTAAAGTAATAAACTTTATAAACTAAAAAATAATAAAAAGTATTTTTAAAATTACGTATATTTTTTAATTAATAAAGCAATATTAATATTAAATATAAAATAGATAAAAGTAAATTAATATATATATTGGGATATTAAAAACAAAATAATATGTAAAAAAAATTAGCTTAAAAAAAAAGAATATTTAAACGATAACTTAAAATGTTTTTACAAAATTTGCAATTGTTAAACAGAAAATAAATAGCTAAACTAAATAATATATATAGCGATAGTTTAAAAAAAAGTTGTTTTATATATATAAAAAAACAAACTTTGCTTAAAACAAAAAATAATAACTTTAACTAAAGAAAAAATAAAACAAAAGCTTAATATTAAATTAAAGCGATAGCTTTTACGGTATTATAAAAAATACCGAAATATAATAATTAAAGTAGGCATAAATGTTTTAAAAACAAAAAAGTTCGATATTTTTATTTTAATTAATTGTTTATATAATAATACTATATTTAAAAACGACGATAAACGATTATAATTACGTTATAAAAAATATTACGAAATATTATAAGTAAGCTGTATAGTATATAAATGTAAAAAATATATAGCAGAAAAGATCGAGAATTTTTAGTTTTTAGCTTAAATAGCTAAGACAAAGATTTAATATTTTTATAAAAAAAGCAAAATTAGAAAATTAGTAATAATATACCGAGCATTTTATAAATACGCTATATTTAAACAAAATTTATAATATTTCGAAAATTGCAAAAAAAGGTTTACGATTTAAAAACGATATTAATATATTTAATATAAAATTTATATATTTTATAAAATTTTTTAGTATAAACGAATAAGAAAAAGGATTAAAAAAAAAAATTAACAAAGATTGCTTTTTATTTAAAATCGTCGAAAAAACGATAAAATGGCAAAATTTATAAAAAGATAAAATTAACGATAAAATTATTAATAAGTAAAAAACGACAAAGAGCAGTTGTAAAACAAGATTAATAGCTAGTTTACGGTATTTTTAAGTTTTTATATAAAATAAAAACGTAATTTAAAAAAACATAAATATTAATAAACGTGATTTATAATAAAAAAAGACTAAAAGCTTTATTTAATATAAGCGTTTATAAAAGTTTTATTTTTTTAAATTTAGTTAATAAATTAAACTTAGCATAAATTAAAAAGAAAAAACTTTATATATTTACAACTTTCGATAAAAAAACTATAAATTATAATAACAAAAAGGTTATACGGGAAATTATAAAACTTTTAATAATTATTTAAAGTTATTTAAAACGTTTTAAATTTAATATTGCAAAAATATTATACGATATAATATTAAAGTTAACTTAGTTGTAAAAAAGCAATTTTAAAGTAAACTAAAAGACTAGCCGCTTTTAGTAAGATCTGCCCGAAGTAATCGAACTAAAAAAAGATTTAGCTTTTGCAAAACTTTAGACACGAGCTGTATATAAGCTTAAATAATTAAATAAAGTACGAAATAAAATATAACAGTAAGTTAAAGAATTTATGATCGAAATATTAAAAGAATATGCTAAATTTAAAAGCCTGTTTATAAAAAAACATAGTAAAAAAATAAAGCTATTAAAGCATAATAAATATAATTACGCGATTGATTTAAAAGAAAAAATGTATTTTAAAGCTTTTAAATTATATAGGTTAAATAAAGAATAACTTGACGAATTACGAGAATATTTTGACAAAAATTTAAAAAAAGGGTTTATACAATATTTTAAGTTACCGGCAGCAGTACCGATATTATAGGTACTAAAAAAACTAGGAAAAGATAGCAAACGAAAATGGAGAAATTGTAAAGATTAGCGACATTTTAACTCTATTACTATTAAAAACAAAGGACTTATACTACGGATAAACGATTTAAGAGACTGTTTAGGAAAAGTACTATATTTTATAATATTTAATATTTTAAAAGCTTATTATTACATTAGGATTAAAAAAAGCGACGAGTAAAAAACAGCGTTTATTATAAAATATAGACTATACGAGTTTTTAGTAATAAATTTTAGCTTTATTAACGTATTAGCAATATTTTAGTTAATAATTATAGATATATTGCGCGAATTTATCGACAAATTTGTGATAGTATATTTAGACGATATTTTAATTTATTTAAAAACATTTAAAAAATATAAAAAGCATGTGCGATAAGTGCTTTAAGCGTTATAAAAAGCAAAGTTGAAAGTATATCTAGGGAAAAGTGAGTTTTATAAACGACAAGTGGATTTTTTAGGATATATAATATTTTTAAGAAAGGTACGAATCTAATAGTTTAAACTGGAAACAGTAAAAGACTGGCCTGTACTAAAAGGTGTTGGAGATGTATAATCGTTCGTAGGATTTACGAACTATAAAGGATAAACCTTTCCAGTGGACGGAAAAAAAACAGAAAGCGTTCGACACACTTAAGAATGCGATTTTGAATAATTTAGTACTTAAATTACTTAACCTAGACAAAAAATATAAGGTAAAAGTCGACGTAAGCGATTACGCTATAAAAGAACAGTTAATTTAACAAAACGAAAACAGTAAACTATATTTAATAGCATTTTTTTTAAAAAAGTTTTTAGGATTTAAGCTAAATTATTAGATCTATAATAAAGAACTTATAGTAATAATTAAAGCATTTAAATAATAGGAATATTATTTAAATAGTATTATAGTATTAGTAAAAGTTTATTTAAACTATAAAAATTTTATAACGTTTATAATTATTAAAATATTAAATAAACGATAAATACGATAAGCAGAATTTTTATTATAGTTTAATTTTATAATTATTTATATTAAAAGTAAAAAAAACGATAAAATAAATATTTTTAGCCGAAAAAGCGATTATAAATAAAAAATACTATTAAAAAATTAAGTATTATTGTATAAAAATACGGATAAAAGCCTATTTATAAACTTTATATAAATAAATTATAAAAGATAAGATTAGAAAATATAAAACGCATTATAAAGGTTAAACGAATTAACTAGTTAATATTATAACGATAAATTATATATATTAAAAGCATATTAGTACGAATTAGTTAAAAAAGTATATAAATATTTGTTTTTAAAATATTAAAAAGTGTTTAAAATATTTAGCAAATTACGAAAAAATTACGACTTTTTAAAAGCATTAATAATAGTTAAAAAAGTTATCGTAAAATGCGATTTATGCAAAAAATTTAAAACAATAAAATATAAACTATATAAAAATTTAATACTAGTATTAATTTTAAACCGAATATAAAAAACGATAGCATTTAATTATATAGTTAAATTATTAAAATTAAAAAAACTTATAACGAAAATAAAGTTTAATTTTATTATAATTATAGCAAATAAGTTTATAAAATATGCTTATTTTATATTATACAAAAAAGTAAGCTTAGCAAAAAATTTAGTTTATATAATAATAAAACATATTTTTAGTAAATATAGTTATTTAAAAATAATTATTACCGATAAAAATAAAACAATAGTATTTAAGTTTTAGCAGTTATTTATTAAAATTTTAAAAATTAAACATAAAATGTTTACAGCATATTATTTATAAATAAATAGTTAAATAAAAAAATTAAATTAAACACTAAAATAATATTTACGTTGTTATATTAATTAAAATTAAAATAATTAAGTAAAATTATTATTAAACGTAAAACTAATATATAATAGTTCGATAAACAAAATAATAAAAATATTATTATTTAAAATAAACTATAAATACGACATAGATATATAATAATATTATATTAATAATATTACTATATTAACAGTAAAAATCTAAGCAAAAAAATTGTTAAGATTATAAAAATAGTTATAAAAAAAATTTACATTTGTTTAACAAAAAATAAAAAAATATTACGATAAAAGCAAATTATTAAAGCTAATTTTAAAAAAAAAAGATAAAGTTTATTTTTTAAAACGCAATATTCGAATAAAACGTAATAACGAAAAACTTAATTTTAAAAACATTAGACTTTTTAAAATTAAAAAAGCTTTATTATTAATAATATATAAACTAAAATTATTAAATATTATAATTATTTAATTAATTTTTTATATATTATTATTAACTAAAATACATTTAAACGTTACGTTTAAAACTTAGCTAAAAATAAATAAAAATAAAAATATTTATAAAGTAGAAAAAATTTTAAATTTACGACAAAGTAAAAAAAAATTCGAGTATTTTATTAAGTAAAAAAGTTATATATATATTAAAACTATATAAAAATTAAAAAAGCATTTTACGAACGTAAAAAATTTTATTAAAAATTTCCACCGACAACACTTTAACCGACTTTAACTAAAGCTAAAAAGTCGACTATTTAAAAAAAAAAAAAGACTTTTATAGCATTTTAATTAATTATATTAACTGCGCTTATAATACGAGCAAAAATTACCGCCTCCGATTTTAAACGTTTTTGTTTATTTAATTCGTTTAAAAAACAAAAGTTTTGTTAAACTAATTTAACTTTTTAAAACTAAGCTATAAATTTTAATTTATAAAAACGAATAAGCCGAAAAATTATTTTGTCCGCTTTATTTTTTTATCGCTTTAATTTTTTGCAATAGCGACGCTATAATTTAATAAAACGTTTTTTCGTTAAAATTTTTTTACGGGCTAAACGTTAAAACTTTGCTTAAATACGCTAAAAAAAAAATAACGGAATACTATTTTTATTACAAAAACTACCCGTATAAACATACTTTTTATAACGTTTAATATTTTTTATTATAACGCATTTTTAACTTTTGTTTAAACAACGAGAACAAAGCATAACTTTAAAACCAAAGTTTTCGAAAAAATTTGCAAAATCGAGCCGACGAACGGTAAAAAAAGCAAGTTTATTACAAAACTTAATAACACGACCTAATATAATAAAAAAAAGAAAAGTTAGCGAAAAAATGTATAAATATATAAAAGAAAAACATTAACCTATTTATTTTATTAAAACAACAAAACTAAAAAAAAAGGAATAATATTATAAACTAATAAAAAAAAAGCCTGTTAGCAAACCGGAAAAAAAAATAAATTATCTACCAAAAATACGAATAAAACGATATGCGATAAAAAAAAAAATTAGTAATAATTAAAAAAAGTGCATTAATTACGACTAAACAATATAAATTTTTAATAATCTAATCAGCAGTAATTAAAAAAAATATAGTAATTAAAAAAGATTATTAATAATCGTTAAGAATAAAAAAATAAATATATTAAAAAAGGAATTTCTTTTGTAACTAGTTATTTATTTATTACTATTTAACTTATATCTATAGTTAGTTCTTAAAAATAACTATAGAAAAACATTTTCTACGAAGCAGTCAATCTAAGATACTATTGTTCTTATTGCCCGCAATACTATCCTTTGACGTATACTCTAAACATAAACATAAGAGTATCCTTAGTTATACTTTAAGTATCTATAACCCCGATACCACGAGAGCATACATAGTGTAAGACACTAGTGTAGGCTTCGTAACACAACCAGTCCACAAGTGCTTACGTTTACTCCTCTAAGATCTTTGACAACGAGGAGAAGCAACGGTTCGGCATTTCGTAGCTCGGAATATTTACTCTTTCTTCGTCATGGGACTCCGGATACTGCAAGGGGTGACTATTAGTGCTTGCGCTCTTACCACTGCCCGGGCGACCTCGCCAACAGGGGCAGGGCGCGTCGAGGCCCACGTTTATGGGGCTAAAGATGGCACTGACGATACCAGCTATGTTCATCTCTCTTGATCATACGAAGTATTTCGGGCTGTTCTTTGGCGCCGTGGATAATTTATAGTACTGCTCTAGGACAAGAATCAACGGAACTGTAGGGATAGAGTTAAATAGATGGCCCTCTTGGAGATAAATGACTAGCTAGGGAACTGGGAGTGTATATATATGCTGGAAATCTAGAATGACTATTGGGGGGTTTCTTCCCGTCCTGTGGTTTTCTTGATTTATACTTAGGCCTCAGCCGATTCATGGTCGCTAGAAGCTAGTATTTTCAGGAAATGAGGTAAGGGGCAAGTAAGTACAATGAAGGTAGGCTAGTGTGCTCGAAGGGAGTCACTTGAAGTATCAAGTTTAAATAAGTAGCAGCTTTCGTCTCCCCAGCCCACTATTGACAACTCTTGACGCGAGATATTGCATAGCTTACTTTCTCTAGGTGCTGAAGAGCTACTATTGGTCCGGATACATGATTGCCACATGCATGTAGGGTCTGCCAAGATAGTAAAGATAATAACATCTATAAGAAGTAGTTTCTATGACTCAAGCGATTTCTATTCTGTATAGGTATATACGCTATAAAACAATCGTATTTTCCGATATAAACATCGTCAGTTGCCTTATGGCATAGTTGACATTTAGACATTGAAGTATTAATAGCCGGCTCGCTTCCTTATCGTTTACAGCCGTTGAAGTGCTAAAGATGTACAACAAATCTTCAAGCAACTAACGCAAATGAGGAAAAACCGCGGCTTCTGTATGCTGGCGTGCCTACAACTTCGACGGGGAGGGCTTCTGTTCGTTATCTAGTCAAGCGGCGCCCACCTCCTTGAGGAGAGTCTTGAGCTCGCCGGACTTGGCCTGCAGGTCGGAATTACCGCCTATGTGCTTCTGGCCAATGAATATATTGGGGACGGTGGTCTGGCCAGTGATCTCTGCAAGGGCAGCTTGGATGTTGGAGCCGTCGGAGACCTGGTCGAGCTCGAGTAGGTAGTATTTGGCGTTCATGCTGTCGAGAAGCTTCTTGGAGGCGGTGCAATACGGGCAGTACGACTTGGAAAATACGGCTGCACAACATTTCATATTAGCTGATATTCCATTGCAAAAGCTTGATACAAGGGAGGCTAGTCGGAACGTGCTGCCTTGACTGCTGAACAGGAGGCAGAGCAAGCACCGCCGGCATTCGTATTCGAAGCCAAGCTAAATGGGGTGACGTACCGACGGCATTTTCGTCGATGATCTTCTGCGCTTTAGTCTTTGCGGCGGACATGGCTTCTGGTGATACCGATGTGGTGAAAAATTGTCGGATGAAGTTCATGGAGGAAATTTTGTGTTCGTGTTTGAAAATGTAGGTAACAATGGCGATGACGAAGGGTAGAGCAATGGACGGCGGGGTATTTATATAAATGTACCGGTACCGCGTGAGTGGGCGTTATTTAACGCGGGATTCTGGAGGCGGGAGATCGTAGTCAGCCAGTCAGAGCGGTATTTGTCAAGCAAGGGTGATTCCAAACACAGTGATTCAATGGTTTCGGTACATGTCGTGGGTAGTGACTTGCAGCGGAAAGAGCACGCGGCTCGAAGTACCTACCCACTAATGAGACAGGTAGTCACGGAGTAGACGGAGTTGCAATCCCTCATGTGTCAGTCAACTCAAATCGAAAATGACGCAATTTGCCCGGACCTTCGCCATTACAAACTAGACCTCTATTACCAACATGAGGCATATAGGTATCTCTTATACAAGTGCTTAAACACATAGTACGCTTAATCCTCACTTTCGTCACACGCCTTCTACCCTCTACGTATATATACGATATTCAATTACCTGTACAGTATACGTAGGTAATGTGTAAGACACGAGTGTACGTAGTTTGAGGTTGAAGCTAGTACGCCCATGAACCACACAAAATATTAGCGATGAACCGGTAGCTGTTCTGACTAAGTGTTGGAGTATTGCCTATGAAATTCAGGCAAATCACGGAGTCGCGGGTGCACGAGCTTGGGCTGAAACTTGGGGTTCATGATTGTACCAACTTGACCTGGTTGCCAATTATTAGCTTATCAGTTTGACTACATAGCTGTTGACAGTGCCTTCATGTTGTGTATAGACAGAAAGCTTCAGTTGAGAAAAAAGCGGGTGCGTCTGATTTCAAACCGGCAGCCGTCAGCATTGAAGATTGAGGCTCATCCCAAAGTACGGTATATTTAGTGTATACTGCTATGTACCGTCCAATCGTTACCAAGTCGATAGGTGGGTAGTCACTTCGACTATGTATGTATCTTACCGACTGGACGCCTCTTTCCCCCCTGCCTGCTTAAGAATGGAAGACCCAATGCAAACTTCCTGCATTTGCATTCTACCACCCAACACACCTACTTTATCTTCAGAAGGGTCCGCAATCTTCAGCGGCTTCAGGTCTTCGTGCAAACACCTTTTCACTCATTAATATAGCGTTCCCGGCCCCCAACCGAGAACTGCAGCCATTGACGACACGACACTTGGCCCACCGCCAACACTAACGGCCAACAGTATACGTAGCCTTTAATCTTCTTCCCCATTATTCTCGGATCCCTATACGTCACGTCTTCCTTGTCCCTCGTCCCTCGACAGGCCTACTTTGCGACCTTGTATCTGTACACCTTTTATGACTCGGAAGGAAGCCTTGAGGCAAGCTGTATGGTGCTTGAACTGGCATAGACCAAGAACTTTTCTACATGCAATCGACCTAGACTAAGGGGCTTTTTACTTTGGGAGACACACATCTCACTACCTTCGTACGTACATCATACATCGTACATAGTGGCACTCTAATGTCGTGCGAGCATCCAATGAGCCGCCATGTCGCAGGGAACCCAGTAGCAGCAAAAAGAAGCGCGTCTCCTCAGCAGCTGACCTGAATGCTTTGCAGTGACAACGCATCGTCAAACCATTGCTTACGTCCAGTCCAATTCGACCGCTATTTCCAAGTACCTACCGCGCAAGACCTCGCTCGAGACCCATCCGGTCTACTTCTTAGTGGTTGTCCTGCATATATCTCTGGATCGCCTACCCCTCTACCCCACGATACCGATTCCGAGCTAGGCCGTCCTTTTTTCTTCCAGGTAGTGAGAGGTAGGTAGGTAGTCCCATAGACCGAGATACCTCCCGATCTCTGCGCACCGGCCTCCTTAACAAGAGACGGTACCTACCAGCCTGACAACGGTACGTGCATAGTCGCATGCGCCGCTCTGCAGCCAACACCGCTCCCTTCTGACAGCGCCTAATTCGCACGTCTGCCAACAGGGTCTTTTCCTGCCTGCTAGTCGATCACCTGTCACTCCGACCCCTCTGGTCGTGTCTCCATACCATACCATCCGTAATCCGCGGTAAAGAAGTACATTCCAAGACTTGGGCTGGGTGTTCTGGATTTCCCAGGACGACCCAATTATCGTCAAAGTGGCTTCCAGTCAGGCTATCCTGGCATCTTCTGGTGCTTTCCAGAATATCACTTCATTATTACCACCGGCATTACAAACTTACGTCGTCACCACGCTTGCCCACTTGTCTGACGCATTCGAGGGGCCTAACGGGTATCTCGCATCTAAAGGCGCCTCGCCCACGGCAGTCTACTCAACCCTCGTGGGCGCTGCCGCTATTGCACTGCCACTCCTCATGTCGCGATACGGCTGGACATCGACTCGCGATGGCCTCTCGCCCTTTGCCTCGCAAGCCAACAGCCAAGACAGTTTACATGTGACCGACGAAGATTTTAGCTATATTACGTCTGAAGATTTAGAGCACTCACTGCAGGCTCCTGACCGAGCCTACGACCCGCATGGCCGTCGGGCGCCGTACAACACCACTGTCGATGACGATATTCTTCTAATCAAGAACAAATCTGTCACCTATCCCGTACATTTTCCTGCTTTCTCGATCGGCGATGGTAGGCTTACGGTTAGGGATGTTCGAGATCGCGCTGCACTTGTGATGGGCTTGAGTAACCACCGGGCAAGTCGCATCAAAATGTTTTACAAGGGTCGGAGCCTCAAAGAGCTAGATATCCCCATTCGCGACTATGGTGTGAAGAACAATAGCGAATTACTAGTAGAGGTACCCGAGGGGAGGCTTTCGGACGATGACGAGAGCAGTAGCACTGCCGAGGAAGTCATTGTTACTGATGCCAGAGACGACCAACGGCCACCTAAGAAGAGAAAGAATAAGAATGGCAAGAAGAAGCCCAAGGCTCGCGGGGCAAGGGATACTGCTAGTAATTTAGATGTGCCCACCCAAGGTGATGGCGACAGCCGACGGAACAGTCCTGATCCATCACGGCACCCATCTCGGGTGCCGTCCCCAGCCGTGCCCTCAGGAGCAATCGAAAAACTAGAGGCCATCAGATCGCATTTCGATGCAGAGCTCCTCCCGCTCTGTAAACAATTTGCGCGCCATCCTCCCAAAGATGCAAAGAAACTGGCAGACGAGCACCGAAAGATTAGTGAGACGGTGATGCAGCATGTGCTGCTGAAGCTAGACGAAATCGACACAGGAGGGGATCCTGACATTCGAGCAAGGAGGAAAGACCTAGTGAACTACGTGCAGGATGTCCTTAAGGAGATTGATGAACGGATGCCTGAGGGTAGCAAACCGAACAGATGATTAACTACTGGGAGTACAAGTTTTGTCTGGTTGAAGAAGTCCCCTTACGTTTTAGGACCTGATTTCAACCACCTGTCGGATGACTCGGGCATCTTAGACATTATACATGAAATAGTCGAGGAAACACCAGCACAAGGGTTTCACACAAACCAACGTTTGCAGAATGGGGGCCCGGCGAGATTCGCAATTTCACAACATCGTTCAATTAGAAACCGAGGCCTACCCTATCCAAGAGCTCACAGATATACATAGATCACGTCCATCATTGCTCAATACAAATGCCAATCCTCCTGGCTTGCCATTTCATGTTTAGAAAGGCTCATTGTATGGTGTGATGGCAGGTCTCATAAAGCCACACCCACTCGATGGCCTGCTAGATGAGGACTAAGTGACTGAACATTGAAGCGATAAGTATTAACTTCGATGATAACAAATAACATGTAATTACCAATCTTTTAGGTACAGGTGTATGGATGTAAATAGTCGGAAGGTACATGTACATATGAGACTTCAACGGATATTCGAGGCACAAGCATCTGTATATATCGGAGACTCTAGAGTGGAGGGGCTTGAACCGACCGCCAGCCACTGTGGCTTGGATATAAAAAGTCAGAAGTGCAGGTTTTGGTGAATTTATGGCCCGTGCACATTGTAGGTCTGCCTAGCCCTACTACAGACAGGCGATAAAATCGATTCGCTTCTGTGGAAGCCCCACCATTCCCAACGAGGGATAGTAACCTTGCAGCGGACACACTCTACGGATTGTGCGTGGCCGATATTTTTCAATTGTGAGTGGTATCTCTCCTCCGCCTGCCGACCAACAACAACACATCACGACCCTACTAACGACTACAGCGAGGATTAAATTGATAGCTCCCCGGACGCATACGCCTAGTTGCGCTCTCGAGCTGTTATTCCTCCTACTTTCACTTCCTTCTTTTCCTTTCTGTTCACCTTCCGTTTCCTACGGTGACGATCTGAAAAGATGTCGTCCTTCGAGTCTGTTGTAAGTGTTTGAATCCATATTCAGCCAA
Source organism: Xylariaceae sp. FL1651 (assembly GCA_025201745.1). Taxonomy (NCBI): domain Eukaryota; kingdom Fungi; phylum Ascomycota; class Sordariomycetes; order Xylariales; family Xylariaceae; species Xylariaceae sp. FL1651. The sequence goes on from MU624279.1 coordinate 273,388, forward strand.
GTTACCTTTGCGACACCTCAGTTCCCTCTCGAAGTACCCAGTCAGACCCGGTTAAGACCGCCCGCTGTCTAGAGTGACGGAAGTTGGGAAATAATAAAGACTAGAGAAGCCGGACGGTGATTGATATCCGAACATAGGAACTAATTTGAGATTCTCTTTTAGGTCGTCATTGATGGCAAAGGCCACCTCCTCGGTCGACTTGCCTCTATTGTCGCCAAGCAGCTTCTTAACGGCCAGAAAATCGTTATCGTCCGCTGCGAGGACCTGAATATCTCGGGCGAGTTCTTCCGTGCGAAGCGTATGTCACTTCTACCACTTCGTTTTTCGGGGTTTATTTGGGATCGATTTGTAATGAGCTGGGCCTGCTACTAGAGGGAGAAAGAGCTTGGATATTTTATAGGTCATAGGAAGTAGAGATTGGAGCTGATTTAAGGATTACAGTCAAGTATCATGCCTACCTGCGCAAGGCCACTCGATTCAACCCCACCCGAGGTGGTATGTTCAACTACCCGATCCGCGATTCCCGTTTGCATCGGGCTATATCTGAAACGATGAAATGTCTAACGCTCCCTAGGCCCCTTCCACTTCCGCGCCCCGTCAAGAATCTTCTACAAGACCGTCCGTGGCATGATGCCCCACAAGACCGCCCGTGGTGCCGCTGCGTTGGAGCGTCTAAAGGTTTTTGAGGGTGTCCCTCCCCCGTACGACAAGCAGAAGAAGATGGTGGTCCCCCAAGCTCTCCGAGTCTTGCGACTACAACCAGGCCGAAAGTACTGCACTGTCGGCAGACTCAGCCACGAGGTGGGATGGAAGTACCAGGATGTTGTTGCTCGGTATGTTGACTTCCGATCCATCGCAAACCCGAGGTCGTCTTAGCAATGATTCCTGGATATTGCAATGGGTCACTCTTCATTGGAGTAACACTACTGACTTTCTCTATAGCTTGGAAGAGCGTCGCAAGGCGAAGGGTGCCGCCTACTACGAGCGCAAGAAGCTGGCCCAGCGCCAACTTTCCGAGGCCAAGAAGAACGCCAAGGTAGACAACAAGACGGCCAAGGCTCTGGACTCCTTCGGCTACTAATATGTCTCGTCCAACCATCTGCATTTTTTCCGATACACCAACAAAATAAAACAATCATCCATCCATGAACTTGCAACTAGATCCGGCGTGTGGGTTAGGGAAACTCGATATCGCATTTACCTTTGTCGTTCCGCGCAATCGAGAGAAAGGCAAGGGGGTCATAGGGTTGGGGGTTATGTCACTACTGGCTCCGGTCCTGTGTTCAAGCAATTCGTCGCTAGGTACCGAATGAAAAATGAACCAAATCATGAACACAAAATTTGGCTAGCGGGATTGGCGTGTAACTTTGATTGAGAACGACGTGATCGTTTACAAGCGCTCTATTAATGGGCTATTTCAGTAGGTGGAGTTTACTGATTCAGGCCAATTATTCGAACCGTAACAAACAGTCTCGACGAATTCCCAGTTATACCATTCCAGTCGTCCAACTACACCTAGTCTCAGGATGACGAGGCTTATAGGTGTTGAAATATAGGATGTCTACTAGCTTTTGGCCTTCTACTTGACTGTTAACAAGGTCGTGTTTCCACCTGCCATATGTAAAGGGGTAAACTAGAAAGATGGGTTTCTCCGAGAGGTCTGGAGAGGTTGCGCCTGGGTACAATCTGGGTATTGCTTATTTTGCTCCCTACTCTAGGTTTTAGTCTCGCATATTCCCAATGCTGTAGATTGCGTGCACAGCCGCTTTGATTGTGATATATTCAAATCTCCTGGCTACAAAGCACTGCTTCACTAGGTTCATACCTCACTACTGATTTCGTCTCCCTCGTCAATGAGATTTTTTCTGTAGTTCGCATACGGTAGCCGTAGTCTTAATTGTACGTTGTCTTGGTAGAGAACTAGCTTAGAGTTATTGTTTGAGTTCGGAGACATGTCTTCAGAGCGAGCGTGCAGAAACAACACTCATTTTTCCTAATCGAGATTGTATTGAAGAGATGCTTTGCTAATTTTGTTTGTCTTGTAGCTAGGATTTGGGTTGGTCATAGGGAGTCTTTCGTAAAAGGGCCATCTAGTCTAGTTAGCAGCCGAGATATGTACATTGGGAAATTAAACCTTAGCTAAAGACCACGACGCATCGCATTTTGGACATAACATTTATTCTTGACATGAAATGCTGAAGTCTTCTATTATTTCGTCAAAACCCCGCCATTAATTGGTAAACAGATACCAGTAACATATGATGCACCTTCCGACGCCAACCACCGCGCAACCTCGTGATCCTTAGCAAATATTCCCGTGAACGTGGTTCTCTCGGCAAACTCCTCCTCTATCCTGCCTAGTGTCTTCATTGCCTGTGTTGCAAATCCGGTCTATTAAATATTCAGTGTTAGGTTTGCTAGGGCTCCCCGCAGCGAAGAAACCAGAAAAATAGATATTACAAAGCGGAAAAAGTCTAACGAAAAAAAAAAGAGAGAGACAGAGAGAGAGAGAGAGAGAGAGAGAAGAATAGATAATAAAACTTACATAAACACTTTTCTAGCACGACAGCATTTACACAGATTCCATGCAGACCGCCTTCTATCGCCGCATATTCAGCGAGGCCTAATAGCGATTGCTTTATCGCCGTGTACGCAAGCATGCCAGGTTAGGGCTTAAATAAGTTAGCAGACGCCACGATGAAAATACTGCCCTTGCCGCCCTGCCTGATCATCTGCGTCATCTAGCACTTGGTGCCGGGTGCCGTCCCCGTGAAGTTGATGCCGACGAGCTTGTCCTAATACTCCTCGTCAAAACTCCGCCGGTGTCGTCTTGTCGGGCATGAGGGCGGCGTTGATGACGGCGACTTCGAGTCGCTCGAAGTGCGCCACCGTCATCTCGACGCGCGCCTACATATCGCCGGGCCGATAGATGTCCGTCCGCACGAACAGCACGTCGCTGAGCGCCGAGAGCTCGGCCGCCGGCGATCAATGCCACTATGAACTACATGAATGAACATAGATTAAGGTAATCAATTTGGTTGTATAATTTCTAATATGGGATCGACTTAGCCTCGTCGGCTACCACAAGAGTGTGTAAGAACAAAATTGGTTCCCTAATATGCCCCAGGAGGTAGTGGGTCATGACATGAAGTCCGCCGGCGGATGTGGTGATGCGGCCCGAAGTGGAGTTGTGTAGCCGTGTCTGAACGCCTTGTATTTTGTACTAGTCCGTCGCATTCCTGAGGTCCATCGCGGGAACAAAATTGCCAAGCATCAATGTAAAGACTATGCACCTAATCAAACCGCAGTATTGTGTAATACTTCTTTCACTAAATAATTTTGTTCATAATAAATGATACTATAATAGCTACTACTATTTACCCCGTAGCATTACTTAGTGTTTCGCAACGGTATAACGGAGCGCTAGATAGCAAGGGTATTGTACGCTATTGGCTAATGTCGGTGGGTTTGAAAGCGGTTGTTGCTGAGATAGACCTCACAGGGATGGGTTAAGGTGCATAGAAATGACTGGTTACATCGGCTTGTCAACACTGAGGTATCCCTGTATTTCGCAGTATCCCCGCCCTTAGCTGAGATGTGATGCCTCAGGAAAACGCCTCGCCAGCATGCCATGCATAGGCGCCTTAGTTTCAAGAAATGCCTTGAGATTAACCTTGGCCTCCTTTAACTTCAGTGGGACTGCTCGCCAGACAACCCATTTCTTTGGCTGCTTTTTTGCGTCTTCATTTCTATCTATTTCCACTTCCGAAACGTATCCTTAGTGTGTATCTACATCACAAGATAGATCTTCATACCAGTAGATCACAATGGCTGATCCCTTTACCGCAATAGGCATAGGCGTCAACATACTACAAATAGTGACTCTTGCCACCACTCTTGCCACCAAGATATGGAAGTTTAGGAGTGATCAGGCCGCGTTACCCCAGAATCTAGAAATCATAAAACAGCGTCTCGATATCATGGCTTATACCCTGAAGGAAATAGGCACTCTTGACTATTCTGAAGAGGCAACTCGGAGCCTCGAGGCTTACCTAGTAGGCATAGATAAGAAACTCTCGAAGTTTCAAAGAATGCTAGACCAGTATCTTCCTGAAGTTGGAGCCTCGACAATGGAACGTTTGAAGAAGGGATTTCAAAGCCTTGGGAAAGACTCCCAGGTTGCGGAGTTTGCCGATGAACTGTCTAAGGACGTTGACCACCTCACGCTCTTCCTCATGACACAGAGCTTATCGCAGCCCAAATCTACCACCACAGCTCATCTCACTGGACGTGTCATCTACCAGGTCGCCCGCCGCGGCGTCGCCAAGTTCATTGGCCGCGAGGAGCAGATAGCAGCTCTTGATGTGGCACTCCACAGCGCTCCCCGAGTCGCCGTACTCCAAGGGCTAGGCGGCCAAGGAAAGACACAAATCGCATTGGAGTACTGTCGAAGGTGTCAAATCGCCAAGAAGTATAAAGCTATTCTATGGGCAAATGCATCCTCCGAGCAGAGCCTAAGGGACAGCTTCGAAGCCTTCTCTGACTCGTTGAAGACTCCTGACGACAGCCTTACCGACTCTGAATCTCGTGTCCGTTATACGAAGCAAATTTTGACGGACTGGACCGAGCCGTGGCTCCTAGTATTTGATAATTTTGACGACCCTTCAAAGTTCGCACTACAGGACTACATACCGCCCTCGGTCCAGGGACATATCATTATTACCACTAGAACAGCAGACGTCACAAAGCTGGGCAATGGTATCCCTGTTGCAGGCATGACGGACGAGGAAGCCCTGAATCTTCTGATGGCCTCTGGTAATCTCGAAAAGGCGGATGAGACCAACATTACGGAAGGGTCAAAGATCACGAAGCGACTGGGGAATATGCCTCTCGCAATTGACCTTGCTGGCGCCTACCTTGCTCGTAGAGCCGGACTTGTGCGAATTGGGGATTTCTTAACACGATACGATGCACAAGCAGAGGCAATCCTTCAAGTCACTCCGGGAGTCTCCGAGTATGCCAATGACCTGGGCCAGAACGAGACCAGCGTATTCGCGACCTGGGAAATGACGGTGCATCTGCTCGATCCAGACACTGAGCTTGGAGCACAGAAGATTGCTTTCCTCGAAATTCTTGGGTTTTTCAACCACGAAGATATCTCGGAAGACCTGTTCCGCATATATTATGCTAAGAAGCGAGACACGGAGGAAATATCGCAATGGATCGGCCTGTTTCTTGATGAAAAAGGGGAATGGAGCCCCTTTGCATTTGAAGACTTGATCACCCAGCTATCAATGATCAACCTCATAGAACGGCCATCGCGCAACGATGCCGGAATGATCCAGTTTTCGATCCATCCACTTATCAGCGACTGGCTGAGGATTCGGCAGACTCGCGACAACCACATCCACGGAATCAACAATTACCAACTCTCGGCTAAGATGCTCGCATACCGCCTCCTAGAAAACTATCTCGAGTTCCTTCTTCAGCCAGCTTTTAGGATGCCATTCAGAGAACAAAATGTCATAACGTCGCACTTGCTTTTCCGAGAAAGCTTGATCGACGCGTTTCGCAACCGGCAACCCATCTTCCTTGATGTATCCGAGCCCATTCGGTGCGTTGAACTTGTCTTCGTCATGTATCTCTACGACATTGGGTTTAACCCTGATTCCTTGATGATCGCCGAAAGACTGTGGAAAGATTGCGGAATAAGTACCAAAGAAGGCCGTATCGTCAAGAGGACAGCAGGGGCATACTTGTGGCACAACCGCTGCACGGTACACAGCCATGATGCAGCTGAGAAGAGGATGAAGGAGGTTTCTGCCTTCTGGTCCCAGGCGCTTAGTCCGACACATTCATTCACCTTAGAGGCCTTATACTACGCAGCTACATCTCTAAGCTATCTCGGGGACATGGATGGGGCAGCCAAAATCTTCGAATATATTGTCAACAATGAATCCGATGAGTGGAGCCAATCCTGCAAGGAGAACATCTGGTTTCCGCGCCCCGAGTGGTCCTTAGTCGAGCTTATTTACGTTATCGGAGCCCAGAAGTCTGCCAGCAAGAAGTCCGAAATCCCAACGCTAACCGAAAAGCTACTGGATATGAGAGTTAAATCGCCCACTATTCGGCATGGATCGGCTGAGTGGAACTGGCGATGCTATAGCGTGATGATGACGACGCTCGAAGACAAAACAGTTAGTTCAAGCTTAGCCTGGGAACTCCTCTTCATCATAGAGAAGTACTGGGGCAAAATGCACAGCAACTACTTCCTTGCACAAATCGCCGTCATGGAAGCCCTGCTACAGCGTGAGAACGATGCCTCGTCGGAGCGCATCTTGAACCATTTGCTCCAGAGCGCAGATAGGGCGCAGTTCTCAAGAAGCTTCCGGTTCCTTCTCTGGGGACTCCAGAACCTCAGTCGGAGGCTTCTGGACCGAAATAGACTGGCCGATGCTGAAAAGGTCCTGCGGCAGATGCTGGAAGTTTATGAAGATCTCCCAGACGCACAGAGCGCCCAAGACTCAGTCTTAAAGGACCTCGGACGCTGCCTGTATCTCCAGGGGAGAGCTGAGAGCGCGGATGATGCGCTGTCCCTCATCTCTTCTCCAGACCTTAGCGTCTTGATTCTTCATGCCCTCACCAAATACAAAGTTGGTACGGGAGAGAAACTTGAGGCAGCAACCAAGTTGCTCGAAAAAGCGCTCGAATATTTCAAGTTCGAAGAGGAAGAGCCCGGCTCTGATGACACTGCCGCCGCGGGTTTTTCGTTGGAGATGATGCTTACAGGTGTTGATGACTCCGCTCCACGGAAAAAGTACAAAATGGATGTGAATGGTAGCGTCTCCTTTGAAGTCCTCGTGCTGCTAGGTCTGTGCCAACTCCGGATGGCTGACGTTGAAAACGGCCGCGTTAACATCGCTGACGGTAAGGCGGTGTTCGAGGAAGGGAGCAAGAGCGAAGCTAGCTTGACCGCAGAGTTCTGCACCTTCATCGCCGACCGCTCCGAGGAGCTTCTTAAGGCGTTACGAGCACCGGAGATACCTTCTCTAGACAAGGCTGCGACAAAGGAAGTAGTCAGCTTGCTTAGATGGGCCATCGAACAAGTTGTAGATCATATTCCGACCAAGATCGATCTCCTTGACCGACTCAAAAGCCTGCAGCAGGACATTACGGACGTCGGCGACCGCCTTGGAAAGCTTGTCGACGATGTCTCGACCATCTCTCTCGAGGAGAAAGAAAAGAAGCCGAGACTGGGGTATTTCGCTAGGACGATTCTGAACCCAAAGGCCTCCAAGAAGGATGCCGGGAAGACCGGAGTTAAGAGGGCACCGTCTTTTGCCTCGGACACCATTACACTGGTACAGAGTGGTACATCCACCACTAAATCGCCGCCTTTGGATTTGGTGCAGGAAGATTCAACAAAAACGAAGTCGGCAGACGTGGCATACCCCATGCCCGGGGCATTGCCACAGAGTGAAGCATAATTCGAGTAGGAAGAAGGTTTATTTTTTTTTTATTTTTTTTTGGGTTTATATTTATTTTCTATACCAAGGGTTATACGTTATAGTATTGGACAATCACTATGTTGCGTGACCTTGTATTCAACTGGCGATACAGGTTATTAGGCCTAACTGAATGAGAAATGAAATGAATTTGAAACAATGGTCCCTTGGCTCCCTGGCGATACGTGTCGCGAAGAAGACTAGGCATAAAATACAGTTAACTATCTTCTATGATAGATGGATTCTGTCAATAGAATCTTTATTCGGTAAATACTAGCAGCTTTATAAATCGATATGGGCTATGAAATAGTCTTATATAAGAGCAGCATGGACAATCCTAAATGATATGGGTCGGAATGTTAATGCCAGGGTTCGCTGATAATCCTTCTGCAAAATTAGGAACCACTGCTATTGCATTGTCATTCGACTTTTGCCTCTGCCGTTACGGAATTTTGATATGCCGGTAAGATGCTTTACCATGCGGCAAGAACTCACGGTTAAAGAGCTCGATGTTAAGCACGTGCTTTGAAATACATGAGTCGCTGACGCCAAGAAACAAAGAGAATTCGTCAGCTGAAATATATTTTGATGTCTTTCGTGTGATTTCCGCTCGCTGTGTTTAGCAATTTTAGAATTGTTTCAAATTGCCACTCAGAAAATCAGAGACCCATCCCTTATCCTTTCTCCTTTCTCCTTTCGTCTATCTTGCTTCACCTTCTTTCTATTGAGAGGATGCAGCAGGAATGCCTTTATGGGGCATGCGCCTTCGGATAATAATTGCTGACTGGGCTTTAGTAACATGCATGGCTGCACTATATTGTAATGCCAAGAAAGCGTCAGAACTTTTGGCCCGGACCTTCGTCGTACCTAAATAGTAAACATGAATTAGTACTACCCCTTGCGTTACAACTGTTACACTTTTATTAACTATAGATATCCTTAAATCCTTTATATAATAAATTCTCCAATATCGGCAAAGATAAAGGTCGTGTTTTATTTTTATACCAATTGTTAAGGATCGCCATGCATAAGCAAATAGTCCACGTGCATCACAAAACTAAGCGTAAGATTTCCAACCGAGCAAAAGGTCCAAAATGTGGGCCTGGAGGTAAGTGGCCGATTGGTCATTTGTGACAATTCTAATGAGTTAAAGAGTTTGAGTATGGACTTTGCTCTTTTCCATATTTTTTTTATCATTATACAGTTCAAATCCTAGCCATGTTCTATAATAAGATTCGTCCCCGAGTCTCATATGAATTGAGCTACTATCGTAAAGACAAGGGCTTAGCCATGATAGGGTCTATAAGTACGTTCATCCGGCATCATCTCCCGTCCCTCCCGCTTCCGTTATTAGTTCTAGACCGACCTTATACCCCAGGGTTCTTACTTGTGCGCTGGCTTATTCCAAGGAGAGCTTGCTGGTTCATATATCGGGCTCGTCGCGTACAGGTACTTCATAGGCCTGTCCAGACAGCGGTCAAATCCTATTTGAAAATGAGGGATGATACGGACTTGGAGATATGCCCAAGCAAGATAGCCGTAAGACGTGCAGTGCTACTATAGCTGTTCTTCTGTCAGATTGCGGCACAAGCCACCGCCCTCCAACATTGAACCAGTCTGCTTTCCAAGTATATTAAGTGCTGTTCCCACCATCTAACCCACTCAGTAGCTTTCCGATGTTCTCACGAATTGGTCATAAACACCGAATCTGACGGCAGTTCCCTCCTTTTTCTTAAGAGGCGAGATCGTTATGGCCGAAAAATCCGGCGTTAAGATCATACTCGGGAGTAGTATCATCGCAGGTGGCGATGCGATGATCGTTGCGGACTGGCTTGATACTGTGGAGAGAATGGGAATTCGCAATATTGATACCGCTCCTATGTATGGCAGTGCTGAAGTGAACCTCGGCAAGGCGAATGCGGCAACCCGTTTTACCATCAGCACCAAATGCTCAACACACAGCAGCAATACGCCTTCAACGAAAGATGTTGTGGTGGAATCAGGACATGAGAGTATGAGGAAGCTACGTACACAGAGTGTATGTGTCTTTATCGAACCTAGTCAACACTCGGATGATTTTTAGAATGTTTACAGACATGCTAACAGTTCCTGCTAGGTTGATATCTATTACTTGCATGCTCCTGATCGTCGGTTACCGTTTGAAGAGACTCTAGAAGGAGTGAATGAGCTATACAAAGAAGGCCTATTCAAGCGGTTTGGCCTTTCGAATTTCTTGGCCCACGAGGTAGAAGAGGTTGTCCGCATTGCCAAAGAGCGTGACTTCGTCCTCCCATCTGTCTACCAAGGGAACTACTCGGCTGTGACCCGACGTATGGAGACCGAACTATTACCTACTCTTCGCAAGCATGGCATAGCCTTCTATGCTTACAGTCCTATCGCCGCCGGGTTTCTTGCTCAGACAGAAGCCAACCTATTCTCCAGCCCACGGTGGGACATCACAAGACCTGGAGGCAAAGTAAATCATTTGATGTATAACAAGCCTAGCTATCTAAAGGCTCTTGGAGTTTGGAGACAGACAGCTCAGGAGGAAGGTGTTTCACAGGCGGAGCTCGCATATCGCTGGGTAGCTTACCACTCGCCCCTTAGCGGAGACTTCGGCGACGGTCTTATAATCGGCACGAGAAACGAGGAACAGCTCAGAGAAACGCTCGATGGAATTCGGAAAGGGCCTTTCAGCATGAGTGCCGCTAGGAAGATCGACGGAATCTGGAAGATCATTGAGGCAGATGCCCCGTTGGATACTGTGAATGTCTCAACCTTAACCAAAGAAGTACAACGAGAAAAAGAGCCTGATACGTACCCTACTAAGTAGTGAACTTTTCAAATCAGAACATAGGTTCCTTCATTACATACAGAAGTGAGCAAAGGGGGCATTGTGGAATATTCATAGACCTATAATTAGAACGCAAACATAACGGCCTCAGCTTCACTTGGGTAGTGGTAGGCGCAACGTATCATCAAATGGTTGAAACGTAATGACCTTGCCAACCCAGTGTGGGATTGTGTCTTTTTCAACAATTAACTCTGCAAAATTACTGGCTCAATCTTTAGAATAATCGGCTTGTCTTTTTTCTTGGTTTTCTTCTTCTTCTTCTTTTTTTTTTTTTACTTCAAACACTTCCCTTCTTTTTATTATTATTATTATTATTATTATTATTATTATTATTATTATTATTATTATTATTATTATTATTATTATTATTATTATTATTATTATTATTA